>JARQOC010000002.1:137472363-137567670 GCA_033576535.1 Allobates femoralis
AATTTCCTCAAACTTAAACCACATCAAAGGCTGTTTACATGAGGATATTTCTTCCTTCTTGCACACGTAGAGGACACCGCTAACATCTGGAAGAAGGTGCTCTGTTCAGATGAGATCAAAGTAGAACTTTTTTGACAAATATAAAACTATGTGTGGGGGAAAACTAACACTGCACTTTGCCCTGAAAACATCATCCCCACTGTCATACATGGTGGTGGCAGCATAAATACTGTAGGACTGCTTTTCTTCAGCAGGGACAGGGAATCTGGTCAGAGTTAATAGGAAAATTGATGGAGCTAAATATAGGGCAATCTTTGAAGAAAACCTGTTAAAAGCTGCAAAAGATTTGAGACCATGCACCTTCCAGCATGACAACGCTAAACATACTGCCAGAGTTACAATGGAATAGTTTAGTCTAAGCATATTCATGTGTGTGAATGGCCAGACATAGTTCAGACCTAATGGTGGGTTTACACACACCAATTTATCTGTTCAATCTCTGAACCAATCTCTGGTTGCAGTGAAATCATGGATACATTGCTCCATTTTGTGGCTGTGTACAACATGGAGCAATGTATCCATAATTTAACTGCAACCAGAGATCTGTTCAGATATTGAACAGATAAATTGGTGTGTGTAAACCCACCATAAGTCTCATTGAGAATCTTGACAAGACTTGAAAATTGCTCTTCACAGACTTTCTCCATCCAATCTCATCTCACTGGGTAGATGTGAACTTAGTTAAACCCACTACCGGATTGATGGACAGCTGTGCTGCCATGTCCCACAATATGGCAGTGGGTTCAACTGAGTCTGAACTCAGGTGACCTGACTGCCGGATTGTCAAACTACTGTGGTGCGGTGTCCTGCAATCCGGCAGTGGGTTGTAATGTCTGTATACTCTTATATCCTGTGATCCCTGGCTGTAATGTCTGTATACTCTTATATTTTGTGATCCCTGGCTGTAATGTCTGTATACTCTTATATTCTGTGATCCCTGGCTGTAATGCTTGTATACTCTTATATTCTGTGATCCCTGGCTGTAATGTCTGTATACTCTTATATTCTGTGATCCCCAGCTGTAATGTCTGTATACTCTTATATCCTGTGATCCCTGGCTGTAATGTCGTGTATACTCTTATATTTTGTGATCCCTGGCTGTAATGTCTGTATACTCTTATATTCTGTGATCCCTGGCTGTAATGTTTGTATACTCTTATATTCTGTGATCCCTGGCTGTAATGTCTGTATACTTTTATATTCTCTGATCCCCCACCTGTAATGTCTGTATACTCTTATATTCTGTGATCCCTGGCTGTAATGTCTGTATACTCTTATATTCTGTGATCCCCAGCTGTAATGTCTGTATACTCTCATATTCTGTGATCCCGGGCTGTAATGTCTGTATGCTCTTTACTTCTCTTCTGGCCCAGGAGCTGTTGTATATCGCAACTATTCCTGCATGGTCGGACACATACATTACACAGGGGCACATTTATAAGAATATCTCAGAACAGGAATATTTGTTTTAACACATCCAATTGTGGAACTTACTTTTATTTTAAAATCTATGAATTAAAATGTATAATTGTTCATTGCACAACCCCTTTAAAGGTACCGTCACACGGGGAGATATCGCCGACAATGTCACGGGCGATCTCAACGCGCACATCGCCGTGGCATCGCTGGTGAGATGTCACACGTAGCAATATCGCCGGCAACCATGGGCGAACCGGCGATTCCGGAATCGCCTGAAACACTCCTGAAGTGATGTTGGCTTTTCAGATCGCCGTGTCACACAGCACCACCTCACCATCAATGTGGGCGTACTTTTTCCCAGCGCTTAGGAGCAAGGCGTGCCACACTGTCTTTGACTGCGCCCCTACCACTCCAATTGGCCGTCACAACTGCGTTCTCATTGGTCTGCCGCGGCCTGATGTCTGTTTGTTGTCTTCACCCACACAATGCGGCGTCGCAAAATTTTGCCACAGGAACGCTTGTGTGGGGCACTATTTGGGATAATATTTGCTCCTATGAAGACGGGTTTTGGTTTGTGTTGTCCCTATGTACGTATACCACATTGCCTGACGGACATGTGTTCAGACATGTATGTGTGTTTCAAATTACAAATGTGGTGACCCAGTAGTAAGTGGCTGTGTGTGAACACAGCAGCATGTGAGAATGAATTGATCTGGCCATGAAGCCACACAGAGAGCATACACTGGTGACCAAATGCTAAATCCAGTGTACAGCACATTTGCAAGCAATGCTACAGGTAGTTCATTTAATAAAATTCTTGATTGACACTTTGTTGAGGGTAGTAATGCACGCACGAATAATCAAATATGGCGCCTTGGCGAAGGACAGCCAATCGGAATGCACTTAAGAAACCAATCACAGCAGACGGGGTGCGGCTGACCAAACGCCCTGGCACGCCTACAGAATTGATTCCCTGAACACAGACATCGCCTGATAGCTCCGCGTCACAAGGCAGTAGGCATACTGATCGCTCAAGCTACATTGCCTGTTTTCCCAACACTGTTGGGAAATCTCTGAACTCAGAACCAGAGATTAATCGCCGTTCAGTTGCCTTGTTACACGCAGTGACTCACAGGCGATGTCACTTCAACATCGCCTCAACAGGGAGATCTCGGCGACATCGCCAGCGATATCTCCCCGTGTGATGGTGCCTCTTGATGAATTTTACACATTTTTAGCTGCCAATTTATGGCATGAAATGGCTCAGCCCCAAACATTGACGGAGCTGACAAGCATTGACAACGAAATGACAATAGTCACAAAATGTTTGCACAACGGAGTTGAGAAAAAAAGTTGCAACATTTTATGCAGTATAACAATAAAAAAGTGCCATAAACTGGTGACTTGGCCCCATAATAAATATTGTGGAGATATGACTAACTAAACTGGCATTAGGGTCCAGTAGGTAATAGGTATTTTGACAATTAGGTAATGTCTGGAGGGGAAGGAACATTCAAAACTAACACAAACGAAAATGTTTAATATCTATCTGAAGTTTACTTTTACTTTGCAACGGTAAAACATGTTTGTCACTGAGTAAGAACTAGAGTCCATAATTAGTTGCCTTTGCTATTCAATATTGCAGGAGGCTGGGAGGATCGTGCCAGAGGTGAGGACAACATAATCAGATAAGCCCCTTGGACCTCTTAACTCTAAACTTTCCAAAGTGTTTTTTGGGGTTACAGGAGGCGTAGAGACATGTTACACACCTTACCTGAATGCAGTGGTGCTTTCTCTTTGGTGTCAGGTTCTCTTTAATTTCTAAACAATATAATGACACCAAAATCATTCACGAAAGGTCACGCAAAGGGGTCAAAGTATGGTACAAAAAAAAGCCTATGGAGTCAGTGCTTCTGAATAAGGATGAGCGAACCCGAACAGTAAAGTTCTGGGATTGTACTAGTGTCCAGTGCTGAACCACGAATATGGACTTCTAAGTGTTTGTCCATGTTACTGTTCAGATTCAGCACCCAAATTAGGCTTGCTGAAAGGCTGTCCGTCTTCTGTGTTTCCTGGAAGCTAAGACAGCAGGGGGCTGCAAAAGAAAGCAAAATGGGGATTCACCCCTTCCCAACCCATGACGTAGGAGGACATCATGGGCAGGTTACCGGGGTTTGATGTGAGCTCCGGCACAGATCTCACATCAAACACCTGACATCTCAGCTGAGATGTCGGGCTTCCAGTTCCGATCGGATACGGGATCCTATCGGTGCTGTTAACCCCTTGGATCATGCCATCAATCACTGACAAAGGTGCTGCGGCAGGGAATGCGCTGTTCCCCACCTGCACCAGAGATCCCGCAATAAGATCACCGGATCTCTGTACTCATGTGACAGCCCGGGGTCCTGGCTTGACTCCGGAAGTTGTCATGGAGCACTTCCTGTGAGTGGTTGCCATGTGCTGCCAGCAACTGAAAGTGAAAGCAACTGCCATGTCCCAATGTGCTGCAGCTCATCAGAACATGGCAGAAGCGATCGGATGGTGCAATGCTGTGGCGCCCTATGAGGCTGTGTAAAATCAAGAATTAATTGTGAAATAAAGTTTTTAAAAATATGAGGAAAAAAAAAAAGCTAAAAGTTCCAATCACCCCCTTTTCCCCCCATTCAAAATAAAAGTATTAAATAAAAAAATACACATATTTGTTATCGCCGTGTTCAGAATCGCCCAATCTATCAATATATAAAATCAAATAATGAGAGCCGTAAACTTCGTAACGAAAAAAAGGTCCAAACGCCAAAATTACGTTTTTTTTTGTTCGCTGCAACATTGCTATAAAATGCAATAACGGGCAATCAAAACACATTTACACAAAATTGGTATAATTACAAACATCAGATCAAGATGCAAAAAATAAGCTATCACACAGCCCCAGATCCCGAAAAATGAGGACGCTATGGGGCGCAGAACTTGGCGCAAAAAGCGTGATTCTTTTTTTTTTTTTCAAACTTCTGAATTTTTTTTCATCACTTAGATACCAGTAAAGTATACATGTTTGGTATCTATGAACTTGTACCGAATTGAGGCATCACACTGTCACATCAGTTTTACCATATAGTGATCATGGCGAATAAAAAACCCAAAAAACAAATGTGTAATTGCACTGTTTTTGCAATTTCAGCGCATTTGGAATTTTTTCCCATTTTCCTGTACACTATATGGTAATATAAATGATTGCATCTGAAAGTACAACTTGTTCTGCAAAAAACAAGCCTTCATATGTCTATATTGACGGAAAAATAAAAAGTTATGGCTCTTGGAAGCAGGGGAGCAAAAATCGAAATGAAGAATTCCCGGGTGTTGAAGGGCTTAAAGCAGTTAAATCATACATACGTGTGTTTTCCCAGAAGATAACACTACTGTTTTTGGGCCTGCACATTAAACCTTATGAATTTTCACTGCTGCCCCTACCCACCCACTCTGACAGTATTTGTGATTGGTTGTAGTCATACAGACTGCTGTATATGCCCCCCCCCACACACACACACTCTGCGCTGGCGTCAGTGATTGATGGCAGTCAGCCTGCTGTCTGTGTTGTGTAGAAATAAATAATTTTCAAAAATGACATGGGGTTCCGTTCCCCCTGTTTTCTAACCACACAATGTAAAGCCACCAGCTGTGGGTGGATATCAGGCTGGTAAGAGGCCAATATCCATAGCTCTTCACACCATGACAATATCAGCTCGCTGCTGTCTGCTTTATCTGCACTGGATATCAAAATAGAAGGGACCCCATGTCTTAAATAAATAAATAAATAAATAAATTAATAATTTAAAAAATGGCATTGCCTCCTGCCTATTTTGATAACCAGCTCAGATAAAGTAGACAGCAGTCGGGTGAAATTATCAAGGTGGGTCTGGCCATGGTTATTGGCTTGTGCCAGCCAAAGAATGTCAGTCTGCAGAATTGACACATTACCTTATAAAAAAAACACACACACCCTCTTTCACCAATTTATTAACCCCTAAAACACCTCAGCAGTACTGACATAATCCAGTTGATGTCCTTTGACGATCTTCGGCTCTGCTACATCCAGAGGCTGTGGTAAGTGGTGACATTACAAGACTTGACTGCTCACTGCGGCCACCAAAACACATTGTGAGCACCATGGGAGCTTACGGCTAATCAGATCCCACAGTACCTTCAGTGACCGCCGGTGAACACACTGCTGGGCTGTCGGACTGCATGACATGGCGGAAGAGCAGTTCAGCAATTGAAAGTATATAAAAATCACCACTTTTCAAACAATTTTACCCTTGCAGACCTGTGTAATAATAAGTAATATCAATGGCATGTATGTGTAACGCCCCTGTGGCCAGGCTGCCACAAATAGTACTCCATGTATTTCTATGTCTGATATCATGCCTGGAGGTAAGTGGAGGACACTTTGCTGAGACGCCCAAATACACTCAACACTTCTGAACTTCAGGACAGGGAAGTGCTGGGTGGAAGAGACCCACCTTAGGGCAGTCACCACTTCCTGGCTGGAGGAAGGAGTTAGGTTAGGGGTGGGTGGAAAGGAGGAGAGAGTTCTAGTCTAATCTGGGTAGCTTGAGAGATAGCATTGAGCATGGAGTGAAGTACTAGGAAGGGGGCTTGGAGAGACGAATCTGCTGCCTGCTGTTGAAGCTGGGCAAAAGAGCTAGCTGCAGGAGGGGTACCAGCCCCCAACTCGATCAGGGATACTTCAGGACAGGTCGTGGAGGTTTCTGGGCTTTAAGTACAGTGACTCGCTTTGTGGACCTTCCCGAGGCTCACAGGGATTTATAGGATCAGAGAAGCAAAGCTGTCACTCGCAGGACCCGCAGCTACCTACCTGGCATAGAAAGGCAACCACGGACACTGAGGAGAGGAAAGGGGTAGCACAGTGTCAGAACTTGGAAGGCAGCTGTAAGGCCATATACCATTTGTCTCGGAAAGGTGGACGACAACTAACTCTGGGCTGGCCATTCTGCGCTCCTGGTGGACATTGTACCCTGGCTGTGTTGTAATCTTCAACCAGAAGTAAAGGGTAAGAACTACAAAGACTGCGTGTCATCTGATCCTTCCTGCGTCCTCCTGCACCACTACCCTCATCCTCCTCCTATACACCACCCTCCTCCTCATCCCTACTTCTTTCACATTCCAAATGACCCCTGCCCTGACTGGAGAGGGTTTACCATCTGGCTGCCACAACATCTCCCCTTGGAAGCCCCCACAGCAGCCCCTGACCACCTATGGTCAGAACTCCAGTTGGTGTCACAAACCATTATCCTCTGTAAATACCCCCTTTAACATGTCCGGCCAGGATCACAACCTCTGGGGACCGCCACTGTAATGTTTATATCCGTTTAAACCCCCGAATGGTTGAGTACCCCGGCCCTACTGACCGCGACATTTGGCATAAGACCACTAAGACTAATAATTGACTACAGTAGTCATCAATACTGTAGTAAAATGAGCAATGACTTTTGGGGACCACCAGAGCATCAGTGCTGAGTAATGTTTTTATTTATTTCATAATATTTCCTCCTTTTGGCATATCCTTCCTCAATTGCCAGACAACGTTTTTGATCCCTTTTAATGTACCAATGCTTATATCTTTCTACCATTTTTTCTGCACTAATAATAATAGGTGTCATGTTTTTCAATTTGATTTCACTTTCTAATCGGGTGAGAGAGAAACTCAGCTAATGTTACTTTAACTCAGTATTTGGCAATGTGGCCGGATTAGGAAAAGAAATCTCCACCCTGGACAGCATTCCTGAAACATGAACTTACTGAACTCTACAAACCCAGAAGGCCTGGTCTAGTCTGGAGAGTAAGGCATGGATCTCACAGGGGTAGAGTTTCTACAAAACGTTCTTCTTGTTGACATGTATTTGGAAAGCTCTGCTGGAGTTACTGATTGGGCATGATGATAGTATGTATGAAATTCTTCATTAGACAAAAAGCATACTAGCAGTCAAATTGATAATAAAAAAAACATTGCTCTTACGTAAACTGATCTTGTACATTGTAGCTCAATAGATTTTAGATGATGACATTAACTATATTCTTATAAAACCTTGCAATTATTTTTCTAAGTGCATGAACAGTGGAGTGGAGATCATATGCAGAAGGGTGAGGTCTAACGATGTAGTATGGTTCTGTCCAGCCGAGAGCTTGTACATAGGCTTCATATTAAATCATACTAAGATGTTTTCTTTTGAATATAAAGTATTAGAGAATTTAGAAGAGTGACTTGCGCTAAATGGCATTGAATTCGAAAGCTATTTATCTTAAAAAAAAAAGAAAATTCTGCAATACAGCAACAAATAGACCACCATACAGCAGCAATAACAATGTCAAGGTCCAATAATACACAACTACAAAGTCTCCAAACACCTCCTTGAAACCTATGCAGCATTTTTTGCAGTATGCTCTTTTCACCTAAGTGGCTATTGATCAGCTTTCAAAGTGTGCCATTTATATGGATGCACCTAAATAAAATGGGACTTTTTGGTGATATCAACTTCCTGTTTATAAGGTTATTCGGACGAAGTACCTTTATGTCCGTGCTGCTGTCAGACCGGTATACCAATGACACTGGACGTCTAGGTATTGGAGATATAGATTTATTTCCTTATTTCCAACGCGTTTCGGAGCCATGTGCCGAGCTCCTTCCTCAGGGAACATCATGATCTTCACAGTGTACACAATTACCTCTCTCCCCCTTGTATCAGTCTGTCCCTGTTAGTTTGTTCATTGTATTTTTAACTTGTTTGTATGTAAGCCTTTCTCATGTACAGCACCATGGAATCAATAGTGCTCTATAAATAAATAATGATAATAATAATAATTACCTTCAGATGAGTGATGAGGCAAACATTTTTGTGAATGGTGAAGTTAACAAACAAAACCAGCGCTATTGGTCTGACACTAACCTACAGTGGATAGATCCCTCCAAGTCTGTTGGAACACATTGATGGTATGGTGTGGTATATGGGGTACAAAGATAGTGGGGCCATTCTTCATCAATGGAAACCTCAATGTCACTGGATATCTGAAGTTGCTACATGATACAGATATCCAGTGTCATTGAGGTTTCCATTGATGAAGAATGGCCCCACCATCTTTGTACCCCATACACCACACCATACAAGCAATTTTAGTGTTCCAACAGTCTTGGAGGGATCTATCCACTGTGGGTTAGTGTCAGACTAATAGAGCTGGTTATGTTTGTTAACTTCACCATTAACAAAAATGTTTGCCTCATCACTCATTTGAAGGCAATTGTCTATGCAGTGAAGATACAAGATGTGCAGCATCTGAAACAACGGATACTGGACATCACTTTGAACACATTTTATAAGTGGTCATAAACTTGTAAATAACTCATGAAAGAATAAAGTTATGTTAAAAACAAGCACACCATTGTTTTTCTAATGAAATTTTCAATAGGTTTGATGTGTCACATGACCCTCTTCCCATTGAAAAAAATAAAGTTGGATCCAAAATGGCCAGCTTCAAAATGGCCACCATGGTCACCACCCATCTGGAAAAGTTTACCCCTCCCATATACTAGTGTGCCACAAACAGGAAGTTGATATCACCAACCATTCCCATTTTATTTAGGTGCATCCATATAAATGGCCCACCCTGTATTTTTAGCAGGACAGACTAAAAAGATGGGCATGACGAGAAAGTCAGACTCCTAAGTTTTATAAAGACTCATTTTGCCTCATTAAAGGTCATGGTTGTGCCAAAGGCAAGTCTGAAATTGTTTCCTGGATGGAGTCATGACCAATGTTAAGGTCCCCAGAAACATTAAACTAAACATGACTAAACTGGTCAAAATCACTGGGATGGGCCAACTGTCTAATGTGTATGGGACCTCCCAACTCTCCCCTCATTGACATTGTTGAGGGAGAGAAGAATCTGACCTGTTGAATTTCTGGCAGCTGATTCTGTTGTTTGGCATGGAGATAAACTGCTGTCAGAGGAGTCTGACAGTGACCCACTCAGAGGGCACAGGACAACTTGTCCAAGGCAAGAGTTCCTGTGTATAGGGGAGTCCAGATCGATAGCTATTTCCAGACATTTGATTATATGGGTTATTAAAAACAGCAGTCTAAATTTTGTAATTTTGTTTAATTACACATAAATCAACACTTTGTGTTATACAGTCATATGAAAAAGTTTGGGCACCCCTCTTTCAGATCATTTGAGAGCTGTTTTGAGGAGCCCATGATGCCACTCCTCAGAGAAGATGCAACTAGGAGAACAACTTGCAAGTGGACACCTGAAATAGCTTTTCTCATCATTGGATACACCGGGCTATGAAGTACAAAGCTCAATGAGGTTACCAAACCAATTTAGTGCTTCAGTAAGTCAGTAAAAAGTAGTTAGGAGTATTCAAATCATGAAAATCAGAAGGGTGCCCATACTTTGGCACCTGTCAAATTTTGAAATAATGCATATTTCACATTTTCGGTTAGTACAATAAACCTCATTTCAATCCTGAAATATTACTGTGTCCATCAGTTATTACATATATCACACTGAAATAGCTGGTGCAAAAAAACTATTTTAAAAACAAAAAAAAGAGTAAGATTAAGAGGGGTGCCCAAACATTTTCATATGACTGTATTATGGTGAAAACGTGACATAAGGGAGTGCAGCCATATTAGTAAATATTGATATGTCCCTTGGCTATCATTCTGACATTACTACAGTTATTGAACAGAAGGCAATAAAACAAACTAACTTTCCAGGTTCCCAATGAAAAATCTGTAACAACCCTCCAAAACACCATATGTCATTGTGACTATATTGTGTGGAAGAGTCTTTGCTCCCCATCACCAGGGCACAGATAGGACTTTTGCACCCACTATAACTTTACCCCTGGTAGACAGATTATTAATTAGGTGGAGTTTGCGGTTTAAGGCGGGCCCATTGTAAATTCTCCATTGGAAAAAAAATAAATCCCTTCTGCTCCAATACAACTCATAAAAACACCAGACGTTATAAGAAATGAAAACTGTGAAGTGGAATTTGGCAACTTCACAACCCAGCAACACTATATCGTTAATACCGAATCTACCACCACATTGAGCAACCTACATAGTTCCCGCTCGGGTAGAATATATAAGGGTGTGAGTCATCCCTCCAGAGAAGCTTATGTTGTACTTTGATTTATGAGGGCCATTCAATCTCTTATGGAAATAAATGCTATTTATGCTGTCTGCAGCTTTCCATTACACATCTATTTAAAATTAATGTCACTGAAATCATGTATTTTGTTCAGAGTCTTAATTATTCCAATTTGGAATGTAAGGTGCCATGTGTCTGCAAATAACTTACCGCCGTAAAACGTGGGAAACATTAAAATGGCATTAGTTAGAACCAAAATAAAATCCCCACAGCTGCTCATAAAAGCACACACAGCCCCAGTATGTGTTATAGTAGAACTACTGCTGACATCACTTCTGCCCATATAATTGTACTGTTCTATCTATCTATCTATCTATCTATCTATCTATCTATCTATCTATCTATCTATCTATCTATCTATCTATCTATTCATCTTTCCACAGAACAGAAAAAACAGCACAGCACTCACAGACACAATGTGAACTGGTGCCAACAGGTCATCTATCTATCTATCTATCTATCTATCTATCTATCTATCTATCTATCTACTAACTAGAAAAAGTTCTCTGCAGCACTCAGTTACTACCAATGACGTACAAATGCTAACAAGCTATATGTATATGAGAAAAAAGTTTAAAAACTTACGTTTTTTCAAAAAACTCAAAAATCTTATCTTTTTATTTCTGAAGTTCTTGGTACATACATTGGCCAATGTCTGCTTGCTCATCAACTGCGACAAAGTGACTTCAGGTCTGATGAGTCCTATCGCTGACATCCCTGTCCTCCTTGTCCACCCCCCACCTCTCAGTGGGCAGACTCCATCCTGACCCTAGATCACCTGTGGTCAATGAGGGTGCAATTGCAGCATGGAGCCAGCATCTCCATATGATACAAAAAAGAGAAAAAAAACTGCACAGCACTCACAGACTAAATGTGAACTGGTGCCAGCAGGGACGCTGGGTCAAATAACTAGAAAAAGTTCTCTGCAGCACTCAGTTACTACCAATGACGTACAAATGCTAACAAGCTATATGTATATGAGAAAAAAGTTTAAAAACTTACGTTTTTTCAAAAAACTCAAAAATCTTATCTTTTTATTTCTGAAGTTCTTGGTACATACATTGGCCAATGTCTGCTTGCTCATCAACTGCGACAAAGTGACTTCAGGTCTGATGAGTCCTATCGCTGACATCCCTGTCCTCCTTGTCCACCCCCCACCTCTCAGTGGGCAGACTCCATCCTGACCCTAGATCACCTGTGGTCAATGAGGGTGCAATTGCAGCATGGAGCCAGCATCTCCATATGATACAAAAAAGAGAAAAAAAACTGCACAGCACTCACAGACTAAATGTGAACTGGTGCCAGCAGGGACGCTGGGTCAAATAACTAGAAAAAGTTCTCTGCAGCACTCAGTTACTACCAATGACGTACAAATGCTAACAAGCTATATGTATATGAGAAAAAAGTTTAAAAACTTACGTTTTTTCAAAAAACTCAAAAATCTTATCTTTTTATTTCTGAAGTTCTTGGTACATACATTGGCCAATGTCTGCTTGCTCATCAACTGCGACAAAGTGACTTCAGGTCTGATGAGTCCTATCGCTGACATCCCTGTCCTCCTTGTCCACCCCCCACCTCTCAGTGGGCAGACTCCATCCTGACCCTAGATCACCTGTGGTCAATGAGGGTGCAATTGCAGCATGGAGCCAGCATCTCCATATGATACAAAAAAGAGAAAAAAAACTGCACAGCACTCACAGACTAAATGTGAACTGGTGCCAGCAGGGACGCTGGGTCAAATAACTAGAAAAAGTTCTCTGCAGCACTCAGTTACTACCAATGACGTACAAATGCTAACAAGCTATATGTATATGAGAAAAAAGTTTAAAAACTTACGTTTTTTCAAAAAACTCAAAAATCTTATCTTTTTATTTCTGAAGTTCTTGGTACATACATTGGCCAATGTCTGCTTGCTCATCAACTGCGACAAAGTGACTTCAGGTCTGATGAGTCCTATCGCTGACATCCCTGTCCTCCTTGTCCACCCCCCACCTCTCAGTGGGCAGACTCCATCCTGACCCTAGATCACCTGTGGTCAATGAGGGTGCAATTGCAGCATGGAGCCAGCATCTCCATATGATACAAAAAAGAGAAAAAAAACTGCACAGCACTCACAGACTAAATGTGAACTGGTGCCAGCAGGGACGCTGGGTCAAATAACTAGAAAAAGTTCTCTGCAGCACTCAGTTACTACCAATGACGTACAAATGCTAACAAGCTATATGTATATGAGAAAAAAGTTTAAAAACTTACGTTTTTTCAAAAAACTCAAAAATCTTATCTTTTTATTTCTGAAGTTCTTGGTACATACATTGGCCAATGTCTGCTTGCTCATCAACTGCGACAAAGTGACTTCAGGTCTGATGAGTCCTATCGCTGACATCCCTGTCCTCCTTGTCCACCCCCCACCTCTCAGTGGGCAGACTCCATCCTGACCCTAGATCACCTGTGGTCAATGAGGGTGCAATTGCAGCATGGAGCCAGCATCTCCATATGATACAAAAAAGAGAAAAAAAACTGCACAGCACTCACAGACTAAATGTGAACTGGTGCCAGCAGGGACGCTGGGTCAAATAACTAGAAAAAGTTCTCTGCAGCACTCAGTTACTACCAATGACGTACAAATGCTAACAAGCTATATGTATATGAGAAAAAAGTTTAAAAACTTACGTTTTTTCAAAAAACTCAAAAATCTTATCTTTTTATTTCTGAAGTTCTTGGTACATACATTGGCCAATGTCTGCTTGCTCATCAACTGCGACAAAGTGACTTCAGGTCTGATGAGTCCTATCGCTGACATCCCTGTCCTCCTTGTCCACCCCCACCTCTCATGGGCAGACTCCATCCTGACCCTAGATCACTGTGGTCAATGAGGGTGCAATTGCAGCATGGAGCCAGCATCTCCATATGATACAAAAAGAGAAAAAAACTGCACAGCACTCACAGACTAAATGTGAACTGGTAGCCAGCAGGACGCTGGTCAAATAACTAGAAAAAGTTCTCTGCAGCACTCAGTTACTACCAATGACGTACAAATAGCTAAGTATTAGAATAAAATTTTGTTAGCATTTGTACGTCATTGTATAACATGAGTGCTGCAGAGAACTTTTCTAGTTATTTGAACAGCGTCCTGCTGCAACATTCACATCTTTAGTTCTGAGAGTTCTGTGCATTTTATTTCTCTTTTGCTATCAATGGAAAGAAGTGCTCATGCTGAATTGCACCCCTCATTGACCACCAGCTGATCTAGGTAGGATGAGTCTCCCACTGATAGTGTGGCGGGTGGACAAGGAGGACAGCGATTCCACGATAGGATCAACAGACCTGAAACTTGCGCAGTATAGCAAGCAAATTGGCAATGTTGGTACCAAGACTTCAGAATAAAAAGATAAGTTCTTGCAGTATTTTAAAAAACGTAAAGTTGTTTAAACATTTTTTCTATATAAATAAGCTTGTTAGCATTTGTACGTCATTGGTAGTAACTGAGTGCTGCAGAGAACTTTTTCTAGTTATTGACCCAGCGTCCCTGCTGGCACCATTCACATTTAGTCTGTGAGTGCTGTGCAGTTTTTTTTCTCTTTTTTGTATCATATGGAGATGCTGCTCCATGCTGCAATTGCACCCTCATTGACCAAGGTGATCTAGGGTCAGGATGGAGTCTGCCCACTGAGAGTGTTGGGGTGTTGACAAGGAGGACAGGGATGTCAGCGATAGGACTCATCAGACCTGAAGTCACTTTGTCGCAGTTGATGACAAGCAGACTGGCCAATGTATGTACCAAGAACTTCAGAAATAAAAAGATAAATTTTTGAGTTTTTTGAAAACAGTAAGTTTTTAAACTTTTTTCTCATATACGATAGCTTGTTATATTTTACTCTTTGTTATGTAATCATGGAGATGCTGCAAGACTTTTTCAGATTGCACCCAGCATGACCCTGCTGGCTACTAGGTCAGTATGTTGTGGTGCCTGGCAGTGGGTTTTTTCTGTTTTGGTATCAAGGAGAGCTGGCTCCAGCGCAATTGCACCTCATTGACCACAGGATCTGGAGGATGATCTGCCCACTTGAGAGGTGGGGGGTGACAAGGAGACAGATGTCAGCGATAGATCATCAGACCTGACACACTGTCGCAGTTGATGAGCAAGCAGACATGGCCAATTATGTACAGAACTCAGAAATTATAAAATAAGATTTTGAGTTTTTTGAAAAAACGTAAGTTTTTAAACTTTTTTCTAATACAATAGCTGTTAGCATTTGTACTCATTGTATACTATGCTGCATGAGAACTTTTTTAGTATTTGACCAGGTCCCTGTGGCACCAGTTCACATTTAGTCTAGAGTGCTGTGCAGTTTTTTTTCCTTTTGTATCATTGAGATGCTGCTCCATGTTATTGCACCCTCATTGACCACGGGACTTAATTTAGCTGATGGAGTCTGCCAGTAGATGTTGTCGGTTTTTGGCAAGAGATCAATATGGAGTAGCGATGGACTCACAGACTGCAATTCACTGCTCATTGACAAGTGATAGCAGGCAGTTGGAATGTATGCCAAGACTTCAGAAGGGGGGGGATAAGAGGAATTTTTGAGTTTTTTGACAAAACGTAAGTTTTTAAACTTTTTTCTCATTACATGCTTGTTGACATTTGTACTGTCCAATTTGGTATCAAACTGTCTGACAGAAGAACTTTTTCTAGTTATTTGACCCAGCGTCCCGCGCCCATCACTTAGTCTGTGAGACTGTGCAGTTTTTTTTCTCTTTTTTGTATCATATGGAGATGCTGGCTCCATGCTGCAATTGCACCCTCATTGACCACAGGTGATCTAGGGTCAGGATGGAGTCTGCCCACTGAGAGGTGGGGGGTGGACAAGGAGGACAGGGATGTCAGCGATAGGACTCATCAGACCTGAAGTCACTTTGTCGCAGTTGATGAGCAAGCAGACATTGGCCAATGTATGTACCAAGAACTTCAGAAATAAAAAGATAAGATTTTTGAGTTTTTTGAAAAAACGTAAGTTTTTAAACTTTTTTCTCATATACATATAGCTTGTTAGCATTTGTACGTCATTGGTAGTAACTGAGTGCTGCAGAGAACTTTTTCTAGTTATTTGACCCAGCGTCCCTGCTGGCACCAGTTCACATTTAGTCTGTGAGTGCTGTGCAGTTTTTTTCTCTTTTTTTTATCTATCTATCTATCTATATCTATCTATCTAGAAAAAAACTGCACAGCACTCACAGACTAGTGTGAACTGGTGCAAGCAAAGACACAGGGTCAAATAATTTGAAAAAAATTCTTGCAGCACACAGCTACTACCAATGATGTACAAATGCTATAAGCTATATGTATTTGAGGAAAAAGTTTAAAAACTTACGTTTTTTTCAAAAAACTCAAATTCTAATTTTTTATTTCTGAAGTTCTTAGTACACACATTGGCCAATGTCATATGGAGTTGCAGGCTTCTTGCTGCAATGTGCACCCTCATTAGCCTACAGGTGATCGAGGGTCTAGATGGAGTCTGCCCACTGAGAAGTGGGGGTTGACAAGGAGGATAGGGATATCAGCGTAGGACTCATCAGACCTGAAGTCACTTTGTCGCAGTTGATGAGCAAGCAGACATTGGCCAATGTGTGTACTAAGAACTTCAGAAATAAAAAATTAGAATTTGAGTTTTTTGAAAAAAAACGTAAGTTTTTAAACTTTTTCCTCAAATACATATAGCTTATAGCATTTGTACATCATTGGTAGTAGCTGTGTGCTGCAAGAATTTTTTCAAATTATCTATCTATCTATTTATCTATATTCTATATCTATCTATATATTATTTTTCGAATTACAAGACGCACAGGACTATAAGATTGTAGAGGAGGAAAATATGGAAAAAATGCAGTGTTATGGGGAGGGAGATCTACTGCTGACACATATGGGGGTAATGTCCCCATCCTGGGCCCCTTCCAGGTAATATATTAGCCCCTTCCATCCTGGTTTATTAGCTCCTTTATCTTGGTTTATTAGCCCCTCCATCCTGGTTTATTAGCCTCTTCATCCTGGTTTATTATCCCCTCCATCCTGGTTTATTAGCCTCTTCATCCTGGTTTATTATCCCCTTCATCCTGGTTTATTAGCCCCTCCATCCTGGTTTATTAGCTCCTTTATCTTGGTTTATTAGCCCCTCCATCCTGGTTTATTAGCCTCTTCATCCTGGTTTATTATCCCCTCCATCCTGGTTTATTAGCCCCTTCATACTGGTTTAATAGCTCCTTAATCCTGTTACATATTCCCAAATCTTAGATAAGACCCCCCCATGCTAGCGCACACAGAAGAATAATAAACGATGTAACACACCTCTCCATTGCTTCCCGGTCACATGATCGGATGTCTGAGACATGAAGGAGGACGCCGCACAGACCAGAGGACGCAAAGTGCTAAGAGCAGCAAGCTGTGTTAAATCGTTTATTATTTTTCTGTGTGCGCTAGGATGGGGGACCATATCCAGGATGGTGGGGTGTACACAGGCTCATATAATATGCGCTGCTCCCCCCTCTCAGTGCTGAGAGTTGATGGACAGGGGGGAGCAATGAATATTATATGAGCCTAATGAGTGGGCCCATGTAATCATGGGCTGCCTTTGCAGCCCGCGCCAGCCTCCTCCAGCACTCTCAAGAGCCTCTACTCCTCACTTGCACAGTCCCACAGTCCCTTATATCCAGACCATGAGACGCACCTCCACTTTCCCACTAAATTTTGGTGAAAAAAGTGTGTCTTATGGTCCAAAAAATTTGGTATCTGTCCATCATCTATATCTATCTATTCTATCTATCTATCTATCTATCTATCTATCTATCTATCTATCTATCTATCTGTCTATGAATAGAAAAAAAATGAATAGAAAATGAATAGAAAAAAATGAATAGAAAAAATGAATAGAAAAAAACAGACAGCCCTTCCTTTAAGCTTTTCTTATCTATCTATCTAAAGAGAAAAATCAGAGCAGCACAGCTAGTAATATGGTGCAAAATCGGTTAGGCAATACTCCTATATGCATTTACCGTATATACTCGCGTATAAGCCGAGTTTTTCAGCCCAAAAATTGGGCTGAAAAGTCCCCCCCTCGGCTTATACGCGAGTCATACGGCCCCCCTCAAAGTTTGGCGCCCCCACCTCACTTTCTGGGCCCCCCCGCATGCAGCGCTGCACATATACATTACGTGTCTAGCAGCTGTTACCCTCCGGTGGCAGATCGCGGCTCCGGCTCCGGGCTCCATCTTCCTCTCTGTCTTCCTGGTTGTCATGTGACCGGCGCGATGACGTCATCGCGCCGGTCACAAAGCAGGAAGACAGCGAGGAAGATGGAGCCCGGAGCCGGGAGCCGCGATCTGCCACCGGAGGGTAACAGCTGCTAGACACGTAATGTATATGTGCAGCGCTGCATGCGGGGGGGGGCCCAGAAAGTGAGGTGGTGGCGCCAAATTATGAGGGGGGCCCTGCTGGGGCCCTGTATACTACCATGGGGCTATATACTACCACTGGGGCTATATACTACCACTGGGGCTATATACTACCACTGGGGCTATATACTACCACTGGGGCTGTATATATACTACCACTGGGGCTATATACTACCACTGGGGCTGTATACTACTACTGGGGCTATATACTACCACTGGGGCTATATACTACCACTGGGGCTATATACTACCACTGGGGCTGTATGTATACTACCACTGGGGCTATATACTACCACTGGGGCTATATACTACCACTGGGGCTATATACTACCACTGGGGCTGTATGTATACTACCACTGGGGCTATATACTACCACTGGGGCTGTATACTACCACTGGGGCTGTATACTACCACTGGGGCTGTATACTACCACTGGGGCTATATACTACCACTGGGGCTATATACTACCACTGGGGCTATATACTACCACTGGGGCTGTATGTATACTACCACTGGGGCTATATACTACCACTGGGGCTGTATACTACCACTGGGGCTGTATACTACCACTGGGGCTGTATACTACCACTGGGGCTATATACTACCACTGGGGCTGTATATACTACTGGGGCTGCGTGTATACTACCACTGGGGCTGCTGCTGTATACTACCACTGGGGCTGCTGCTGTATACTACCACTGGGGCTGCTGCTGTATATACCACTGGGGCTGCTGCTGTAACACTGCTGGGGCCTGTATATACCACTGGGGAGGCTGCTGTATACCACACTGCTGGGGGCTGTATACCTGTGCTGGGGTCCACCCTCGGCTTATACACGAGTCAATAAATTTTCCCAGGTTTTGGGGGCAAAAGTAGGGGGGTCGGCTTATACACGGGTCGGCTTATACACGAGTATATACGGTATATAAAATATAGCAAAAAAACACAGCACTCCAATTGAGGTTTAGCATGCCTTTATTAGGCCATCAGAACATCATAGCGACGTTTCGGTACTAAGAATCTTCTTCCAGCCTGGCTCAATTGGAGTGCTGCATTTTTTTCTATATTCTATCTATCTATCTATCTATCTATCTATCTATCTATCTATCTATCTTTATCTATTATCTATCTATATCTATCTATCCAGCCATCCATTCATCCAAATTACATGGCCAGGAAACAGGAGTGGCTCCCCCTTTGCTGTCATGATAGCCTAGTGTGGGTAAATTTCTGCCATTCAGCTTGGGACATTCTTCTCCATATACTTATAACTGGTAGCAACTGATGTTGGGCAATAAATATAGGCTGAGACTAAAAACAGTGTCACATGACTGTAGATTCTCTCATCCGAGAGAATCGGGCCAATTCCGGTAATGACACTCCGATCTCACTCTGATCACAGTTTGATCAAAGTGTGATCTGATCCTCTAGGATGAGAGAATTGGAGCACAGGAGAGAAGAAAATGGAGAATAAAATTTCTTCACCTTCTCCATAGCGTGAGTCAGTGGAAATGTCATCCGAGAGTAGTCCTATGATTTCCACAATTTAGGGTCTGTACCAAACACCTAGTGTTCGGGCATGGGCCCGAAACACGAACTTTACTGAAACATCTGTGTTACTATTCGAGTTCGGCGGCTGTAAAAGAAACAAAACAATGATTAAACATCAGCATGATTACGTACAGAGTCCACGCCCTTGTACTTCTGGTGCCACTCATTAACATTTTGATTATTCACTATATGGCAGGTACTAGAACGTATGGGCTGTTTCAAAGTTACTGCACTGGTTCCAACAGCCAATCACACCGCTCACTCATTGTGTCGGCACCTGTGATTGATTGCCGTAAGTAATGAGACTGATGTCATAGTAGTGTAAAAATAAATAATTTTAAAATAATGACAAAGAGCCTTGCTGTATTTTTTATTTTTAGCGCAGATAAACCAAAAAGCTGCGGGCTGCCACCCTGAGCTGCCTGGCTCTACCTTGACTGGCAATCAAAATACAGGGAGGCCCATTGTTTTTTTTTAATTATTTAACGAAATAAAAAAAAATGGGTTGGCTTCACCTTAGTTTTGATTGCCAGCCAAGAAAAAAACCCAGGCAGCTGGGGCTGGTATTTTCAGCGTGGTGAGGCCCATACTTATTGGCTGACAATCAAAAATAGGGCAAAGGCCGCACATTTTTCTTTAACATCAGGTTTGTTGCCTGTGGCAACCAATCACAGACGCCGACACAATAGGTGAGGGGCGCAACAGCCAATCAAAGATGCTGTCAAGGAGAGTGGCCGTCTGTGATTGGCTGTTGGAGACAGTGTAATCTGGAAAGAGCCCATACATTCTAGCATGTACCGTGCAGTGAATAATCAGGAGTTAATGAGCGGCTTCGAAAGTACAAGCTCACGGACCCTGTATGTAATTATGCTAATGTTTAATCACTGTTTCTTTTTACAGCCTCCCAGCGACCATTTCATAACTTTAAAGTGTAGGAAGGAGAGTCTACGAGAGGTAAATAGGTTGTGAATGAAGTGGAGTTCATTACAGATGGAATGGGCATTCCAGAGCGCTCCAGAGAGGTGGCCATGAAGAGGGGGTCAGGGGAATGGGCTTTATATTTAATATATTGCGGCTGTTTCTTGCAGGTGTGGGGTGATAGGAGGGAGGAATAGTGGGGAATGTTGGCTGTGGAGGTCCAGGTTTGGACAGTATGTCACCAGCAGATAGCAGCAGCAAAGAGAGAGCAAGCAGGTGAGAGAATGAAAGTGGTTGACTTGTTTTGTGCTTCTGCAGGAGGGGTGTGAGATTGAGATGCAGGTCAGGAGAAGAACTCAGGTGGGGAGATAAGAGGGATGAGGAGATAAATATTTGTGCTGAGAGTGATGGAGTTTGGGGGAAGTGAAAGAGGGAAAGGATTAGTGGAGCAATTACTGTTGGTGCATAGGTAAGCATGGTTATGTTAGTGGGAAAGGAAAGTATTAGAGACAGTCAACAGACGGGTATAGCTTGTACCTTCTGGTTTCCTCTGGTTTATCTCTGGAATATCTCTGCAGACCACTTAATGAAATCCCACTTTGTGAAATCACACCGGCCAAGGCCACACAGGCCTACCCTTCCCAATTTATAATTCCTAAGACCACGTTACACATAGCGATGTTCCAGCGATCCCACCAACGATCCAATGTGCCCGGGATCGCTGGAACATTGGTATGTGATCGCTGGTGAGCAGTAACACTGGACGGTCAACTTACCGATGCTGCGTCCCCTGATGGTCGCTGGGATCACTCACTGTCTTAGGCGCAGCATGGGAATCATTGTTTGTTGGCCCTGTCACACATACCGATGCCCACTGGGCAGTGGGAGACCAACGATGGAAAAATGGTCCCAGCCATTCCGCAATGATTAGCGATCTCATTGCTGGTCGTTGCTACGTTGTCACACACAGCTACTTTGCTGGCAAGGTCGCTGCAACGTCACAAAACCTGTGACATTGCGGCAATATCGTTCACAATATCACTACATGTAACGGGGCCTTAAGGGTCTGCAGACGATATGCCAGGTAAGTAGAAGGGAGGGATCAGAGGAGAGAGAAAGGATACAACACACCAGGGGAGAATGAACAGATTGCTGGTAACAGAAACGTTTGGGGCAAATCAGCAGGAGGGATAGACACAAGCAGGATGAAAAGAATTTGGATATTTGTAAGTTACACAGCAGATACGGGAATATGACATACCATAACAGACATATGCAGGGAGTGAATGCAATGCAGAGAGTGTCCTTCACACTCAGAACCTTCAAATGGAACCTGAAAACCCATCTCTTCAGAACAGCCTACAGCATGCAATGACCAGAATGCCACCTCACCACCAATGGACCTGGTGCCCCACCACCACTGGACCTGGCGCTCCACCATCGGACCTGGCGCTCTACCATCGGACCTGGCACTCCACCACCACCAGATCAGACCTAACCTACTGTTTCTCTCCCCATGGCCCTTTAGAATGTAAGCCCGCAAGGGCAGGGTCCTCTCTCCCCTCTGTATCAGTCTGTTTGTTTATTGTATTTTTAACTTGTTCATATGTAACCCTTTCTCATGTCCAGCACCATGGAATCAATGGTGCTCTATAAATAAATAAATAATAATAATTGCAATAGTTTTCAAGTTAGGCTGGTTTCACAACAACATTTTTTTAAAATCTGTCAGAAATCTGTGTTTTTGCAGCAAAATACGCATCTAAGGCTGGTTTCATACTTCAGTTTTTTCCCTGATCAGTGTCCATCCGGTTTGTATGTCAAAACCAGGAGTGTCTCCAAAACTCAGATCAGGTGTCAATCTTTCAATTATACTTTTTCTCTGCAAGTTCCTCTCCTGGTTCCTTTTCTGGTTTTGGCACACAAACCTGATGGAACCTGATCAGGGAAAAAACGGCAGTATGAAACCATCCTTACTGGACATTGTTTTTGCTGAAAAAATGGTTGCATCAGGTTTGTCTGTTTTTTTTTCCGGATCCTTTTGAGGATCCTCTAAAAGATGATAGGATATATAGATAGAGCTTACCAGCCTCTAGCTCTTCAGCTGCTTATTTTGGAGCCACTCATTAAGTTTCATGACTATTTACTGCACTGAACTGCAACAGCCAATTACAGACACTCACTATCTGTGAGAGCGTCTGTGATTGGCTGTTGCACTAAGACTGCGCCCCCACAACCTTTATTGATATATGTGCTTGGTTGCCATATACATTAGTGTAGGGCAACCAACCTGCCGTTATAATGTGTAAAATAAATAATGGGAAAAAAGTGCATAGGGGTCCCCAGTGTTTTTTATTCTCAGCACAGGTAAAGTAGACAGCTGCGGGCTTCTGCCCCCAGTTGCCTAGTTTTATCTTGGAAAGCAATCAAAAATACAGAGGAGCCCATAACTTTTATTTTTTTTGCATCCTATCAGTGCAACTTCTGGGCACACTATGAGTGTCCCAAGAGCTGTGGCCTACCTCAGGGCACACCGAAGCTTTGTATTGAGTGAGGCAATGCCTACCAGTCGGATTTTGGCTGGAAACATATTGCATAATTGCAGTTCTTCGTTAAACCGTTCCAGCAAAGTTGGAAGCTGCAATTGTTCAAACTGTCTTAGGGCCCTTTCACATCAGCGTTTTTTTCAAATCGCGGTAGATGCGGTGAAAAAACCGCATCTGCCGCGATTAACGCATAACCGACACACTTGCGGCACAGTTGCGGCAAGCCCCATGCAATGTCTATGGGGCTTGCGGTAAGGGTGCGGCAGATGCGGCAAGTGCGTTTCGGCACTTGCGGCAGGTGCGGCCGCGAAAAAAAAACGCTGCTGACTGCGGGTTTTTTGCGGCCGCACCTGCCGCAAGTGCCGAAACCGCACTTGCCGCACCCTTACCGCAAGCCCCATAGACATTGCATGGGGCTTGCCGCAACTGTGCCGCAAGTGTGTCGGTTATGCGTTAATCGCGGCAGATGCGGTTTTTTCACCGCATCTGCCACGATTTGAAAAAAACGCTTATGTGAAAAGGCCCTTAGAATGCTGTAACATACAAACTTCCATCCACTGGAACTATGAGGCCTAGGCCAACCCCTAAAAAAGGACCCCAAAGCTTTATCCCTTCTCCACCAAGAGCAGTTGGCATGATATATTTTTTTCTGAGCAGTTGCCAAACCGACACTTGTTCATCAGATTCATAGAGAGAGAAGCATTACTTGTCACTCCAGAGAACATGATTCCACTGCTCCAGAGTCCAGTGGTGGTGAACTCTACGTCACTCTATCCAATGCTTTCCATTGTGATTGATGATATAAAGCTTACATGCAGCTGCTCAGGTATGGAAAACCAATAAGCTCCCAACACACGATTTTATGCTGATGTTAATACCAAATTGGGTTTGGACCCTGCAGTAATTGAGTTAACAGAAAGTTGGTGACTTTTATGCACGTTGCTCCTAAGCACTTGGTGACTTTGCGCTGTAACTTTACATGGTCTCCACTTATTGGCTAAATTGCTGCAGTTCCCTCTGATTTTCTATAATATCACTAACAGTTTGTGGATCTTTTAGGAGTGAAGAAATTACACTGTGAGTTGTTCCAATGGTGGTATCTTATTACTCTACCATGGTCGGATTCGGTGATTTCTTTCTCAATTGTTAATAAAAGCTGACTGCATGCTGAGGGGCTGAATTTTCTACACCTGTGACATTGAGATTAATTGAGAAACCATGTAGAATGAGGATCAATTGCACACTCCTTTTGGATGCAAATAAAGATTTGTTTATTCAAAATACACAAAAGAGCAACCTTTGAGTGTCAACGCGTTTCAGCACTCTCCTAGATAGGGATTTCTCTTCTCTGGATTAAATTATTTGTTGAGTCTAGAAAATACTGTTGAAGATATATCCTTAGGTAGGTGAATAGATATGGTGAGCCCTTATTTCACGGGTCCTGGACCGGGTGGTTATAAATGTGCTATTGATCCTTATTCTTCATTTTCTATGAGGGATAACACCAATCACCTCAATTAACACCTCCGCTAGTAAAAAAAAACTAAACTAGTTAAGGTGTAACTAAACTTCAACACAGCTGAAGACCTCTAGCCCACATGAACTATATGGTCAAAAGTATTAGGACATACCTCGTAATCATTGAATTCTGGTGTCACTCGGACGCAGTGACAGTGTATAGAATCAAGCCGCTTTACAAAATTTTAACTGGTACAATATATATATATATATATATATATTATATATATATATGCAAAACAGAAAAAACTGCACAGCACTCACAGACACAATGTGAACTGGTGCCAGCAGGGATTCTGGGTCAAACAACGAGAAAAAATTTCTCTGCAGCACTCAGCTACTACCAATGATGCACACATGCTAACAAGCTGTATATATATGAGGAAAAAATTTTAAAAACTTACGTTTTTTTCAAAAAACTGAAAATTCTTATTTTTTTTATGGGTTCTTAGTACATACATTGGCCAATGTCTGTTTGCTCATCAACCGCGACAAGGTGACACAGGTCTGATGAGTCCTAAGGTTGACATCACTGTCCTCCTTTTCCTCCTGTCCCACTCTCAAGTGGGTGGACACTATCTCAACCTATGACCACCTGTGGGTGATGAGGGTGCAAATTGCAGAAATGGAGCCAGAAACTCCATAGGTTATACACAAAACAGAAAAAACTGCACAGCACTCACAGACACAATGTGAACTGGTGCCAACAGGACACTGGGTTAAACAACTAGAAAAAAAATTCTCTGCAGCACTCAGCTACTACCAATGATGCACACATGCTAACAAGCTATATATATATATATATGACGAAAAAATTAAAAACGTACGTTTTTTTCAAAAAACTCAAAATTCTTATTTTTTTGGGGCTCTTGGTACATACATTGGCCAATGTCTGTTTGCTCATCAACTGCATGTGTGCATCATTGGTAGTAGCTGAGTGCTGCAGAGAATTTTTTTCTAGTTGTTTGACCCAGTGATTCATGGGGGAATCAGAGGGGGTGATTTGAGGAAACGACTTGCCCAGTGTGAGACAAGGTGGATCATCACACTTGGGACTTTAGTGTCAATGGGTCTCAATGAGACAGTGAGCTATACACCGTTCCTCTAAGTTTATAATGTATTTGATTTTATTGTAACTTTCTCCTTTTATATTTTTACTAGATTTTGTCTTTCACCTTTTGCCTACCTTTCTGGATGGATACTCACTTCCCAAGGGGAACACTAGCATTGCCTTTGTGCTATCTTTAATTGTATTTTGCATGATGGAATGGGGACATTTTTATGTAATATGTACTAAATTGTGGGATGGTTGTGATATAATTTATTATGATCATTATACATGCCATTAATATCCCCAGTAGGCATATAACTTATGGGTTCCATTCACATGTAATCAAACCCGTGATATAGTTAACACCTTGCTCTATTACCGCCGCCGCCATGGTTATGCGTCCCAGGCTGCAGCGGTATTGAGCTGGAGGCGGGAAGCGTCCTAGGTTGCTGGGGAACGCCGCACTCCTCCGCTGACTGTGATCACACGTCAGCGGAGGTGACGCGATGAGCGTCCTCTAGTTGCCTGGTCGACGCCCCGCCCACTTCTGGCGAAACTATCACGGGAGACTGGCGGTGTTAGGATAAAAAGAGCACGCCGGGTGGGAGTACACATATACCCCCGAAGAAGCAGGCACTGCAGCCTGCGAAACGATCGTAGGGGTCCTTCCACAGTGGTTCCCAGGCCTTATATACCTAGGGTAAGCATACAATACACCTTGATTTGGGCTCGAGCAATGGATTCCCCTAACTAACTCACACTGTGTATACACAGGGTATTATACCAGGACAGTGGAGATGTGAATATGTTAGAGATTAATGGGCATTGTGCAAACTGTTTCTGTGTATGTGGATCTTTTTATGTAATGGTTTGAATTTGGCCTGGGACTGTGCAATAGATAACCCCCTTTCTTGTGTTTTCCTGTTTGTAAGTCCAATAATAAAAAAATATATTGAAGCAACTTAGAATCCTTTTTCTTGTGTGAAACTTACTATTTATGTAGTTAAAGAATATTTTGGGATTATTTTCACTTTCTCTGGCAATGAGTCTCTCTGTCTCAATCTTTGCTGCCTTCATTTGCTTTTTACAGATGTTACCGTATATACTCGTGTATAAGCCGAGTTTTTCAGCCCAAAATTTGGGCTGAAAAGTCTCGCCCTCGGCTTATACACGAGTCAATACGGGTGGGGGCTGTGTCCGGGGCTGTGGAGGCTGCAGGAGGCGGGGGGGGCTGCTGTATGAGCGGCCCCGTCACGTGGGGCCGCTCATTAAATATGCACTGCTTCCCCCTGTCAATCAGCGGCAGGGGGAAGCAGTGCATATAGCCCCCAAATGCTGGCACTCGCCCCCCCCTTGTAAGGGCCCCCCCCTGCTGGTTATATTACCATCCCGGTCTTCTGATCAGCGCCGCTCCTCGGTGCTCCGTCCGTCCGTCCTGCTGCATCCGGGATCTCCGGACGTCGCAGGCATATGACGTCATCGCGCGACGGCCGGGGATCCCGGATGTAGCAGGACGGGAGCAGAGAGGACGGAGCGCCGAGGAGTAGCGCTGATCAGAAGACCGGGATGGTAAGAGAAGCGGGGGGGGGGCCCTTGCAAGGGGGGGCGAGGTGCCAGCATTTGGGGGCTGCTGGGGACCCCCTGGGGGCTGCTGGGGACCCCCAGGGGGCTGCTGAGGACCCCCAGGGGGCTGCTGGGTACCCCCTGGGGGCTGCTGTGTACCCACAGGGGGCTGCTGGGCACCCCCTGGGGGCTGCTGGGTACCCCTTGGGGGCTGCTATATGTACCCCTGGGGGCCTGCTGTATACCAGTGGGGCTGCTGTATACTACCACTGGGGCTGTTGTATACTACCACTGGGGCTGCTATATACTACCACTGGGGCTGCTGTATACTACCACTGGGGCTGCTATATACTACCACTGGGGCTGCTATATACTACCACTGGGGCTGCTGTATACTACCACTGGGGCTGCTATATACTACCACTGGGGCTGCTGTATACTACCACTGGGGCTGCTGTATACTACCACTGGGGCTGCTGTATACTACCACTGGGGCTGCTGTATACTACCACTGGGGAGGCCTGTATACCACTGGGGGGCCTGTATACCACACTGCTGGGGGCTGTATACCTGTGCTGGGGTCCACCCTCGGCTTATACACGAGTCAATAGGTTTTTCCAGATTTTTGGGGCAAAAGTAGGGGGTCGGCTTATACACGAGTATATACGGTATTTAATTTTCTGTATTTATTTAATTCCTCACCACTGCCTACTTGCTTTAATTCCCTAAATGCTTTCTTTTTGTCACTTATTGTGCCCCTTACAGCCTTATTTAGCCATAGTGGTTACCTCCTATCTCTAGCATGTTTATTCCCATAGGGCGTATATATTGGTCACAGGTCCAATTCAGGATGCTAATAAACGTCTCCCATTTGCTTTGTGTACTTTTATGTCTCAGGACATCGTCCCAGTTTATTGCAATAAGATCATCTCTCAACCATTGGAAATTTGCCTTCCTGAAGTTTAGTGTCCTTGTAGCCCCTCTGCTACACATCTTATTGAAGAATACTTGAAAACTTATTATTTTGTGATCACTATTACCCAAGTGACCTCCAACCCGTATATTTGATACGCGGTCCGGCCTATTGGTCTAACACTGCCCCCCTTCTTGTTTGGTCCTGAACCAGTTGTGAAAGGTAATTGTCTCTCATAATTGTGAAACACCTATTACCTTTGCTGGAACTGCAGGTTTCTGTTCCCCAATGTATTTCAATGTAGTTAAAGTCCCCCATAATAATGACTTCTCCCTGAGTCGCTGCTTCATCTATTTGCTTGAAGAGGATATTCTCCTCCGCTTCCATTATTGTTGGAGAACTATAACAAACCCATTTCAGTTATTTATTTTTCTCTCTCCCCTTATCTCCACCCACAGGGACTCTACATTTTCATTACATTCACATATATTATCACGCAGGATGGGTTTTAAGGATAATTTTACATATAAACATACACCTCTCCCTCGCTTATTTGTACGGTCATTTCTGAACAGACAATAGCCCTGTAAATTAACAGCCCAGTCATGGCTCTCGTCCAGCCATGTCTCCGATATCCCAACCATGTCATAATTATTTTCCAACAAAATTAATTCTAATTCCTCCATTTTGTTGGTGAGGCTTCTGGCATTACTGTACATGCACTTTATTCATCTCTCTTTACCTCTTTCTTCCTACTATATTGACTGTTCTAACCCCACCCCCCATGCCACCCCCAATTTCATTACTTGTGCCCAGGTTACTATTTACATTATCTTCCCCTCCTATACAATGAATACCCTCCCCCCCAATCCCTAGTTTAAACACTCCTCCAACCTTCTAGCCATTTTCTCCCCCAGCACATCTGCACCCTCCCCATTGAGGTGCAGCCCGTCCCTAGCATAGAACCTGTAGCCAACAGAGAAGTCGGCCTAGTTCTCCAGGAACTCAAGCCCCTCCTTCCTACACCAATTCCTGGGCCACTTATTTATCTCCCTAATGTTCCATTGCCTCTCTGGTGTGGCACGTGGTACAGGCAATATTTCAAAGAATGCTACATTGGTCATTGATCATTTAATGAACACAGAATGGACAGATTTTAGCAAGTCAAAGGTTTTGTCACCTGGTCATATAATGTACCCAATCCCAGTTTACATCCTCACCTGTGCTCATTAAATGATAGGTTAATTAGTGGGTGTGTCTAAAAAGAAAACCAGCACCCCAGACCTTCACTTGAACTGCATCTTGAGCTCTCACAACATGCCAAAAATCCACCCTGCGACCAAGGCCTTGATTATCAAGAGGCTGAAGACCAGATCCACTGCAGAGAAGGTGGATTTCTCAGATGAATCTTCAGTAGAATTACACCACAGCTACCGCAAATACTGCAGGAGACTTACTGGAGCCCGTATGGATCCAAAATACACCCAGAAACAGTTACATTTGGTGGTGGAAAGATCATGGTCTGGGGTTACATTCAGTATCGGGGTGTGCAAAACATTTGCAAGGTGGAAGGCAATATCAATAGCCTAAAATATCAAGAAGTATTAACTACCTCTTATATTCCAAATCATAAAAGGGGTCAAATTCTGCAGCAGGATGGTGCTCCATCTCATACATCCATCTCTACAACAAGGTTCCTCCAGGCAAAAAAGATCAAGGTACTCAAGGACTGGCCATATACTGTATATTTATGTAAAGAAATATTTTTATTTGCATAACAGTGTTTATAGAAACTATAGAAATTGGCTGGATAAAGACCATTTGATGCTCGAAACGACGCCACAACTGGTGCCTATACTGGAATAAACCTTTGGCAAATATTGAATTGGAGTGCTGCAGACTTTTTTCAAAATTGTATGTATGGGAGACACCTGAAGGGGTATCTTAGTACGCTTTGCACACATAAAGACCAGCCTAGCAGTGCTGCTTCACCTTTTTTCTCTCTCTCGCTCTCCCTCTATATATATATTAAACACTGTATATTTATGTAAAGAAATATTTTTATTTGCATAAGAGTGTTTATAGAATCTTTATAGACACTCATTATAAGATATCCTTATGTGAGGTTTCAATAGTAAAGGTGTGGGAATATTAAGTTGCTGTTGGTTGTTAATGTATTATAGCATAACGTTTCTGCTCTATGGTTAAAAAACGAAGAAGTGATCATGTAGATTCTTGAAAAGTCAAAATGTTACAATATTATTTGTGTCCAGCAGGGGAGCAGCAGAGCCCTACCATTCAACTGGGTCTAGGGCAAAGTTGTATTTTAGAACTGTGCGTTGGAAATGATATTTGTCAAGTTAGGGATAACAAATAAATAACTGAAAATGTATTTAATGGTCTCTCAAAAATGTATATATAATTATGATAAGGTAAAAAATGTTTGTACCGTGTTAGCCATTAGATAGAAAAATATTAGAATATGGAGTTCTCAGTGGTTGATACCTTTTAATGGCTAATGAAAAGATGGTAAACATAGCAAGCTTTCGGGACACTGTGGCCCCTTCGTCAGGCAGATAATGACACAGATTCTGAAGACACAAACATACATATACATATACATAAGCAAATGAAACAAAAAAAACAAAACAAAAAACCCCCCAGTGTTAGATGCTGTAGTAAATGTGACAGGTGATGTAAAGCAAAGTCAGGCTAGGGAGGAAGAGAGGGGCTGGGAAATTGAAACTAAAGTTCTAAGATTAGCAGAACAAATTGTATTATTGTTATATGGTAGTGGTCTGTGGAGACCTGAAAATACTGAAATGAGTTGAGGAAAGCAATAAAAGGAAGCGAGTGTGTTCACATAAGAAGTGTCAAAAGTTCATTGTCCTCAAAATGGAGTTTGTTGGAAGATGTGATATCCCCAAATGTCTTTTCAATATATATAAAAAAGCATGAATCTGTGATGTCCCCAAATGTCCATTCATGTTATATAAAAGCATCCAAGACTGTTTTCTATTTTTGTTTAATTTGCTTATGTATGTATGTGTCTTCAGAATCTGTGTCATTATCAGCCTGACGAAGGGGCCACAGTGTCCCGAAAACTTGCTATGTTTACCATCTTTTCAGTTAGCCATTAAAAGGTATCAACCACTGAGGACTCTCAGATTATAATATTTTTCTATCTAATGGCTAACACGGTGCAAACATTTTTTACCTTATCATAATTATATATACCGTATATATTTGTGTATAAGCGACCCCCCTACTTTTGTCCCCAAAATCTGGGAAAATCTATTGACTCGTGTATAAGCCGAGGGTGGACCCCAGCACAGGTATACAGCCCCCAGCAGTGTGGTATACAGCAGCCTCCCCAGTGGTATATACAGGCCCCAGCAGTGTTACAGCAGCCTCCCCAGTGGTATATACAGTGGTATATACAGCAGCAGCCCCAGTGGTAGTATACAGGTATATACAGCAGCCCCAGTGGTAGTATACAGCAGCCCCAGTGGTAGTATACAGCAGCCCCAGTGGTAGTATACAGCAGCCCCAGAGGTATATACAGCAGCCCCAGTGGTAGTATACAGCAGCCCCAGTGGTAGATATACAGCAGCCCCAGTGGTAGTATACAGCAGCCCCAGTGGTAGTATACAGCAGCCCCAGTGGTAGTATACAGCAGCCCCAGAGGTATATACAGCAGCCCCAGTGGTAGTATACAGCAGCCCCAGCAGCCCCAGTGGTAGTATACAGCAGCCCCAGAGGTATATACAGCAGCCTCAGTGGTAGTATACAGCAGCCCCAGTGGTAGTATACAGCAGCCCCAGCAGTATATATAGCAGCCCCAGTGGTAGTATACAGCAGCCCCAGTGGTATATAGGGCCCCAGCTGTGTATACAGCAGCCCCAGCTGTATACAGCGGTACCCAGTGATATACAGCCCCCCCGTGGTATACAGGGCCCCCCTTGCTTGTGGCAGACCTGTAAAAGAAGATATCATTATACTTATCGTGTCGCCGCCGCTCTGTCACCGTCACCGCGCTCCTCCGGGTCTTCAAGCTTCCTTCTCCGGCGCACAGACAATGACGTCATTTCCTGTGCGCCGGAGAAGGAAGCATGAAGACCCGGAATAGCGCGGTGACGGTGACAGAGCGGCGGCGACACGATAAGTATAATGATATCTTCTTTTACAGGTCTGCCACAAGCAAGGGGGGACCCTGTATACCACGGGGGGGGGGGGGGGGGCGGGGGCTGTATACCACTGGGTACCGTATATGACTCGTGTATAAGCCGAGGGGGGACTTTTCAGCACATTTTTTGTGCTGAAAAACTCGGCTTATACACGAGTATATACGGTACATTTTTGAGAGACCATTAAATACATTTTCAGTTATTTATTTGATATCCCTAACTTGACAAATATCATTTTTAACGCACAGTTCTAAAATACAACTTTGCCCTGGACTCAGTCAAATGGTAGGGCTCTGCTGCTCCCCTGCTGGACTCTCAGATTCTAATATTTTTCTATATAATTATGGGCATAGGACAATGCTGTTGTGCTTTGTTACATGCAAGAACAACATTTTATTATATGTTTATTTACAGACTATTAGGTGCAGAAAATATGGTTGCCAAGCACGAACATTCAGTTCACCATTATTTTGTGCAATATTTTGATGATATTGCCCATTCACCTGCCCAGTGGAGCTAATTACAGGCCTCCGCAGTATGGTGACCGAAGAGCATCATGTCATTGCTTCCTCTCCTGGCAGTGGGTGCAGATGATCTGAACACCTGTGTTTTCTTTGCATGTGTTTTCTTGCATCCATTGCACCTGTGAGTTTATGGATAGCTTCTGCTTGAATTTCTTTGCAGTATTTCAGAATAGCCTGTCAGAGCTGCCTCCCACTCTCTTTTGCTTGATGATGTAGCAGACTTGGTCCTGAATCTCTTTATATTTAACAGACCGGACTTTCAGCGTCTCCCTCTGCCCCACCACCTCCTCACCTCAACCCCTATCTATCAGTGTTCTCCAAGGCTCAGTTCTAGGACCCCTACTCTTCTCCATCTACACCTTCGGCTTGGGAAAGCTCAAATGGTACCTTTACACGCCGCTACAGAAGGTTAGAAATCACCGGGTGTCGGAGACAAATGTATCTTGCACCGTCAAAACAACCCGAGGTAGCGGCGTGTAAATCAGGTTGTTGCCACCCGTCACTGTCGACACCTGTTTTTGAGCAGTGCTCAAAAACAGGTTGGTTTCAACCCGATGGTAGCGGCGTGTAAATGAGGTACAGGAAGGTTTTTCTGACACCTAGTTAACTCCCTGGGGCGTGACACAGCCTCCGGGATACCGCCCCCCTTCAGCGATCATTGGTGGAAGCTCCTGCATTACGATTGGTCGTCTCTGCATAGGGCGGCATATTTAAGGAGCTGACCAGTTCCACTACACAATTGTAATAGCGTGATGTATTAGCCAGCCTTTCTGTGCTGGCTGGCCAATCATGATGCTATTGCATTGTCCAATTATCGTATGAGCGTCTCGTAATCCACAACTCTGGCACGCCTATGTGTTGTCCCTGCTGCCCCAGGTCCTCACATATTACCTTCTGTAGCGGCGTGTAAATGAGGGAAGGTGCTCTACAGAAGGTAACCTTGTGCACCCGTCGGTGCATCCAGGGATAGAAAAAACCTTCTGTAGAGCACTTTGTAGCGGCGTGTAAAGGCGGTATCGACTACCGTTTGCAACCGTTGGAACGTGCTTGTGCACGTGAGACACCCGGTTGTTTCTAACCTTCTGTAGCGACGTGTAAAGGTACCAATAGAGTGTCACAGCTTTCATTATCATCTCTGTGCTAATCACATGTACTGTAGATCTACATCTCTGGACCTGATATCACCTCCTTACCAACCAAAAATCTCACAATGTCTGTCTGCTATTTAATCTTTCATTTCTGCTTATTTTCTAAAACTGAACATGGACAAAACAGAATTCATCATCTTTCCTCCACCTCACTCTTGTGCATGCCCTCATCTCCCACCTTGACTACTGCAACCTCCTGCTCTCTGGCCTTCCCTCTAACACTCTCGCACCCCTTCAACCTATCCTTAACTCTGCTGCCTGACTAATCCACTTGTCTCCTCGCTATTCCCCGGCCTCAAAGCCATACACAACCTGTCTCCTCTGTACATCTGTGACATGGTCTCCAGGTACTTACCTTCACATAACTTGCGATCCTTTCAAGATCTCCTTCTCTACTCCCCTCTTATCTCCAAAAAATCAGACTCTTGTCTATGCTGGAATCCTTAAAAAGGAGCCTAAAGACTCACCTCTAATGACAAGCCTACCACCTGCAGCGAGCCTCAGTCCACCAAACCGCCGCACAACTGGCTCTTCCCTCTCCTAGAGTATCCGTACGCCATTCCTGGGCGCCCTTGCCGGCAGAGTGCTCTCTCCTCTAATACCTGTGTGTGCCTTGTATTGCTCATAATTATTGTACTTGTCTCTGTATGCTCCTTTAAGGCGCAATGGAATGAATGACGCTCAAATAGTAATATAAATAATAATAATGCTACTTCAAAGGTTTTCAATGGGGTTGAGGTTCGAGGTTTTTTCACTCTGAATATCTCTCCTTTTTTGCTAATAGCAGTCAATGGCTTGGAAGTATTCTTTGCAGCATGAGATGGTGCACTGTAATGCATGAAGATGATTTTTATGGCAGGCTTCTTCTTTTCATACCATGGAAGAAAATGGTTAGTCAGAAACTCTATACACTTTGCCAAGTTCATTTTCACACCTTCTGGGGACCCTAAAAGGGCCTACCAGCAATCTCCCTATGATTCCAGACCAAAATATGACTCGACCACCACCTTGCTGGGTCATGGTGGCCATCCTCCAACCATCCACTAGTTTTAAACTGAAAATTCCTACTATTGTGTACCTTTTTTATGTACACAGTGTTATAGAGTTGAATCTTGAAGGAATGTACCCAGTTTTAGGGGACAGTCTTACTAGGTGGATGGCACTTTGGGGGCATAATACTGTGTGTGGTGGGCACTGTGAGGGCCATGAAAGAGATACCAAGCTTTGAGGGATCAGCAAGGTGCTTTTAGGAGCAATACATCACTATGAACACATGTAAAGGATTGTGCGATGTTATGATAATGGTTTAGTGTAAATTAGAAATTGCCGCAGACAGCTCAGCTTGGCACAGTATGTGCTTTCATTGTATTTGAAAGTTGGGAGGTATGATTAAGATTGATTTATTCAGATTCCTTAGCTGTGAAACAATCAGAGGTACTCTAATTTAGGCAATCATTGACTGATACAATGTTCCCTTGATTATAAGCTGATGTTAGTATATCCCACTGCTGAGATCTTTGCTCCATCTGTAGTATGTGGAGGAAAGAGCTAGTAAGTGTCCAGTTACACTGCACTACAATGGGGCCGAGTCATTAGCTTGTGTTTCGTACGCCAATCTTAAGGGGAGTGCAGAATGACATGCATTCATTAAGATGCATGCGCCACTATCAAATGCAGCACCTCTTCTCAGCATCATGCCCCTCCATGCATCTTCCTAGTAATGTTATGCCAGAGACTGTCGTACCTTTTTTGCCATTAAGAAAAATTTTTTTTACTAAATTTGACAAGTGAACGTTGTCATGCCTTGTCTCCTTTCAAGCTCCATTCATTTTGGCGGAGTTGCTTCCAACTGGCGGGTAAATACAAACTGTTTTGGTGAAACTCCACAAATGCATACATTTTGAAACTTTCCAAAGTGTTTGACAATAGTTTTGTTCTTATGAAAACACTTTGATGAATCACCCCAGCGATCATATTTATAATCTATTGGAGCAGGAAAACATGTTTTGTAGCCACATTGTCTTGCTGAATGCCCTAAATTGGACTCTTACCTCTCTATTAACTCAGAATTGGATGATAGTGTAACATTGCTCACCTGTGGATAACCCACTATGCTGATGTTTTGGTGGTACCACACAGAACAATTTTTACATTATAATAATGATGTAACAACATGTTATTGCTGCTATCTCGGCTGTCACACGCTTTACTTACCAGCATCAACCTTGTCAGTGATTGGCTGCAGTGGTCATGCTTTAGTATGACACATCCTTGTCCAGGTAGATCTGTCTTTCAGAGGAGATTTAGAAAATTCCAGTAGAGAAAATAGGGTGAAAATAAAAAACATAGAGAGAGGAGAAAGCGCAGACTCTAAAGGTCCCGTCTCACACAATGATATTATGAATATCATTGAAACGTCACGGGTTTTGAGACGTTCAAACGACGTTGTAACGACGTTGTAGCGTGTGACACGTAGATACGACCAGCGATACATCGTCTGATCGTTGATCGCAGGTTTATGAACCAGACCATAAATCAGTCATTGGTCGTCCGTTCAACCTGCAGCATCTGCAAGTGTGACACCTTGATAACGATGTCGTTAACGACTTCGCCTTTTTAGAACATAGGAATATAGGCATCCAAGTGACTGCTAATATCATTCGCTTGTCGCTGAGCCATTGCTGCGTCATTCATGATATCTGTACGTGTGACAACTCACTAGCGATTAAACAATGTCGTTCAAGCGACCTAGGTCAAGTCGGATCGTTGATCGGATCGCTCGGACGTTGAAGTGTGTGAAGGGCCCTTAAGTGTAACAATTAGATTTGGATGTATGTAGAATAAAGTGCTGTTGCACTCATCTTTTTGGTGTCTTTATGATCTTGTTTATAGTTCCACTATGTGGATTCCTTATTGTTTCCTTCCTTTCCCGATCTGCAGCACAGTCCTGGGCACTCGTGGAAGCAACCAAGCTACTTTAATAGGAAACTGCATTCTCCAGGCAGTATGCGCTCCTGGTGCGTGATAGGTAGGAGACAGTGGTATATTCCTGAAACCAAATTTTATTTACACAGCATACAACACGTTTCAACTCTTATGAGTCTTCCTCAGGTATCATGTATATCATGTGAACTGTTATTGCTTTGTGTATTTTATATAAAGGAAGTTCTTACACGCCATTTTTGGGGGGATGCCTTACTAGGGATTAAGCTTTTCAGACACACCCATATCACCTCAATTTTTTCAGGAGTTTAACACACTTTAAATTTATACACAACATAAAAACTAAAATCAAAACAAAAAACAAACCTAAAAATTAAAAAATAAAAAACATGCAAAATTCATACAATATACTAAATATCTTGTTCCATATCTATATGTAGCAAATCTAAAAATATTTTCTGTTTTTAAAAAATACATATGAAAAAACATATAAATATATATCTATCTAAATGAAAGATTAAACGTTTTTTAAAAGTATTTTCTTTAGGGGAGGAGAACATACCAAATACAATACAATGGATTTCTATTTTTTTTTTTTTTCTCCTTTTCTATAATATATCCCTTCCACCACATTGTTTAGCCCATCAGGATATAATGTCCTTAATCAAAAGATCCAAAAGGATTCTTTCCGATTTAGTGTTTGCATTCTGTTCAAACAGTTTGGACCTAATTGCTCGACTGGGTTGACAATAATATTAAAGTGTTAATTGTGTTTTAAACATAAGTGCCTGGATAAACTATGTTCAAGTATTCCACTTTTTGCATTGTGCCTGTGGCCGTTTCATGCAGGCCTGCAAGGATTGTGTTGTGCTGCCCACATATTTTAGGCCACAGGCACAAGGGATCATGTATATGTCATGATTGTTGTCACATGTTAAATTTTGTGTGCTTTCATATGTTTCACCAGTGCTGTTGAAGTGATAGATCTACTATTATGTCCAATAATGTTACAACTACAGCATTTCCTTCAGCCACATCTATATACCCCTTGTTTTAAAACCATGTTTTTTTCTTATTTTAACCTTTCTTATTTTTTGCCCCTCGTCCTGTATGTTTCTGAGGTTGCTGGGTGCTATAATACTTTTATAACACCCACACCATACAGCCCCTATGGAAGGTAATCTTGGGCTTCTCCGGTATGCAATTTTTTAGGAAGGGATCTTTTTTCAGTAAATACCAGTATTTGATTAAAATAATTCTTATTTAGATACTATCACAGTGGAAAGCTGTAATAAAATTGTAATGCCAACTTTCACTGTTTTCCTCCCCTTTGTCATTTATTTTTGGATATTCCTTATCCTTTTTTACTGAGGCACTCATCCTGATTTTTTTCTAAATTAGATTTATATGCCCCCATGTTAAGTTTTTAGGGAATTTTTTGCCATGAATCCATCATACAGTATTTTAGATTGTTCCACATAATCCCTGTCATTGGTGTTATTTCTTTTGATTCGGCGAAACTGGTGAAAAGGACTATTTTGTTTCCATTTTGGATAATGGGAACTGCGATAATCCAGAAAGCCTTTGCTGTCTGTTTTTTTTTTATAAAAAAATTTTAGCACTGATTTTTTTTGTTTTGGTGGCCAATTTCTAGATCCAGAAAATGTATTTTCTCTTTATTCATCTCTGCAGAGAAGGAAATCGCCCAGGAGTTTATATTCATTGATCTGATGAATTCTAGGGCCCCCTCTCATCAACTTTCCAAAGATTGTCGATATAGCGACAATAATATATTATATTATGACAATATGGTGACTGATAAATTTGCGATGAGGACTCGAAGCGTCCCATAAAGAGATCTGCAAAACTTGGGGCTACCCGAGTCCCATCGCTGTGCCAAGCCTCTGCAAGTAGTGATGTTCTTGGAAAGTGAACAGGTTATACTCCAAAATAAACTTTAGACCAGCTAACAAGAAGACTCTTTGTTTCTTGGGCATATCAGTTATTTTTGTCAAATAATATGCAACCGATTGTATACCCAGGCTGTGCTCTATATCAGAGTAGAGGGCATTTACATCTATAGTAATAAACATGTAATCCTCCTCCTATATTATATCTGGAATCTAAGAAGAAAGATGGCAATTTTTTGACCTGATTCTGTAAAAACAGATCTATGTAGTGTGAGAGGTAGCAGGTTAGCGATCCTATGCCTGATATAATCGGGCGCCCTGGTGGATTTATTGGGTCTTTATGGACCTTTATCACGGGGTACAATAGGGCCTTGTTTGGTTTCTTATTTGTCAGGAATCGTTTCTCCTTTTTGATCAGGATATGTTGCTTGGAGGTATTATTAATCAGGCTGTCATATTCCTCCTTAAAACGTTTGGAGGGATCTTTATAATTTTCTATAGTACCACTCCTCCGAGAGTATGCTATATGCATCCTTAAATAATCGTCCTGATCCTGTAGAATGTTTCCACCACCTTTGTCTGTTTCCCTAATCACTATTTTTTTGTTTTCCTTTAGTTGTTTTATCGACAATCTTTAATCTCTGGACATGTTTATTTTTTGTGGGAACTTTTTTCTACCAGCAGATTTTCTTTTTTGAGGTCTATTTTGTTTCCTTTTATTCTCATCTTTATCATTATCCTGATTTTCTAAGTTTCGGAACTCCTCCGAAACGAATGAATAAAAGATATTTAAGTTAATGCCACAGTGGTATGTGGGGTGGAAACTTGATTTAGGACAGATATTTTTATGCAAACAGCTTGTTTGTTTTTGCAATATTTGTATCGCCTATAGCTTTCTCCTCATTTAATTCTTTGTGGCCTGTTGTACACGCTTCAAAATAGCAAAGTGTCGTGCAAGTGTTAAATTGTGCTATTTAGATCTGTGAACAAGTCAAAGGCATTGGCCTTCTGTGATGGACAGAAGCCCAAGCCTTTTTGCAAAATACTTCTTTCGGATTCTTTTAATGAATGTTTGGATCATTTAAAAAATATATTATGATCTGTGAGTCCTCAGTGGTTGTTACCTTTTAATGGCTAACTGAAAAGATGGTAAGAAAAAGCAAAGCAAACTTTCGAGGCTCTATGGCCTCTTCATTAGGCTTAGGCTGGGTTCACACCACGGTGTGATCCGGTCCGGGGCTGTCCGGTGTAAACCAGACAGCCCCGGACCTGTTTTTGGCCCCATAGTAGCCTATGCGGCTGGATTGAGCCGAATGGCTGAGAGCTGCCATCCGATTTCATCACTCCGGGACAATCCGGGAGAATACAGATTTTTCTCTCCGGACATAAAAATGTTGCTTGCAACATTTTTGTGTCCGGGGAGAAAAATCTCCCCAATTTGCCGGATCCCAGATTCGCCTGGATTCTCCCGGATCCGGGGCAATCCGGTGCTCCCTAACATGGGAGCCTATGGGGCCAGATTGCCCCAGTCCGGGAGCATCCGGGAACCGGATATCGGCGTCTGCACGCCGCTGTTGTTTCAGGACCGCGGCTAGCTCCCTGCCAGCCGCGGTCCTGAATCATTAGCAGCTGCAGCTGCGTCCGGCTGCACACAGGACCGGAGGGCCCATTTGGCCCTCCGGTTCTGTGTGCTGATCCGGTCCGGGGCTGTCAGGGTCATCCAGGACAGCCCCGGACCGGATCACACCGTGGTGTGAAGCCAGCCTTAATGACACAAATTCTGAAGACACACACATATATACATATGCCAAGTTGAATATTTTTATTGCACTATTTGTACTGTAATTTTCTTTTTTAGACCTCTTTGTTACTGGCTCCATACTTTGTAGGTGACACATCCTTGTATAGCAGTTAAACAGGGCAGAAGTGGTTAAAATGAAGTAAAAAAATGATTACATTACATTTTCTACTGATTGTTTCCCTTTTTGTAACTTTTGGACAACTCTTTCATAATCCATCTTCTCAGTTCTCTATTTCTTAGAAAGCCTTTCTGTCTGCCAAATCTACTTACCGTAGTAGTATTGTAACAGGGGAGCAGATAGAAAAGTATAACTAGGTAGATCTAGCTTTCAAAAGAGATTTGGAAAATTCCAGTAGAGAAAATAAGTCTTGAAAATATTTAATAAAAATGTGGCGAATAGTGCTATGATTTTTTTCCCCTTTCCAATAGCAAAAGCTGACTGCTAAAATGTACTAGTTCTTGATCACTAATGCCACATGGACTTCCATTTTCCTGAATGGTAGCTAAAAAAAGTAGATATATTGCACAAAAAGTCCAACTCACTCATCAGCTCTGTAGGTGTGAGAATTATACAGTAGTGTAATCAGCAAAGAAAGGACGTGATATCTGCCACCAACGATCTGGTAGAAATTCTTGCATGGTTTTATGTCTACATATTACATCCAAAGACACGACATACTCTTACTGACGCGTTTCGCATCGATTATGATACTTAGATTATAGCATTTGTTAGAGAAGCTAATACAAATGAAAATGTGTATTAAAAAACTCTTCATAATATAACAGTTTTCCCCTAAGCCATTTATTTCCTGGGGCAGGGCCGAATCAATGATGAGGCAATGTGAGTGGCCTGATTCAGGCGGCGCCACCTGCTGGTGAAGGAAGGGGCGGCATCTGCAGGGGGTGCTCATGTTCTCCTGCACGGCGCGGGAAGAAGTGAGAGCCGACAAAGATCAGAGAGCAGCCTCCTGTGCTGAGATACCGATGATAAGAAGAAGCTCCAGGTCACAAGGTAACAGATCTACTGCTGGCCAGGGAGTGAGGGGGCTGGGACCTGGGGCCCAGGGGCTGTGAGCATGTGAAGCTGCACATGTACAAACAGCACAGAGGACTGTGTGAGGTATCTGTATAATCTGTGTGTGAGCTGTGTGTGTTTGTGTGAGCTGTGTGTGTTGTGTGAGCTGTGTGTGTGTTGTGTGAGCTTGTGTGTGTGTTGTGTGAGCTGTGTGTGTGTTGTGTGAGCTGTGTGTTGTGTGAGCTGTGTGTTGTGTGAGCTGTGTGAGTTGTGTGTGTTGTGTGAGCTGAGTTTGTGTGTTGTGTGAGCTGTGTGTGTTGTGTGAACTGTGTGTGTTGTGTGAGCTGTGTGTGTTGTGTGAGTTGCATGTGTGTGTGAGCTGTGTGTGTTGTGTGAGCTGAGTTTGTGTGTTGTGTGAGCTGTGTGTTGTGTGAACTGTGTGTGTGTTGTGTGAGCTGTGTGTGTTGTGTGAGCTGAGTGTGTGTGTTGTGTGAACTGTGTGTGTTGTGTGAGCTGTGTGTGTGTGTGTTGTGTGAGCTGTGTGTGTGTTGTGTGTGAGTTGCATGTGAGTATGAGTTGCATGTGTGTGTGAGTTGCATGTGTGTGAGCTGTGTCTGAGTGTGAGCTGTGTCTGAGTGTGAGCTGTGTGTGAGTTGCATGTCTGTGTGTGAGCTGTGTGTGAGTTGTGTGTGTGAGCTGTGTGTGAGTTGTGTGTGAACTGTGTGTGTTGTGTCTGTGAGTTGCGTGTCTGTGTGTGGGAGTTGTGTGTGTGTGAGCTGCGTGTCTGTGTGTGAGCTGTGTCTGAGTGTGAGCTGTGTCTGAGTTGCATGTCTGTGCGTTAGTTGTGTGTGAGTTGTGTGTGTGAACTGTGTGTTGTGTCTGTGTGTAAGTTGCGTGTCTGTGTGTGGGAGTTGTGTGTGTGAGCTGCGTGTCTGTGTGTGAGTTTTGTGTGGGAGCTGTGTATGAGTTGCTTTGTGTGTGTGTGTGTTTAGATATCTTTTGAGTGAAGTGTGTGTATATGCACTTCTGCAGCATCCATATGCTGTGTATAAGATGTGTACTTGCTGAGCATCTGTTATATAACTAAGACATGTATGATGTGTGTGCCTGTGTGAGTATATGATGTGTATGTAATGAGCATGTGTTGTCCAGTATATATGTGCTGTATACATGTATATATAGTGTAATTTAACCCCTTCACTACCTTTTGAAGTACATATATGTCAAAGCTTGTATTCTCACCTTTGATACCGGCTCACATGCTCAGCACGCTTCAAGTTGCAGGACTGTGTCTGCCTACAGGACCACCACTCTGCCAGCCATTGTGTGTCTGTATGGTTGAGCCAATCCTGCCATTACCATTATTGACCCTTGTTCTGGATTCGTCCGTGTGGTCCTTGTATGTGTGTGATGGCGCTGACATACATGTGTTTGAACAACTTTTTTTCTATTTCTCTAAATTAAAATATCCACTATTGTCCTCATTTCATTTTACAGGGTAGATATAAATCTGTGCAAACTAGATTTATTTCTACCAATTGAAAAAAGACTTTCTGGGGGGAGGGCGCCATTTTGCAGTTCGCCTCAGGCAGCACAGAGGCTAGGTTCACCCCTGTCCAGGGGCAGTTGTTTTTAGGTGTGAAATACTTAGAAATTCATGTTGTGCCTGTATAGATGGAAAGTCTTCATAAGTAATGAATACACAAACAGCATATGATATAGAAAAAATACCATAAATATGACTATCATATGTATGCGGGCAGCACGGTGGCTCAGTTGTTAGCTCTGCAGTCGTACAGCACTGGGGTCCTGGGTTCAAATCTCACCAAGGACAACATCTGCAAGGAGTTTGTATGTGTTCCCAGCATTTGAGTGCGTGGGTCTTCTGAGTTTTCTGGTTTCCTCCCACACTTGAAAGACATACTGATAAGATGTTTAGATTGTGAACCCAAATGGGGACAGTGTTGCAAATGTATGTAAAGTGCTATGGAATTAATAGTGCTATATAAATGAATAAATATTATTATATGGAAGGTCAAGTGCAATTTGCTCAGCCATACATTCACTGCATGGTACCTATGTGCCATAAAGTCTTATCTTAGAGCCTGTAAAAAACTGCATCATTTAATTTGAGAGATGGATCCTAGATCTGGACAGTGTGGACACTTTTATGGGTTACGTTGCCCCACATGTCATTAGTATGTGGATGTATAGTACTGTTTTCAGACATGTTATTATCTTACTGACATGAAATAGATTTTATTAGAATTTTACATTTAACGCCAGATCCAACTTATCACTTTAGTGCTTTCAAGAATTTAATTATATAACGTATGTTCTCCTGGGTGTGAGGCCACCACTGAAATGATAAAAAGGCTGAACAACTATAACTGACATGTTAAATGAAGAACATCTGTTGGGTTAAAGTAACAAGTCTTCTGTGTTTTGCAGATGCATTGGGGCATTTTCTCCATCTGGCGAGAGGTTATACAAGTGTACTCAAACTGGGGAGAGTGTCTGCTAGTGCTCCACCCTGCATCTTTTGTCCATATTCAGTTTGTTTTTCTGTGCCGTGTTTATTACAGGCTTAATACATGAGAATGTTGATCAGGTCAGACAGATCCAATATGCAGCACGCCAAAGTAATGCATAATTATGTATAGTAATTACATTACAAAAGGAACAATTGTTATATTGCAGGTCTAGTCCAGATAGTTAACAAAAATGACCTGAATCCATCTGGATTGCTTACAATGTAATACATCATTCTGCAAATGACATCATTGTGAGAGGTGTTCAGACAATCAGTGCAGTCCCTATTCTGGCCTGTGAATAGGGACTCCCTGGCCCTGTGAAGCAATAGGGCCTGACTAACCACATCTGGTCTATTGGAGTTGCTCCCAGCAGCAGTGAGGTCTGTTTAGAGCAAACTCCCTGCTCAACAAATATTAGTCCACCCCAAAATATGAGAACATCCCTTCCCTAGTCAGCCAATATGAATTTATCATACTCAGTACCCCTTGGCTCAGCTGAAAAATGAACACTATAGCCAACCTTGGAACTGAACTTATTGCTTTAATTTTCTTAGCAGCTTTGTTTATACAAGTGCTCCACCTCCTGATGTGCTAAAATGGGAGCAGATTGTATTTTAGCTTTGTTATTTTATGATTTATTGTTTCATGCCCAAGATTTATAACATAAGCTTAAAGTTTGCCACTTTCTTAAATGATACCAACCTGCAGCCTCGGAACCACAATAAAAGTTGCCTATTAAAAGGGAATCAGTCATATACAGTGTTGGCCAAAAGTATTGACACCCCTGCAATTCTGTCAGATAATACTCAGTTTCTTCCTGAAAATGATTGCAATCACAAATTCTTTGGTATCATTATCTTCATTTAATTTGTCTTCAATGAAAAAACACAAAAAGAATTGTCCTAAAGCCAAATTGGATATATATATAGAAAAATCATGTGATGCTTCTCTAATTTGTGTAATTAACAGCACCTGTAACTTACCTGTGGCACCTAACAGGTGTTGGCAATAACTAAATCACACTTGCAGCCAGTTGACATGGATTAAAGTTGACTCAACCTCTGTCCTGTGTCCTTGTGTGTACCACATTGAGCATAGAGAAAAGAAAGAAGACCAAAGAACTGTCTGAGGACTTGAGAAACCAAATTGTGAGGAAGGATGAGCAATCTCAAGGCTACAAGTCCATCTCCAAAGACCTGAATGTTCCTGTGTCTACCGTGCGCAGTGTCATCAAGAAGTTTAAATCCCATGGCACTGTGGCTAACCTCCCTAGATGTGGACGGAAAAGAAAAATTGAAGAGAGATTTCAACGTAAGATTGTGCGGATGGTGGATAAAGAACCTCGACTAACATCCAAACAAGTTCAAGCTGTCCTGCAGTCCGAGGGTACAACAGTGTCAACCCGTACTATCCGTCGGCGTCTGAATGAAAAGGGACTGTATGGTAGGAGACCCAGGAAGACCCCACTTCTTACCCGAGACATAAATAAGGCAGGCTGGAGTTTGCCAAAACTTACCTGAGAAAGCCTAAAACGTTTTGGAAGAATGTTCTCTCTTTTTGGGCAAAGGTATCAACATAGAGTTTACAGGAGAAAAAAAGAGGCATTCAAAGAAAAGAACACGGTCCCTACAGTCAAACATGGCAGAGGTTCCCTGATGTTTTGGGGTTGCTTTGCCGCTTCTGGCACTGGACTGCTTGACCATGTGCATGACATTATGAAGTCTGAAGACTACCAACAAATATTGCAGCATAATGTAGGGCCCAGTGTGAGAAAGCTGGGTCTCCCTCAGAGGTCATGGGTCTTCCAGCAGGACAATGACCCAAAACACACTTCAAAAAGCACTAGAAAATGGTTTGAGAGAAAGCACTGGAGACGTCTAAGGTGGCCAGCAATGAGTCCAGATCTGAATCCCATAGAACACCTGTGGAGAGATCTAAAAATGGCAGTTTGGAGAAGGCACCCTTCAAATATCAGGGACCTGGAGCAGTTTGCCAAAGAAGAATGGTCTAAAATTCCAGCAGAACATTGTAAGAAACTCATTGATGGTTACCGGAAGCGGTTGATCGCAGTTATTTTGGCTAAAGGTTGTGCAACCAAGTATTAGGCTAAGGGGGCCAATATTTTTGTCTGGCCCATTTTTGGAGTTTTGTGTGAAATGATCAATGTTTTGCTTTTTGCTTCATTCTCTTTTTGTTTTTTTCACTGAAGACAAAATAAATGAAGATAATAATACCAAAGAATTTATGATTGCAATCATTTTCAGGAAGAAACTAAGAATTATCTGACAGAATTGCAGGGGTGTCAATACTTTTGGCCACAACTGTATTAGACAGTAGCATAATGTAGACACAGAGATCTTGACATCAGCGATGTGTCACTTACTAGATTGCTTAGTGTAAGTTTTGATAGAATCCCTGTTTTGTCTATTGTAGATGTGGTAGAGCTAAGACTCCTGGACTGTGGATAGAAACACCCACACTCCTGACTGGCAGCTTACTGTGTATGCTGTGAACTGTTAGCAACCTGCCAATCAGTAGAGATTGTGTGGTTAAACTGGTTAGCCTGACGTCTCTGCAATAGACATGTAGCTAGGCATTGATAATCTCCTGCTGATAAAAGTTTGATTTCATTGAAGCTACAGCACACAGCCCAATAAAGGACATATCCCAGGAATATTATGCTGCTCTAGGATTAAATAGCAAAAACCTGCTGACAGATTCCCTTTATGAATATGAATGAAGTTGTTTGACGTCATTTTTTATGCATAATAAATCAATTTACTAATATATTTTGCTTTTCAAAACTGAATGGATCATCCCATTTCAGCCCCTTCCATGTGGTCCAGAATCTTCGCTTGCACTGTTGTTTTAATATAGGTAGATAACCTTCTCCCACTCTCTGTAATATGTATGACAGGAGCATGCTATCTTCTGAGTTCATTAGCTAAGTCACCCCCTTCTCTATGACAGCTGTAAGGCTAGGGTCACACTTGGACCCTGCATCCTTTGCAAGGATGCGTTAAAGCAAGCGTTTTTTTCATTGCCATTTTAATGGCATTTTAGCGCTAGCATTAACGCATTCGTTAACGCATGGTACACATGTACCATGCGTTAACGCAAGTGTTTCCCATAGAGTCCCACGTTAAAAAAACGCACACGTTTTTGCAAACATGGCAAAAAACGCTGCTTACCGTGTTTTTTGTTGCTGATGCAAAAGCGCATAGCGTAAAAAATGTTGCATTTTGACCATGCGTTTTTTGCATTGGATCCTATGGATGCATTAACGCATGCGTTTTCAAAATATTCCACTTTGTAAAACGCTTGCTTTTAGCGCATCCATGGCTCAAGTGTAACCCTAGCCTAACAGAGGAGGGGGCGGACCAGGGGGAGGGGAGCTGACTTAACTAATAGACAGAGCCAGACAGAATACACCATTTCTACCATTGGACATTCTCCAATACGGTCTTGGTCGAATATCTTGGCACCCTTCATATTATTACAGAAAATTAATTATGTTTTTCCCACAAAATTATTGTAACTGCATATGTTTTGTTCTACACATGTTTATTTCTGTGATGGTAGCTTCTGATTCACCCAGGCGTCTATGGGAACTCGGAACCCGGGCGTGCAGTTGGGGGGATGTCACTGGTTGCCTGCCCGGAACTGTAGCCCTGGTGGTCAAATGAAAATTGGGGGAAAATGAAAGGGATAAAAAGAATATATGTCTCGTGACGCCACCTGCAGTTTCTGGTGATGTTCACCAGCGCCGCTGTCAGTCCGCCGGGGACGGTGGTATTGCAGCTTGATGGATTAGCTCCCTGCATGCCGACCAGGTCCCCGGGCAGTGTTGCCGCTGCACCTGTTGTCGAGATGGCAGCTATTTAATAGTTCATGAGGAAAGAGACATGGAGGATTAGTAGCTCTATACGGGTACTTTACTGGAAACTGGCTGTGCCGGCATGCAGGTTCACAGTTACACAGTCTTAGCGGGTAGGTGGCCGGGTAGTCACCGAGGAGAATAATGTCTCTTTGAGGCTTCCAGAGAGTACCTTCTGCTTTGCTTTCACTATCCCATTACTTTCCTTGCACCTCCATACTTCCTTGCGCTGCCCTGCACAACTTGTCTACCAGGCCCGTCAGGTGCTATGAGGTACCCTTCTTCTCTTCTAACGGGCTCAACCCTGTTTGGTGTTCCTGGTGGGGCTGCATGTTCTGGATGGGGGAGTCGGGGCTATTATTTTGGCTCACGACCTACCGGTGTTGGCAGCTCAGGGTTGGTTCTCCGTTGTGGACTAGGATTCCTCCAGACTGTAGCAGATCCGGCACTGGGTCTCCTCTCTCCACTTGGGTCGCTGCTCCTTCTGGGCGCCCTCCCTGGGGGTCCCCTTTAGGGCTTCCTCCCTGCTTTGCTTCTCAGGCTAGACTAGATCTGCCTGTTAGTTTCCCGCTTCTCCCTACCCTAACTCTCCTCCCACCGGGACCAGTTACCCTAGTAACAGGTTGCCGATTGGTCCCCTAGTCTAGGTGTAGGGATGCCAGGATGGGAGCCTCAGGTTGACGTTACACTCCCCAATGACAGGAATACCGCACACTCAGTTATGGGTGCAGTACCCCTACTGTGGCACACTGACCAGTGGGGCGCCACATCTCCATCTTGGAATAACAGTATAGCTTTAAATAATTTGCTGTCTGAAGACAAGCTGTATGCAAGTTAGTACAATACTGTTTGGATTCCTAAGCAAGTGCATCTAGCCATGGGCATTAGCCTTGAAAAAGACACATTTTTGCGACTTCTCACTTAGAAGAATGCAATGTCTAAATTCTCACAGATAAGGGTTAGGAAGTCTAAAATGGCAGGTATATTACTTTCCTGGGAGCATAGGATCCACCCACAATTCAACTTTGATAATTTGTTTATTTCAACTCAGAAAAAAGGATCAAACAATGTGTATACTCCCTATAGTGTCTATAGTAGCATGTCCCAGTGCTAATATATTGTGTCGAGGTTGTGCAGCAGACTGAAGAGAGAATCTACACCATTCCGTGGTGGATTTATATGCAAGATCACAAGACTTTTACATGCTGAGTGTTTTCAACCTCTGAATCTTACTACTTACTAATATACAATTTTATTATCATTATTATTATTTATTTATGTATATAGCGCCATTAGATTCCATGGCGCTTTACATATGGAAAAGGCAGACAAAGACAAGTACAATATGTATGGGCAATCAAGACGTACAGGTATGGGAGAGGACCCTGTCTGCGAGGGCTCACAGTCTACGTGGGATGGGTGGAGGTACAGTAGGAGGGGGTAGTGCCGATCGTGAGACGGTGCAGTTTACTGGGTCTCATTTAAATTGCAGGCTTGCCGGAAGAGGTGGGTTATCAGGTTTCTTTTGAAGGTTCCCAGGGTAGGCGAGTGTCTGATGTGTTGGAGGAGAGAGTTCCAGAGTATAGCAGATGCATGGGAGAAATCTTGTATGTGGTTGTAATAGGAGGAAATAAGAGGGGAGTAGAGAAGGAGCTCTTGGGAGGATTGCAGGTATCGGGAGACCATGTCAGAGATGTATGGAGGGGACAGGTTGTGGATGGCTTTGTATGTCATGGTTAGGGTTTTGAACCGGGATCTCTGAGAAGTGGGGAGCCAGTGAAGGGCTTGGCAGAGGGGAGAGACAGGGGAGTATTGAGGAGACAGGTGGATTGGTCGTGCAGCGGAGTTTAGGATAGATTGAAGAGGTGCGAGGGAGGTAGCGGGAGGCCAGTGAGCAGGAGGTTGCAGTAGTCAAGACGGGAGATGATGAGAGCATGAACAAATGTTTTAGCAGTGTCATGGTCAAGGAAAGTGCGGATGCAGGAAATGTTTTTGAGCTAGAGTCGGCAGGAAGTAGCGAGGGCTTGGATGTGAGGTTTGAAGGAGAGGGAAGAGTCGAGGATTACCCAGAGACGCTTGGTGTGGGGGACTGGGGAGAGTGAGCAGTCGTTGACATTGATAAATTGGTCTGGTAGAGGCAGAGAGTGGCTTAGGGGAAGACGATGAACCAAGTTTTGTCCATGTTTAGTTTTAGAAAGTGAGCAGAGAAGAAGGATGAGATGGCGGACAAGCCTTGTGGAATTTTGGATAGTAGGGAGGTGATATCAGGCCCAGAGAGATAGATCTGGGTGTCATTGGCGTAGAGATGATACTGAAGGCTGTGGGACTCAATGAGTTGTCCTAGGCCGTGGGTGTAGATGTAGAAGAGTAGGAGTACCAGAACTGAGCCTTGGGGGACACCGACAGATAAGTCGAAGAGGAGGTGTGGGAGTGGGTGACACTGAAAATACGGTCCGTTAGATATGAGGAGATCCAGGAGAGGGCTACGTCAGTGATGGCAAGAGATTCCAGAATCTGTAGTAGTAGGGCAGGGTTGGGGAACCATTTTCCTGCCGAGGCCCATTTGGAGATTTCTACCATCATTCGGGGGCCGCACAAAATATCAACTTGAAAATTAACCTGCTAAATTTGGTTAAACAATCAACTCACCCTACTGTGGTGGCTGGAGCTGCTTCTCTTTGGCGTGGATAAATTTGGTCACATTGCTTCTCAACTGCTTTTCCAGGTTTGCTTGAGCCCTAGACATCACAGGAGAGGCTGGGAGCATATACCTCACTGGGAGGGACTGAGACTGGGGCATAGAGATCACTGGGGAGCTGACTTTAAAGGGCAGACAGTCAGCAAAACGCGTCTGCCAGCCTGAGCACTGTGGTTCCCAGAAATCTGCCCGGGGGCAGCTAAAAAGGTCATCAAGGGCCGCATTCGGCCCAGGGGCCTGAGGTTCCCCACCCCTGTAGTAGGGAATGGTCTACGGTGTCGAAGGTCGCAGATAGATCAAGGAGGAGGAAGGAGTAGTGTCGCTTCCCCTTGGCGGTCAGTAGGTCGTTGGTAACTTTGGTTAGGGCTGTTTTGGTGGAGTGATAGGATCAGAAGCCAGATTGGTGGCGGTCAAAGAGGGAGCAGGTGGAGAGGTGGGAGGACGGTTCGGAATGGAAGTGTTGTTCAAGAAGTTTTGAGGCGAAGTGAAGAAGAGATATGGGGCAATAGTTAGAAGCAGATCCTGGGTTAAGAGAGGTTTTTTTGAGGATAGGTGTGAACAAGACGTGTTTGAAGGATGAGGGGAAGACACCGGTAGTGAGTGATAAATTGAAGAGATGGGTTAGGGCAGGGATGAGGACTATGGGAGGTTCGAGATAAGGTGGGAGGGGAGTGGGTCGAGGGCACAGGTGGTGAGGTGTGATCGTGACAGAAGGGAGGAGAGTTTATCTTCTGTCATGGTGGAAAAGCTTCCTTTGGTCGAGGATGGCAGGGCGGTAATGGGGGAGGGCCGAGGGGACAGTGGGTCAAAGCTTTCTCTGCTTTTGTCGATCTTTAATTTGAAGAAAGAGGCAAAGTCGTCGGCAGAGATGAGGGGAGAGGGAGGAGGTGCACGGGAACGGAGTAGAGAGTTGAAAGCTTTGAATAGTTGTTTGGGGTTGTGGGACAGGGCGGACATTAGAGATGAGAAATAGGCTTGTTTTGCAGGGGTGAGTGAGTCTTGAAGTTAGTGAGGGACTCTTTGTACATGGTGAAGTGCACAGCGGAATGGAATTTCTTCCATCTCCGCTTGGTCACCCTGGACGCCCGACGCAGTTCTTTAGTGAGGGTGGTGAGCCAGGGTTCCCTGTGTGTATGGGTTTTGTTGTATGTGAAGGGAGTGGCCTGATCAAAGGCTGTAATTATTATGGTTTATAAAAATGAGAATGCGCATAGGGTCTTATCCCACTTAGGAGACAGATAACGTATAGCATAAAATCTGCTCATCTGGTTTGGCTGTGAAGCTTGTAACTAGCTTGATCGCTCAAACTTAGCAGCTGCTGCAAGGACCGCACTTCCACGATGTGGGAATATAAACTCTCTCCAGGACCAAGTGCCTCCAGGTCCGCGCTGCTGCCACAAAGAATTATCAAAGACTCCGGGATGCTTTGAATGGATTATTTTCTACTTTATTTCCGACGTGTTTCGGAGCCCAAATCCCAGCTCCTTCCTCAGGGAAAGACCTAATTAATAGTAATTATTTTGGTGTTATAGAGGGTGGCAGCAGCGTCAGCGTCATGTGAGGAAGCTAAGTGAGAGGGAGAAGGGACTCAGAGAGTGAGTGAAAGTCAATAAGTTTAAGGTTTCTACGGGGACGAGTGAGTTTCAGGAGAGGGGAGCGCGTTGTGGGAGGGGAGAGGGAGGAGAAAGTCAGCAGGTTGTTGTCATATAGGAGGAAGGGTGAGATTGAGAGGTCGAAGAGGGAACATAGGTGGGTGAAGACAAGGTCGAGAGTGTGGCCATCCTTGTGAGTGGCTGAGGAGGAACATTGGAAAAGCCCAAGGAGGTGGTCAGTGATAGGAGTCTAGAGACAGGAGGGTGGGGGTGTCGATGGGGATGTTGCGATCACCCATGATGATAGTGGAGATATCGGAAGAAAGGAAGTGGAGAAGCCAAGTGGTGAAATGGTCAAGAAAGGTGAAGGTAGATTCTGGGGGGCGGTAGATGACAGCCAGCTGTAGGTTGCAGGGTGAGAAGATGCGGATGGAGTGCAACTCGAAGGAGGGGGCAGAGGGCAGCAGTGTAATTGGGGTGAAGGAGCAGCTGCAGGACATGAGCAAGTAGACACCTCCATTGTGCTTGTTGCTGGGGTGTGGGGTGTGGGAAAGAGTGAGTCCACAATTAGTGATGGGCGAATCCTAAATTACTCGGAATCGCTTGACTCTAGCGAGTCCGAGCACAGGACTCGCTACTCGTTGCGAGTCTAGCGAGTCCGATGTTAATGAATGGGGAAGCGAGTAATAGCGAGTAGTGTGAGATTTACAAATCGCAGATGTGTCTCGGAAGCTTCAGCCTGAAGCAATCCTAGTTTTGTCATTTATTTGCATTGCTCGTTTACTTTGTAAGTAATCGCTGGGAAACTCGCACAGATAAGAGTCCTGTCTGCTCTGTACAGGCTGCCAGCTCCAGGGTCCTAGAGCCTGCCTGCTGCCTGATGTAGCAGTGCTGAGATTGTTCTCAGTCTGCTCATTCCCTGTGTACAGACATGAATGTCTGTGCACAGAGATGATGTAGCAGAGCTGAGATTGTTCTCAGTCTGCTCATTCCCTGTGCATAGAGATCTATATCTATGCACAGGGGATGTAGCAGAGAGGACATCGCGTTTTGGACTGCGTCGGACGGAAGAGGATTTTTTTAATTAAAGATGGAGTCCCTAATGGCTTTTTTTTTTATTTCTAATAAAAATTTTTCTTTGTGTTGTGTTTTTTTTAAAACAATTTAATAGAAATTCATGGCGGTCATGTCTAATATTGGCGTGACCGCCATAAATTTCGGGCTTAGGGCCAGCTGATAATACAAAGCTGGCCCTAACCTCTTTACTACCCAGCGTGCCACCGCTACCAGGGCCGCTGGAAGAGCGGGGTTCAGCGCCAGAGGATGGCGCTTCAATGAACGCACCATCTTCTGGGGCGGCTGCGGGCTGCAATTTGCAGCGGGGGGTGCCCAGAAAGCTTGGGCATCCCTGCGCTGCGGATTCCAGCCCCCAGCTGCTTAGCTGTACCTGGCTAGACATAGAAATTGCGCGGAGCCCCACGCATTTTTTTTTAATTATTTCATGAAATTCTGAGTCAGAGTCTCAGAGTCAGAGTCAGAATCTCAGAATTTCATGAAATAATTTAAAAAAAATGCGTGGGGCTCCGCGCAATTTCTATGTCTAGCCAGGTACAGCTAAGCAGCTGGGGGCTGGAATCCGCAGCGCAGGGATGCCCAAGCTTTCTGGGCACCCCCGCTGCAAATTGCAGCCCGCAGCCGCCACAGAAGATGGCGCGTTCATTGAAGCACCATCCTCTGGCGCTGAACCCCGCTCTTCCAGCGGCCCTGGTGGCGGTAGCACGCTGGGTAATAAAGGGGTTAATACCAGCTTTGTTATACAAGCTGGTATTAAGCCCAAGATTCTTAATGTCAGGCCACGTTTGACCCAGCCACTAAGAATCTCCAATAAAGGGTTAAAAAAACACAGAGAAAATTTTTTATTTGAAATAAAAAAAAAGCCATTAGGGACTCCATCTTTAATTAAAAAAAATCCTCTTCCGTCCGACGTAGTCCAAAACGCGATGTCCTCTCTGCTACATCCCCTGTGCATAGATATAGATGTTTATGCACAGGGAATGAGCAGACTGAGAACAATCTCAGCACTGCTACATCATGTCTGTGAGCAGGCGGGCTCTAGGACCCTGGAGCTGCACAGAGAAGACAGCTGGACTCGGCTCGCAAAGAAACAGCAGTTATTTGCGAGTTTCCCTGCTATCACTGGCACAGTAGCCGAGTCTAATGCAAACAATGACAATCCTAGTTTTGTCAGCGTTTCTGACAAAACTAGGATTGATATTGATTTGCATTGGACTCGTGCGAGTAATCACTGGGAAACTCGCAGAGTACCGAGTCCTGCGAGTCCCTTACTACTCGCCGAGTAACGAGTCCTAGCGAGTAGATTCGCCCATCCCTATCCACAATAGGAAAGTGCAGCGGGGAAGGCTGTGTCAGAGAGGGTGAGCCATGTTTCGGTGATGTCAAATAATGAGAGTTTGTTGGAGGTGAAGAGGTCATGGATAAATGAGAGTTTGTTGCATACCGAGCGAGTTTTTCAAAATGCTTCAGGTAGGGGGACTGGGGGAGGGGGGCTGGGTGAATGGGTATAAGGTTGTGGGGGTTGAGAGCGTTTGTGTTGGGGAGTGGGTATGTGTTAGAGATGACTGAAGAGTTGTGCTGGGGGGGACCAGGATTCAGGGATATGTCACCTGCAAGTAGGAGAAGTAACGAGAGGGTTAGAAGGTGGGAGCAGGAGAGTTTACTTGGTGGGCGTGCATGTCTGGAGATGAGGGACTGTGTGAAGGAACAGTTTGGAGGAGGGGGTAAGGGAAGTGGGTAGGATGGAGGAAGAGATCATTGCTTCCTTAGTAGGTGGGTGGATAAGCAAGGTTAGTAGGAAGTGAAGTAGAATGGGGGTGAAGGTGAAGAGAAGAGGAAACATTATAGGTATTAGCTATGGATGCAGCTCATTGAGGTGAGATACATCAGGGGGTGAGGTGCAGCCAGGATGTGGTGCAGCTGGGTTGAGATGCAGTCAGGGCAGCCAGGAATGAAGTGTAGCCAGGGATGAGATGCAGCCGGGGATGAGGTCCAGGCAGGGGTGAGATATAGCCAGAGATGAGATGCAGCGGGGGATGAGATGTAGCCAGGGGTCTGGAGGCACGCAAACATGAGCAAGGTTGATGAGGTCGTACTAGGGTGCTGGCCATAGTGATGAGATGCATCTAGGGATGAGGGGTGGGATGCAGTCCGGGATGAAATGTAACCAGGGATGGGGTGCAGCAAAGAATGAGGTGCAGCCAGGTATGAGATGTAGCCTGGGATAAGATGCAGTTAGGGATGAGATGAAGCCAGGGATTTGATGTAGCCAGAGACGAGATGCAACCAGGGATTAGATGTGGCCAGGTATGACATGCAGCCAGGGATGTGATGCAGCCGAGGATGAGATGCAGCCAGGAATCAGATGCCGCCAGGGGTGAGATGCGTCAAGGTATGAGATGCATCCAGGGATGAGATGCAGCCAGGAGGGGATCAGGCCGTCAGGAAAGGGCGGGGGTCTGGCCGGTAGTGAGGGAGTGAGCCAGAGGGGTGCCACTCACCTGTTGGACCCACCGGGAGTTCTTGATGCCGCACTTGATGTCAGCAGCGGGATTGCTGATGTGGGGAGGCAGGACCTGCTGGAGTGGTATCTGGAGGTCCGCCGGCAAGATGGCGCAGAAGCCAAGCTCACGCGGGCTCAGATTCCTCTCGCGGCACCCGGCCATTGCAGCGGAGCCTGGATATGGTCGCCTGGATGGTGTTGAGGGCCCTCCGGGTAGGGATAAGCGGGGGAAGGAGGGTCCCGGTGCTGCTGGTCAGCGCTTAGGCATCGGCACAGCCGTAGTCGTAGGCCCAGGTGGGGGAGCCACGGGTCACAGCCGCTGGCCACGCGATCGGATCAGCCACTAGTTCAACATGTGTCCCAGATGGTCGGGGGTTATGTACGGGGGTGACAACGATGAGGATTTGTGTGTGTTGAGAGGAAGGCGAGCTTGGATGATGTGGATAGTATCCACATGCCTGGAGCCTCCTCACACACATCTGTCACCCCTGGTGGCCATCTTCACACTTAGAGCCTGCATTTCCCCTGTCCTCCCCTGATAATTCCCTTTTCTATGTTGCATAGATAAGGGTTAGTGAGACATACACCCCCCTTCTATGGCAGCATGCCCAACTATGCAGAACAAAGGACATGTTGATATGAAATGATCTTTCCATAAGATGCATTACAGAAGGATTGTGGCTTACTCTCGTTCATTTTGGCAAACTGCAGTCTAACTTTTTTATGTCTTTGTGTGAGCAGTGGGGTCCTTCTAAGTCTCCTGCCATAGGATTTAATTTAATTTCAATGTTGTTGGATAGTTAGGCTGGAGGCACATTGTCGTGCATCAAACACGGAGCGTGTTAGATGCATGACAGTGATGCGACTGTAATATGTGTTTTGTGTGAGAGTGGTGCAAGTGTGGTGCGTGTGGTGAGTGTGCCTGGCTGTATACATGTGAGTGTGCTCCGAGTGTGAGGTGTGAGTGCATGTGTGCTGTGTGTGAGTGTGATGCTGTCCGTGGTCCTGAAGGACCACGGACAGCGTTTGCAGTGATTTAAAACTCGCCGGCTGTCAAAGCAGGCTAGTTTGAAATTACCGCTTTCCCTGTACAGTAATCAATCGTGTTCCAGCGCTGTCACAGCAGTGCTGAAACATTATTATATATAAAAGTCAGCCGCAATGCAAATTAAAAAGGTCTTTGTGTTAATTATCATTTTAACCCCCTCTGCAGGCTCTGCGCTACATGTCGGCACAGAGCCTGCAGATAAGGCTCTTATGAGCTGAGCAGAGGATATACTACGCCATTTGCGCTCAGGACCAGGGACAGCTCAGCATTTCTTCAGCCCTGTCCCTGGTCCAGAAAGTCTTTATGTAGTCTCTCACAGCCCGCTTCATAAGTGCAGGAGCAGAGCGGCTTTACGGTAAAATAAAATAAGCCGACAAATTCCGGGAGATGTAAAATAAAGGTTTAACCCCTGCACTGCCATGGTGTGTTGTCACCATGTATACACAGAGCCTATATACTCTGTGTATACATGATGGCAGCACACCCACAACAATTTAACCCTTCTGACACTGGCTTGTAATAGCCGCATCTGCAGGCTGTGTACTAACATGTAGTGCAGAGCCTGCAGAGGGAGTTAAAATGATAATTAACACAAAGCCCTTTTTAATTTGCATTGCGGCTGACCTTTATATACAATAATGTTTCAGCACTGCTGTGACAGCGCTGGAACATTATTGATTACTGTACAGGGAAAGCAGTAAATTCAAACTCGCCGGCTTTGACAGGCGGCGAGTTTGAAGCAATTTTGACAGCACACTGTGAATATGGCACAGTGTGCTGTATGGGGGCGAGATTTTCTCGCCCCCATAGACGTTCATTGCCATCTCGCACGTCAGAATCGCCTACACTCGCTTCTGACTCACGATGCAAGTTAAGTGCTGGGAACTCGCACCAGTGTGCCCTGCCTGCTAGGGCAATACTGGTCTGAGTGCAATGCGAGTTTCCCTCGCATTGCACTCGCGCGAGTCCCTCGCACAGTGTGCCTTCAGCCTTAGTGTTAACACTGATGCACCCTGAGCCTGCAGGACAGCTTGAATTTCTTTGTAATTTGATTGGGGCTTCTTATTCACCATCTGGACTCTCCTGCGTAGCAACCTTTCATCAATTATTCTCTGCTGTCCACATCTGGGAAGATCAGCGCAATAGGTTGTAAACTTCTTGATTATGTTGCGCACTGCGGTCAAAAGAACATCAAAATCTATGGAGATGGACTTGGAACATTGAGATTGTTGATATTTTTTAACAATTTGGTTCTCTCGTCCTAGACAGTTCTCTTCTCTTTCTATTCTACATGCTTAGTGTGGTACACACAGACACACAATGCAAAGATTGAGTCAACTTCTCCCCTTTTTATCTTTGTCAGTTGTGATTTTCATATTGCCCACATCTGTTTCCTGCTACAGGTGAGCTTGAACGAGCACCACATGCTCAAAATAAAGTTGCTTACCACAATTTTGGAAAGGTTCCAACAATTTTGCACAGCCCATTTTTGGGGTTGTGAAATGATGTCCAATTTGCGTTTTTCCCCATTTTTTTGTGTTGTTACAATACATACAAAGGAAATAAACATGTGTAATTGTTATAATTTTCTGGAAGAAACACTTGATTTTCTGGAGCAATTTAAAGAGTGCTAACACTTTGGGTCATGACTGTACACTATTGCACAACTAAGAGTTAATAAAGGGGATTCCCCTTTTGAGAACTCTCATCTATTACTCAGATCAAAAGACAGCTACAGAAGCATTTAAACTTTTTCTTAATTTGGGTGACCCAACCCATCAATGATATAAATGGGTAACCCATTCATTTTATATAGGATGGTAATTCATTTCTCCAGTGGCAGGGCTCAGGGAAACTGAACACCTGCTACTTACGGTAGTTTCTATCCAGATTTAGCTTTATAACAAAAAAATCATTCTTCAAAGTTAATAACTCCTCTGATTTAGTTTTATTTCTATTTTATTGTCTTGTCTTGTTCTTTTCTATGAACCTCTACCTAAACTTGGCACCTGGACAAGCTTTTGCCTTATTCCTTCCTTTTGTACTTTAGATTCTTAACATATAATGACCTTCCTTAATAAGGTTTCCTTGGTAGACCACAAAGGTAAACCTTACACATCTGGATATATTCAGCTATAATGTTTGCTTTTAAAGATTCAGAAAAGTGTCATATTATGGGGTAGAGAAGGTTTATGTAGAACATATCCAGGAGAATCACCAGATGTGGACTGTCACATTGCCCTTTTACTGAACTTATATTACCGTATTTCTTTAAACTGCAACACTTACATACTGTGGAGCATGGACTATACTGCATCAATGTGAAAGGCTATTTTAAAAATTGCAGTCATTTGGACTTATTTTTAAATCATATATTTTAATCCAATTTGCAGACCAAGTTACCCAGTCAAGTGAATAAGTCCTTAACAAAATATTGCACTTGGATGCCATTTAGGTGTCATCCAAATCCTGTCCACTTTTTTGCAGCTTAAGTACAAGAATGATTTGTTTTTTACTTTGCATACAAAAAAAATACATTTGAAAAATGTAAAAATACAATCCAATGTTACATTTTTCTCTAATGTAAAAAGAAAGAACCTCTGAATGACGAGGTCTAACTTTGCATTGTCTGCATCATGAATGGTCAACCTGAAAGCTGACTATACTGGCAGAGGACACAAACAGTAGAGGGACACTGTTTTGCATCAATATACGGGCCTTGGGCCTTTAACTACTAATCTTATGATCTGAATATTAAAGGCCCCGTTACACGCAACGATATCACTAACGATATAGTTGCGACGTCACCGGTTTTGTGACGTTGCACCGACCTCATAGCGATGCCGCTGCGTGTGACCAGGGGTGGATTAAGAGTAGCCAATGCCCGGGGCTGTTCAGACTGAGTGGGCCCCCCCCGGTCATGTGACAAGGGTCATGTGACGGGGGTCATGTGACGGGGGTCATGTGACGGGGGTCATTATCATATACCTGAAACAGATTATTTCAGAAAAATAGTTGCTGTTTGAAACTATAACCTGACAAACATCCATTGATCTAGTCAATTTAGGACTAGCACACACACAGCACAGCACAGCAGCTGCAGACTAATGAAAAGAGTGATAATATAAAACACTGCAAATAGATTGATATAAAAGTAATATTGCAATTGTGTGCATTTAAATCAATGCATGCAGGATAATCACGAGGCCTAATGTACAAATTGGCAATATAAAGAACAAAAAGAAAAGGAAGAAAATAAACCGAAGTCCAAGATTCAAATAAAAATATGTAATCGTTTATAGAAAAATTGAGACGGTAAAAAATCAGATACCACATACATTAGAATGGGACAGTGATCCAAATCAGGGAGGGGTTGAGTAAGTACATACGGTAAATATGTACAAACTGAGGTGGTCAAAAAGATCCAGGGGCAAAGAATACAAAAATACCTTAGAGTAGAATATAACAACATACAAAAGTATAATAAAAATGGGAAACTACCGTAATTCAATTGGTTCCTATAAAAGCCAATGGAGGTAATTATACACTGATCACATATGATGCATCAAAGAAGATAAAATAGAAAAAGTGAAAGCTGAAGAAAGGATATATCAGAATAAGACAATATACTGATAGGAGTATCTCCCCATATGCAGATAGAGCCCTCCACTCAGTCCCTCTATATAAAGTATGAGAACCCATATAGCTCCCTGTATACAGTGTGAGCCTCCACAAAGCTGCTCTATACAGTGTGAACCTCCACATAGCCACTATAAACACTATGAGCCCTCACAAAGCCTCTATATACCGTTTGAGGTAATGAAGTGACGTAACTGTGTCTGCTGTCAGTCAGAGACGGTGATTGGTGGAAGAAGGAGCCATCGGCTTCATCCACCACCAGTGTAACCTCTGCTCACTGCATCCTAGGGATGCAGAGAGCAGTGATCAGTGGCGTAACTACTGCGATCGCAGGGGTCGCAAGTGAGATCTGACCTGCAGGTACAGGGGCCCGTGCCGCCCGCCGACCCCTGCGACCGCTTTACATGGATTTGCATCCCATGTCCTTGGGCTGTACCACGTCCTTTTTGAAATGCCCGCCTCTTGGGATCATGCGATGCCCTGGCCAGAACGTCATATCTGACCTGATGCATTGTGAGGATATTGAAGCCGGCTCGTCACCACCACCGTGGTCCTAGGTCAGTGAGCTGTGCACATCCATCTCCATATTATGCTGCCGTGAGGAGACGTGATCTCCAGGCTCTACTCCATTACTGGCGCGGGTGGGGGCTTATCACTAGCGATTATTAGTCTATAGCTTGGGTGGTGGTCGCTCCCAGTACACCATGTATTGCTTTGTAAGCCCTGCATTGGCTGAACGTGCAGGAGAATGCTAATAGTGCTGCAGAGGAAAAGGCTACAGCAGAGTGCCTATAGCTGCCATGTGTCACATATTGAACTATGGTGGGCCTGTGGGAAAGGGAAGACCTAGGAATCAGTGCACAGAGCAGCGTCACCAGTGTACACAGCAGCGTCACCAGTGCACACAGCAGCGTCACCAGTGCACACAGCAGCGTCACCAGTGCACACAGCAGCGTACACAGCAGCGTCACCAGTGTACACAGCAGCGTCACCAGTGTACACAGCAGCGTACACAGCAGCGTCACCAGTGTACACAGCAGCGTACACAGCAGCGTCACCAGTGTACACAGCAGCGTCACCAGCAGCGTCACCAGCGTACACAGCAGCGTCACCAGCGTACACAGCAGCGTCACCAGTGTACACAGCAGCGTCACCAGCACAGGTAGCAACATTACCAGCGCAGGTAGTAGCGTTACCAGTGCAGGTAGCAGTGTCACCAGTGCAGGTAGCAGTGTCACCAGTGCAGGTAGCAGCGTCGCCAGTGCAGGTAGCAGCGTCACCAGTGCAGGTAGCAGCGTCACCAGTGCAGGTAGCAGCGTCCAGGAGGAGGACCATATATAGCAGGATGAGGGACATTAATACATAATGATCTAGAATGTTACATGGGGCCCATACATCTGACCAATGTGGGCGTGTGGAGGAAGGGGGGGGCCAGGTCCAAATTTCGCACCGGGGCCGGTTGGACTCTAGTTACGCCACTGGCAGTGATGTTGGGATACCTGTGGTGGTCAGCACCAGGAGACCCTCTAGCCAGTATTTTCAGCCATTTGGTTGCATTTTGCCCAAGTTTGGACTGGACTGACCAGGACCATGACTACAGGACATCATACATAGATGACTGTGTATATAATCTGTGATGCTGAATCAATCCTGTGCAGGGCTCTGTATAGTTAGGTCTGGTGTGTCCATCTGGGGCACAACATGATTTCTGGCAACAATTTGACTCTTCATACAGATTGGGAGCTGATGACCTAACACTGACACCACAACCCCCCGACCTGCATGAAGGGTTAAACTGCTGCAATAAATCCCAGTGATCCTCAGCAGAGCGGCTGGTGACACCATGCAGCCCAGCAGCCCTGGATTTGTGAAGTGAGCAGCGTTCTGAAATCTCTTCACTGTACAAACACAATCTCCTGCCCTATCACTATCCTAACTGAGAAACAACAATGTCTGACCTTCCCCACTGATCCCATGCAGAGGCTCCGCTGTGGCAGGCAGAAGACATGACATGAGTACAGCCAGTGTCTGCTGAGCTGTGATGCAGCCGGCCCGGCACATGTACACATTTAAAGGTACAGTGCAGGTCTCCTGCCTATTAATCTACAAAGGATGGGGCAGCCCTTCATATCTGCTTGGGGACATACCTGGGAGGCAGGTGCCACTCTGCCCAGTCTACCCCTGGCCGTGAGCAGTGTGGTGGATTGAGCTGCCGGTGGCAGAACCAGCAGCTCAGCTCCTCTTAGTATTACATATTTGGCGGGCTTCCTGTGTGCCTGCTCCAGCACCCGCCTTCTCTTTGCAGCTTCCTCCCACACATCTACGTCATGACGTGCAGGAGAAAGAAAGGGGTGGGGGCAGTGGTGCCGGGGGCAGCAGTAACCTGAAAATTCACATCAGCAGTGCGGAGTGCGGTGCAAACAGTGGCGGATTATAATGGGGCAATTTACCCTGGGGGGCTCTGGGCCCACTGAGAGCATTGGGCCCGGGGCAACTGCCCAAATTGACCTCATTATAATCCGCCACTGCGTGTGACATGTACCAGCGATCAGCTCGCTGATCGTTGGTAAATGTCCAGGACCATTTTTCGATCGTTGGTCTCCTGCTGGGCAGCCAGCATTGGCATGTGTGACAGTGGGAGACCAACGATCAACGACCTCCTGCCCGATGCCCAGCGCTGCACAGCACACGCTGGGACGCTGGTAACCAGGCTAAACATCGGGTAACTAAGCGCAGCGCTATGCTTAGTTACCTGATGTGTACCCTGGTCACCAGCATTCTCGCTGGTCACTGATCGCTGGTGAGTCTGCCTGTGTGACAGCTCACCAGGGATCAGATAGCGATGTCCCAGCGATCCCGATCGTTGGTCAGATCGCTTTGACATCGCAGCATGTAACAGGGCCTTAAGTGTTAGCCAGGGGCATTGCTATCGTCTGAAAAGATCAGGGGCCTAAATCCCAACACATAAGCATGCACCCTTGCCAAAATGCCAAAAAAAGTATAACACTAGAGATAAAACAGTGATAACCCTCTGAGTACACATAATAATCCTATGTAACACCACAAATTACACAGTGATAACTATCTGACTACAGATAATGTAGTAGATGACACCCACAGTTCTAGGTAACACCATTTATATCACAGTGATTACTGTCTACTAGATAGATAGTGTAGATAGATATAGAGAGATAGATTTATGGGTGGATGGATCAATACATAACATATATGAGAGACAGATTTATAGATGATAGATAAATAGACATGAGATAGATAATGGAAAGATATGTTTGAGCCCATATGTGTTTGGTGCACAGTATAAAGATCAGATAAAGGAATAATGAAACTTTGGGGTGTATACCATGTCTAACAGATGCTGCAGACTTTGTATGCCTTGCTGTGACACTGAGGAGTGATGATGATGATGATGATGATGATGATGATCCACTGAAAGATGCAGGGACAGGAATCTACCATGTTCCTATGGGGGAGGGGAGACCATGCAGATCTGAATCGATCAATGTAATAATTTTCCTCTGCTTACATCCTCACATTACCAGTACACATTATGCATCATCATACAGCAGAGGATCACACCATGTATTTCTATCTGCTTGGTGACATGATTGCTATTTGAAGCCTGGACCCCCTGTCACATAGAATGGTATATCAGGGGCTGGATTGTATGTGTGTGAACATGGGGCTGGCGGTCATCCCCCCTGCCATGCCCTCTCCCCATACAGAATTGTAAGGGGGTGTAAGTGTAGGCTGATCCTGTAGCTCACAGCATCCACACCCCTGACTCACCTCCTCTTCTTTGCTTCTAGATGAAGCTGACAGGCTGAGATTTTAGTTCCCTGAGGTGGTAGCTAGAGCAAAGGAGCAGGTATGATTTTATCAATTTATAAGAGACTAGATGGCGGCCCGATTCTAAAGAATCGGGTAGTCTAGAATCCATATATAGTTTATTTACTGAGTGCGGTGGCTCAGTGGTTGGCAATGAGTGCGGTGGCTCAGTGGTTAGCAGTGAGTGCGGTGGCTCAGTGGTTAGCAGTGAGTGCGATGGCTCAGTGGTTAGCAGTGAGTGCGGTGGTCAGTGGTTAGCAGTGAGTGCAGTGGCTCAGTGGTTAGCAGTGAGTGCGGTGGCTCAGTGGTTAGCAGTGAGTGCGGTGGCTCAGTGGTTAGCAGTGAGTGCGGTGGCTCAGTGGTTAGCAGTGAGTGCGGTGGCTCAGTGGTTAGCAGTGAGTGCGGTGGCTCAGTGGTTAGCAGTGAGTGCGGTGGCTCAGTGGTTAGCAGTGAGTGCGGTGAGATTGGTCAGCACAGCGCCGTGGGCAGAGTGGTTAGCACACACATACATACATACATACACACACAAACACACACACACTCCGCTCTAGTTAGCACCGACCCTGCGTCTTCCCCGCCGGTTGGATCCTGAGTCGACATATCGCCGCCCACGGACGACTGGATCCAATATGGCGTCCTGGAATTTTGGCGAGACTTCTTGGACGCTATATTGGATCCAGTAGTTTGGGGGTGGTGACATGTTGACTGAGGATCCAGGCGGCTGATGCAGGGCCAGTGGTAAGTATAGCGGAGTGTGTTTGTGTGTGTGTGTATGTGTGTGGACAAAGTGAGGGAACTGTGGACAAAGTGAGGGAAGTGTGGACAAAGTGAGGGAAGTGTGGACAAAGTGAGGGAAGTGACTACATACACACATATATACACATACTTTACATTGCATATGGAGGGGTGAGGAGAGTGGAGGCTGGAGGGGTGAGGAGGGGTGAGGAGAGCGGAGGCTGGAGGGCAGAGCGAAGGCTGGAGGGCAGAGCGGAGGCTGGAGGGCAGAGTGGAGGCTGGAGGGCAGAGTGGAGGCTGGAGGGGAGAGCGGAGGCTGGAGGGGAGAGCGGAGGCTGGAGGGAAGAGCGGAGGCTGGAGGGGAGAGCGGAGGCTGGAGGGGAGAGCGGAGGCTGGAGGGCAGAGTGGAGGCTGGAGGGCAGAGGCTGGAGGGGAGAGGCTGGAGGGGAGAGCGGAGTCTGGAGGGGAGAGGCTGGAGGGGAGAGCGGAGGCTGGAGGGCAGAGGCTGGAGGGGAGAGCGGAGGCTGGAGGGGAGAGTGGAGGCTGGAGGGCAGAGGCTGGAGGGCAGAGGCTGGAGGGGAAGCTGGAGAGGCTGGAGGGGCAGAGGCTGGAGGGGCAGAGGGGAAGCTGGAGAGGCTGGAGGGGCAGAGGCTGGAGGAGGAGAGGCTGGAGGAGGAGAGGCTGGAGGGGGAGAGGCTGGAGGAGAGGCTGGAGGCAGTGAGGTATATGGGCGGGGGGTGGACACTCACTGCGGGCACTTCTACAGCGGTCTGCTGTAGGAGGAGAGGAGGTGCGGGCAGAGCAGCAGGACAAGAAGTCCCGTCCTCCCTCCTCTCCGGCCGTGCGGCGGCCGCTGCTGGTAGCACGGGGCCCCCCCAGGTGGCGGGCAATGGGCCCCCCCTGCCTACGCTAGTGGCTGGAGGGCAGAGGCTGGAGGGGAGAGGCTGGAGGGCAGACAGAACGTCCGAGAGCGGAACGTTCCTCTGCCGCTCCCTGTAGCCGGGCGCCGGCCGGCTTCCCTGCACTGGTGACGTCACCAGCATGGGTCCAAAAGGCCATCACGGAAGTACCCTTCGGGTATTCCGGAAGTGGCCTTCGGCTTTTATATATTAGATACACACACACATATACAGTATACAAACACGCAGTATACACACACATATACAGTATACAGACACACACACACAGTATACAGACACACATATACAGTACAAAGAGTATACACACACGTACAGTATACACACATATACAGTATACTCACACACACATACAGTATACACACACATACAGAATACACACATATATAGTATATAGACACATATACAGTATACACACACAGTATACACACACATACAGTATACACACACATATTTAGTATAGACACACATAAAGTATACACACACATACAGTGTACACACATATACAGTATATACACATATACAGTATACACATACAGTATACACACACATATAGAGTATACACAAACATACAGTATACACACACATATACAGTATACACACACACATATAGAGTATACACAAACATACAGTATACACAGACATACAGTTTACACACACACACATACAGTATACACAGACACATATACAGTATACACATATATACAGTATACACATACAGTATACACACACATATACAGTATACTACATACACATACAGTTATACACACACACAGTATACACACACATATACAGTATACACACACATACAGTATACACACACATATACAGTATATAAAACACCATATACAGTATACACACACATACAGTATACACACATATACAGTATACACACATATACAGTTTACACACACATACAGTATACACACATACAGTATAGACACACATATACAGTATACACACATATACAGTATACACACACATATACAGTATTACACACACACATATATACAGTATACACACATACAGTATACACACACATATACAGTATACACAATATACAGTATTACACACACATATACAGTATAACACACATATACAGTATACACACACACATACAGTATACACAACAGAACACATATACAGTATACACATATATACAGTATACACACACACATACAGATATACACACACATACAGTATACACACACACATACAGTATACACAAATGTATACACACACATATACAGTATACACACACAATACAGTATACACACAAATACAGTATACACACACACATACGTAAACAACATATAGTGTATACTGTTTATTTGTGTGTATACTGTTGTGTGTGTATATTGTATGTGTGTGTATGTACTGTATATGTGTGTGTATACTATTGTATATGTGTGTGTATACTGTTTATATGTGTATACTGTATATGTAACAGTATATAAACAGTATACACACACATATACAATATATACACACACATATACAGTACATACACACACACATACAATATACACACATATACAGTATACACACAAATAAACAGTATACACACACATATACAGTATACACACACATACAGTATACACACACACATACAGTATACACATATATACAGTATACACACACATATACAGTATACACACACATACAGTATACCACACACATACAGTATACACATATATACAGTATACACACACACATACAGTATACACATATATACAGTATACACACACATATACAGTATACACACACATACAGTTTACACGCACACATACAGTATACACACACATACAGTATACACAAGCACATATACAGTATACACATATATACAGTATATGCACACACATACAGTATACGCACACATATACAGTATACACACACATATACAGTATAAACACACACACATACAGTATACACACACATACAGTATACACACACATACAGTATACACACACATACAGTATACACACACACATATACAGTATACACACACATACAGTTTACACACACACACATACAGTATACACACACACATACAGTATACACAGACACATATACAGTATAACAATATATACAGTATACCCACATCCTAGGAGTAAGAAGGACTAATCATGAGCTCCTGAATTTCCATCAGTTTATACCTTGTAATGAGGCGACTAAGACAAAACCTGGAAAAAACTCAACCCTGTGGAACATAAAAGTGACCTGGACTGAACTGGACTTTAAATTTTTATGAAAAAAGGAAGAATTAGAGGATTTTAAGGACAAAACAAGAATCTCCTGGAGGACAGACTGGAAACAGCTGGCATAACACATCTGACATCCTGATACCTGGACCTATAAAAAGGTAGGAGAAATTCTCCAACTACAACACTACCTATAGACTTGTTACAAATTAATCTTCTTAAAAATAAGGATTACAATTAACATATAATTACAAAATGGAAAATACAAATTTGGAAGAAATAAATGAACAAAGCGGAGAGCCAGAGACACAGGAATGCTGGGGGTCAGATCTGGAGATAACAGAGGGGCAGTGGAGCAATAAAACTAAAAAGCTTGACACTCTGAGAGAGAATCCAGAGATACTATATGCAGATTACACAAAAGAAAATCCTACACGAAAAACCAATGTATTATTCTATACAGACCAACCCTCAGCCTGGCACGCTGCCCTGTGCGCAGAATATAAACACGTATCTAAGTCCAAGACTAATAATGTCCAGCGGATTAAAATTAACAGCCAAACAGATGATAACACCAATGGACTCACCATAAGCCTATATCACACTGGCACCATTATGGTTCAAGGGACTGAGGTAAATCTGCAACAATTTGAAAATTGTTTTCCCCAAATCAAAGGACAGGCACAAATCTACAAAGAACTACAAGCCCCAGCGGACATTCCTAATGCTGAAATCTCTATTCCCAGAAAGAGCCGCCTAACCTCCAACACTTCACACCTCTCGTCTGATAACATCAAAGACCTCTTATCTGAATTAGAAAGAGACTTGGCCCAACTGAAATTAGAATGTGAAAGAAACTCACAAAGAAATGCAAATCACCAAGCAACAGAAGAGATCAATAAGCTGAAATACAGCGAATACAACACAGATCTACAGAAAATAAAGGCAGACATGTGCGACCTAAAATCTCAGCACAAGGCCGCTCTGCAGGAAATGTATGAACTGAAAAAAAGACAATGAGACACTTAGAAAGGAAATTACAGAATTAAAAGCCAATTGCCCTGGACATCTGAACCAGCAGGGGGCAATGGAAACAAGCCAGAGAGCAGACAACATGGCCACCACTGAGCAGAATGTAGAGACAATGACCAACAATATGACTGATCCTGAAACTAGAGAGATGGAAGAGAGAAGAGAACCAGCCACCAGCAAAGCCAGCAACACAGCCCCCCATCAGCAGCACCATAACCCCCCAAGACACCACAAAGTCCTGATATTGTCCTAATAATGGACTCAAATGGGATGTACCTAATGCACAGCGGCTATTCCCGAAAAACATGTCCGTACAATCCGCTGTACAAACGTTGAACAGGCAACAAAGGTCATCAGCAATCCATGGTTTACCAACCCAAAGCATATTATTATACACACGGGTACAGACAATCTGCCACACCAGCACCAGCAGATCGCAGAACAACTGACTAAACTGGCAAAGACGACAAAACTACAATTCCCAGACACCAAAATCATTCTGTCATCGCTGCTCCCAAGAAAGGATATATCCAGGGAAACCACCCAAACCATCAACATGGAACTGACTGAAAGGATCAAGGCTGTGCCAAACGTGACCCTGGCACAACACCTCTCCATAAACATCAGTCCCCTGCACGATAATAAACACCTCAACAAACAAGGGGTCACCCTCCTGGCCAAAGACTGAAAGACACCGTGCTAAACAGAGACCCCAGGCCTGGATCCAACAGTGACCATGACCACACTGAAAGATTCCTGAGAATGAAAGAGCAGAAAACCCAATCCTACCTCCGGATGCTGGAAACAAAGCTCCTCACCCAGTATCAGACCATCAGAGGAGGAGACCACCACGGAGGGGACCACCGAGCCCACACAGACACATGCAGCCAATATCAGACCATCAGAGTGGAGACCTCCACAGTGGGGACCACCGAGCCCACACAGACACATGCAGCCAATATCAGACCATCGAGATGGAGACCTCCACAGTGGGGACCACCGAGCCCACACAGACACATGCAGCCAATATCAGACCATCCAGAGATGGAAGACCTTCCACAGAGGGGACCACCAAGGCCCATACAGACAATGCAGAGCAGAGATAGGGATGAGTTAAAGACCCTGGTCAGCGCACTGTATGAGAGACTAATGTGACTGGATGGAACCAGGCACCTCTACAAATCAGAAAGAACTCCAGTGCGTCCCACATAGCCGTACTCATTACAAGGTATATACACACAAGATACACAGAACAATGTCTTCAATTACAATCAGCAGCTGGAATATTCAGGGTCTCAACGCCTCGACCTTTGGATGTAAAACAAAGGACCCTGATTTTATACAAAGACTGAAAAATATAGACATTCAGATCCTCCTGGAAACATGGACCAGAGATGAAAACGAATCCCCAGTGCCTATTGGATACAAGGAATTCTCGGTCCATGCCCAGAAAAATAAAACATCAAACCCAGGGCCTGGGCTCAGGAGGAGTACTGATCTGGTATAAAGAGGAGCTCCACCAGTACATCAAACCGGTGAAGAGAGGAGGCAGCCACATATGGATCAGAATCAGCAGCTCCATCCTCACCTGTCAGTCTGATGTCTACCTCTGCGCCACCTATATACCACCGCCAGAGTCCCCCTACTTCAATCCAGACTGTTTCGAGATCTTACAAGGAGAAGCCGCCCATTATCAAGCACTGGGCAAAGTTCTCATCTTTGGAGACCTCAATGCAAGAACTGGGAGAGAGAGACTTCCTGACCACGGATGGAAACATCTACATATTTGGAGCAGAGAATGACGGCCAGGACTCTGTACACACGGAGAGAAACAGCTATGACAGTACAGTCAACAAAAGTGGCAGAAAGCTCCTGAACGTATGTAGAAGTTTAGGACTTCATATCCTTAATGGACGAAGAAGGGTGACTCCCTAGGAAGGTATACACTAAACTCCCATGTAGGGAGGAGTGTAGTAGATTACGCCATTACAGACATGAACTTGGCGGATGTCAGCGACTTCATAGTCACCCCACAAACGCACCTGTTAGACCACAGCCAACTTCTTCTGTACATGAAATCTACAGAGAAACCATCCACTCAGAAGCCACAGCAGAGCGGTCTCTTCAGCCGGCCTCCATCCTATAAATGGTCCAAAATGTCGGGACTAAAGTATAAAGAAGCTTCCAGCAACCCTGAAATACAGCGGATGCTCCACCACTTCTACAACTACGAGTACAAGCCGAACCCAGAGGGAGTGAGCCAAGCCTCAAAGGACCTCAACAATATATTCCATGCAATGGCCAGACTGTCCGACCTTACAAAAGTCAACTACAAGAGACCTAAAAAACACAGGTCAATGGTTGGTTTGACAGAGAATGTAAAGCCGTACGGAAGACCCTGAGAACAGCCTCCAACAAGAAACACAGAGACCCCAACCACCCGGGCCTGAGGGAAGCCTATGACACCATACAAAGGCAATACAAAACCATCCTCAGGAGGAAGAAGCAGAGTTACATCACTACAAGCTTAACCAACTCCAAGATGCCCCCCAGACAACTCCTTCTGGGAACTATGGAACCACATGGGCACAAAAAAGAAAAACAACACCTATATCCAAAATGGCAACATCTGGCTCCAGTACTTCAGAGACCTCTATAAAGACATCCCAAAGGAAGAACTAAGCCAAGAACAGGAAAACATAATGGCAAAACTAAAAGCAATGGAGGAAAAAATCAAAAACTTCCAAAACCCGGTGGATACACCTATAACACTACAGGAAGTAGCCGTAGAGGATCTCTTCCATAAGGTGTAGTAAAAGCCGGTGGCCTGGATGGGATCCTACCAGAAATGCTGAAGCACAGCCCACCAGAAATACAGGCTGCAATGGTCAAACTGTTCAATATTGTGCTGAGGGCCGGCTACTTCCCCCGTACCTGGAACCAAGGCCTCATTCACACCCATCCACAAGAGTGGGGACAGGTATGACCCAGCCAACTACCGGGGGATATGTGTCAGCAGCAACCTGGAAAACTGTTCAACAGCATCCTGAACAAGAGGATCCTCACCTTCCTCACCGAGCACAACGTCCTCAGCAAGAGCCAAGCAGGTTTCATGCCGAACAACCACCGCACCACTGACCACATCTATACCCTGCACAGCCTCATTCAGAGACACGTCCACAATACAAAGAATGGGAAGATATACGCCTGCTTTGTGGACTTTAAAAAGGCCTTTGATTCGGTGTGGCACCCGGGCTTATTCCTGAAAATGCTGGAGAGCGGAATAAGAGGAAAGACCTACGATGTCATCAAAAGCTCCTACACCGAGAACCTCTGCAGTGTGAGTGTGAACGGCAAAAGAACGGATTATTTCCAACAGAGCCGTGGAGTCAGACAAGGCTGCAGCCTAAGTCCAACGCTCTTTAATATCTATATCAATGAGCTGGCTACCGCCCTAGAATCCTCCACCGCACCAGGTCTCACCCTTCATGACGCTCAGGTGAAATTCTTGCTGTACGCAGATGACCTGCTGCTGCGGTCACCAACCGAGAAAGGCCTCCAAGACAACCTGAAAATCCTAGAGAAATTCAGCTCCACCTGGGCCCTACCGGTCAACCTAAAGAAAACCAACACCATGGTGTTCCAGAGGAGAAGGTGAAGATCAGACCAGCACCCATCATTTGTCCTCAACAACTGCGACCTCACAGGAACAGACAAATATACCTACCTGGGCCTAGAGATTCACCGGTCAGGGAGCTTCAAACAAGCCATAGAGACCCTGAAAGACAAGGCTTGCAAAACCTTCTATGCCATCCGAAGGAAACTCTACCATCTGAAGCCACCAGTGAGGGTCTGGCTAAAAATCTTCGACTCCATCATTGCCCCAATCCTCCTGTATGGCAGTGAAGTCTGGGGTCCTCACACCTACCCAGACTGGTCAAGGTGGGATTCCAGCCCAACAGAAATATTCCACCTGGAATTCTGTAAGCATCTTCTCCAGGTCCACCGGAGCACCTCCAACAGTGCCTGTCGGGCCGAGCTGGGCAGATTCCCTCTACACCTAACGGTTCTAAAGAGGGCACTGTCATTCCGGGCTCACCTACATAGGAGCAATCCAAGCTCCCATCACCATAAAGCCCAGATACATATAGGTGAAACAGAAAAACCAGGACCCTCGGAACAGCCCAGCCAAGCCCAACACAACCAGAACACCAATCACAGCCTGACAAAAGCCGGAATCAGGAAGATGGTAGACGAAGGCCAAGAGAGGTATGTCAGTGACTGGAAGAACGATATCTTCAGCTCACAGAAACTGACCATGTACCGGAGTCTACAGAGAGACTACAGACTGGCCCCATATCTGGAGAAACTCCCGGATCCCAGAGACCGCAAGATTCTGAGCCGATATAGACTCAGTGCCCACAGTCTGGCCATCGAGTCCGGCCGACACAGGCAGAGATACAAGCCCAGGGAGGAAAGACTATGCCAACACTGTGATCAGGAGGCCCTGGAGGACGAAACCCACTTCCTGCTACACTGTTCCAAATACTCAGCAGTGAGGGACACTCACTTCAGGAGACTCTCGCATCTCTTCCCGGATTTCATCACCATGAAGGAGGAAGAAAAAACATCTATCCTGCTGGGAGAAGAAGAGAGAGCAGTGGAGATAGCAGTGCGGTATGTGAGCGAATGCCATAGACTGCGAGAAAAAGAGCTATGATGCAATGGACTCTATAGCCTCCACATTGGATCTGCCCCCATCCACCTTTCCTAAGCCATGGACTATAGCCCCCACCCTGGACTTGCCCCATCCACCTTCCCTATGCCATGGACTATAGCCCCCCCATCCTGGATCCATCCCATCCACCTTCCCTACAGCTCCTACCCAACGTCCCCACAGTCCCTATCTCTATTCCCTTTATACAATTGCTTTGGCAAAACTGAGATGTATTTGGTCCTGCCAATAAAGCTTCTTTGAATCTTTGAATCTTTGAATCATATACAGTATACACACACACATATACAGTATACACACACATACAGTATACACACACACATATACAGTATACACACACATATACAGTATACACACACATACAGTATACACATACACATACAGTATACACATATACAGTATACACACACATATACAGTATACACACACACATATACAGTATACACGCACATACAGTATACACACACATATACAGTATACACATATACAGTATACACAACATATACAGTATACACACACACACACAACAGTATACACACACATATACAGTATACACACATATACAGTATACACACACATATACAGTATACACACACACATATACAGTATACACACACACACATATACAGTATACACACACATACAGTATACACACACACATATACAGTATACACACACACATACAGTATACACACACACTACAGTATACACACACACATATACAGTATACACATATATACAGTATACACACACACATATACAGTATACACACAGACATATACAGTATACACACACATACAGTATACACAGACACACATATAATCTCACTCTTCAGTGCAGGAGACTGTGTATGAAGAAGCCGCAGATCTCCTCTATCTCTGTGTGATCAGAGCTGTCTCCTCAGCTCTGCAGCATTTCCGGTCCCTGAAGACTACATCATCCCATCATGCTTTGGCAAAATGAGATGTATTTGGTCCTGCCAATAAAGCTTCTTTGAATCTTTGAATCTTTGAATCATATACAGTATACACACACACATATACAGTATACACAACACATACAGTATACACACACATATACAGTATACACACACACATATACAGTATACACACACACATATACAGTATACACACACATATACAGTATACACACACACATACAGTATACACACACACATATACAGTATACACATATATACAGTATACACACACACATATACAGTATACACACAGACATATACAGTATACACACACATACAGTATACACAGACACACATATAATCTCACTCTTCAGTGCAGGAGACTGTGTATGAAGAAGCCGCAAATCTCCTCTATCTCTGTGTGATCAGAGCTGTCTCCTCAGCTCTGCAGCATTTCCGGTCCCCTGAAGACTACATCTCCCATCATGCACCGCGGTTCCTCCCCTGTGACGCCATGATCCTGGAAGCAGTGAGGAATATAAGGGGGAGGTGGCATCCAGCCTATTATTGTGTGATTGGGGTGGTCCCCTTGGGCTTGTTCCAGCCACCCCTGGGCTCAGCAGACACCTTAATGGATGCGGATGGGGCCCGGTGTGTGGTGCGAACACGCCCCTTAGTTACCCGACCGCGGCCTTGGTTACCAAGCTCTCTGGGGAGCGTGGAGTGGAGACCGGGGAGCGTGGAGGGGAGACCGGGGAGCGTGGAGGAGAGACCGGGGAGGATGGAGGGGAGACCGGGGAGGATGGGGAGGAGCCGCGGGGGGGGGCAGGACGTCCCAGAGTAGAACATTCCTCGCCGGTCCCTGTAGCAGGGCGCCGCCTGGTGACGTCACCACCATGGTCGGAGGTCATCACGGAAGTAACCTTCGGGTTTTACGGAAGTGGCCTTCGGCTTTTATATAGATCTATAGATCCTAGAACTGCAGTGTACGGCTCTGCTTCATCATGTAAGAGGGCAGGAGCTGTACTAAAAAGTTTTCTTTCACTGGAGTTCCCCTTTAATCTTCATGAGTCCACCATCAGAAGGAGCTGTCAATCCTTATATCAGCAAATTCACTAAGAATTCTTAAGTGTGGTCATGTTGCATAGTTTTTCCTTGTAGATTTGGTGCAAATATAAATCTGCAGCATGTCAATTCTTTCTGTGTTATTGCAGTGTATTGCCACCCCAGAGTTGATGCAAAGTGCATGGAAAAAACGCATGCCAAAAATGCACCAAAAACACATTGCTTTATGGTGCACCTTTCTGCCAGGAGATGGAGATTGGTACAGGACTTTCTGCAATCAAATACTGAACGTGCGCCCATACCCTAAAATTTGTCTTGGTCAGCAAAACAGGCTGGATGGTGAAGGGATTAAAGACTTATGTGAAAATCTGATTCTGTTTTAGGTCAAATTTATGCAGAAATATGGTTAATTCTGATGAGTTCACAAACTTTCAAGTACCACTGTATACAGTATTCTTTTATATCATTCTAAGGGTATGTGCGCACTGGTCGGGTTAGGGCCGGATTAGGTGTGTAAACCGCCGGTCGGTTTACATAAATTTCATGTAAATTTATGTTAATCCAAACCGGCGTTTGGATTAACATTGAAACCTATGTAAACCGACACCCGCTGTGCACACAGCGGCGGTTTACACATGCTCATCCGTTGCTAACCCGCTGGGTTCCCAGCGTGTTAGCAAAGAATGAGCTTGTTCTATAATCCGGCCGGTTCTGCAGCGGCTGCAAGCAGAATCATGTACTGCGTCCAGCCGCCGCAACACCGCCGCCGCTAACCCGCCCGTCACCCGCCCATCTCCCGCCGCACATACCCGACAGGAAGCCGGTGGACGGCTCCGGAGCTTCCTGTCGGGTCCCGCCCAGCCACCACCGCCACAAACCCGCCCACCGTGCGCACATACCCTAAGAGTATGGTTTCTAATAATATTTTGGAATATTCTAAGGCACAGTGCTTCTCAAACTGTCCAGTGTGCCAACCCCAGCCCTAAATTTTAGTGGGGCGCAGTTAGAAAGCAATTTTGTCAGTCATGACTATGAGCTGAATTGGTCTTTCTATTGGTTACAACAATCTCTGGTTTAGCTCCATCAAATATTCCCTTCTGAGTTTATTTTAATGTCCTAATTGGTTCAGGTAAAAAATTGTGAAAATTTGAAGAAAAAAAATAAAAATAAATTTATGACGGTCTATTCTGTAGGATGAGAAATACAACAAGTGTGTTTGTGCACACAACAGGGATAGGCTTCAGGTTTTCGTGGGCCCCAGGCGAAAGAGTGCAAGTGCAACTCTTTAACACGTATATCATATGGTAGATGTTTATTTTTTTTTACAATTGGTTTCCTATGGTAGATTTATGCCTAGGCATCAATCCTGACTGACCACTGTTGTGCATATACTTTGTGAGCATATGCATCCAACAGTGGGCATGGCGCATTGTGGACCGAGCCTAAATTTGCTTTTTATAATAAAAAAGTAAAAATTTAAAATACTATAAATCTTTTTTGGAAGCAACATAAAACTATTTTTGAAAAATACATGTAAGTGCTTTAACTTTGGGCTCCTCTAAACTTTAAGTGTTCCCCGCTTGCTTGCTTCATATCTCTTCTTAAATGATATTCCTCATGTGCACATTTAGTCTGTTTATTCTCTTGACATTGAAGAGGATGAATATTTATTTCAATGTCCAAGTATTTCCAACCTTTGCCAACATTATGGGTGAGTGCTCACTATCATGATTAGCAACATGTTTTCGCTGCTTCAAAAATGCTGCACTGTAAAGTACAAGCACATTGGACGGATTTCTAGAAATCCCACACCCACTGTGCTTCTTTTTAATGTAGCATTAACTGACACGCGGCACAGCTTCCCGAGCCCCAATATGTGAATTTATGCTTGCGGAGATGTGTGTGTTCTCAGAGGGAGAACACAGCAAAAACACGCTGCATCCAAAACCCTGATCATCTGGTGTTGGCGCCATTTTTAACAGGAGAGCCCCAAAAAGCTTACTATGACCTGGCTTTACAGCATGCTTGGGAGTATGGGAAGCTAAAGACTGAGATTTTAGCACGCCTGGTTGTGACTATGACTATTAGAGCTCAGCGGGTTCATCAAAGGGCCTATCATGGCCACAACCCCCCCCCGCAACCAGATGTTTGACTTGCTCCATCTCGTGCAAAAATGGCTGCAGCCAGAATCCTCCACACCAGCGCAAATGGTGGAGCGAGTGGTAATGGACAGATTTGTGGACGCCCTCCCGAATCCAGTACAAACCTGGGTTGCTCAGGGTGACCCCCAGAATGCCAATGACCTGGTGGGACTGGTGGAGAGGTACCAGGTGGTGGAGAGTACCCTGGCGAAGCCACGGGACTTGCCAGCTACATATTGGGGGGTACAAACAGTGTCCAACACCCAAAGCAAGGGTAATAGAGCCATGGGTGGAGGGAGCCCAAGGCCCCAAGGGGCAAGTGGAGGTGTATGAAAACCTCCGGCTGGTCCATTAATCTGTTGGCTGTGTCAAAGCCCTGGTCATGTAGCCGCCCATCGTCCCCTGACTACTGAGCGAATGGACTGTATCCTGGGTCGGCACTCCTCATATTATGCTTACCCGGTCTGCAGCATTGACAGCGAACCCAGAGAGGGCCCACAGGCATGTCTTGTGAAAGTGAATGGGGCCCAAGTAACGGGACTATTGGACTCTGGAAGTTTGGTGACTCTGGTGAGGGCCACACTTCCCCATCGACTGATACCAGGTAAAAAGGTGGGCGTCCACTGTATCAATGGAGATGCCAAGAACTACCCCGTTGCTATTGTGATCATAAAAACAAACTGCGGGACTAAGTCACATGAAATCGGGGTGGTGGAAAACTTATTGCACCCGATGATAATCGGATGGGACTTTACTTTGTTTTGGGACTTGTGGGAAAAGGGGGCAGTATACAAGCGTCCTTGTGAAGGACAGTCAACCCACCAAGAGCCCTTGCCACTGCAGGAGGCAGATTTGATTCTGCTGGGTATATTGCTCGGTGACGAGGATGAGCCGGAGTCCCTTGAAGCCGACTTCCCGGAGTTGATGACATCCAGCGGGAATTTTGGGACCGCTCAAATGAGGGACTTGACACTGAAAGGGGCCTTTAAAAATGTGACTGTTATAAATGGGGTTGCCCAGGAGCCGGGGGCTGACACCAGAATCCCTCACTTCGCAGTAAATGGGGAGTTGCTATATCGGGTTACCCAGGTGAGAGGAGAGGTAATAGAACAGCTGTTGGTTCCAGGGCCCTATAGATGCAAAGTACTAGACATGGCCCATTCTCATGTCCTGGGTGGTCACCTAGGGGTAGATAAGACTCAGGAGCCGATCCTTCGGAGGTTCTATTGGCCTAGGTGTCATCGGGAGATTGTAGACTATTGTAGGTCGTGTCCCACCTGCCAGTTGACCGCCCCCCATTGCTCACTTCCGAAGTCCACTAGCGCCTTTACCAATTATAGACGTGCCCTTTAATCGAATAATTGCTATGGATCTGGTGGGCCCCCTGGTCAAGTCTGCAAGAGGCCACCAGTACATCTTAGTAGTCCTAGACTATGCGACTCGGTACCCGGAGGCAATGCCTTTGAGAAATTCCTCTGCTAAAAATACAGCCCGAGAATTGGTGCACATCTTCTCTAGAACAGGACTTCCAAAAGAGATCCTCACAGATGAAGGAACCCCCTTTATGTCCAAGGTTATGAGGGAACTGTGTAAAGCACTACAGATAACCCAACTGAAAACCTCAGTGTACCTTCTGCAGACAGATGGCCTCGTGGAGAGATTCAACAAAACGTTGAAGTCCATGAAGGTGGTCGAGAAAAACGGTCGAGACTGGGACAGTCTCCTACCATATCTGATGTTCTCTATCAGAGAGGTTCCTCAGGCCTTAACAGGATTCTCTCCATTGAACTCTTGTATGCTCGTCATCCTAGAGGTCTCTTGGACATAGCAAAAGAGACGTGGGAAGCAGAGGTGAACCCCCACCGGAGTGTCGTGGACCATGTTACTCAGATGCAGGCGAGAATCGCAGAGGTGATGCCCATCATAAGAGAAAATCTGCTCCGAGCGCAAGTCTGGCGCCCCTCCATGTAGGTGCCACAAAAGGGGTACTACACCCATAAAAGCGGTGTAGTCACACCACTGCAAGTAGATTTGTGGATGGTAGGAGGAACCTGAAACCCACACCCCACACTAGTCACACGGTTGGAGGGACCAGCCCACTAGGCTGGTTTGCTATAAGAATCGCCCATGTGGAATAATAATGACATTGTAAAGCAATAGACTCCCGTTGTGAGACATTGCCCTGTGAATAGCCCCTTTCCTTTATAGCAACCATGCCACTTTATTTTTATCCTTCCTTTTGAATGAAGAGTGTGTCCCCGTTTGCCTTAATTTGAAGACCCTAATGATTTTTATATCTGAACTGTTCCTTCCCTGTTAAATGATGTGTGCCATGAGAAGCAGCCCTGTGGTGATAACACACACTGGACTGTGCGGGACTAAAGATTACCGCTGGGCCCGCATAGCTAGTACCGGTCCCGTTGGGCCGAGGTGAATAATGTGTCTTGTTTTATATGTGAAATGTTCCAAGTAATGCGCCTCCCAGAAATGGGAAGAAACCTCAAATTGTAAATAGTTACCCGTTGGTCATTATATAGATAAAAATGTTTTCACTTCCCGTAGACAAGTGTTGATACTTGTGGACGAGTATATTCCATCATGGGGGTATGTGGCGCCCCACCATGTAGGTGCCACAAAAGGGGTACTACACCCATAAAAGCGGTGTAGTCACCCCACTGCAAGTAGATTTGTGGATGGTAGGAGGAACCTAAAACCCACACCCCACACCAGTCACACAGTTGGAGGGACCCCGGGAGGGTATATAGTCACCCCAGAGGGAAGAAGGAGTTCTTTCGTCTTTGGCCGGGGGACTTTTAGGCTTCAGGCCCGTCGTCGCCTCCGGGTTGGAAGGCTAGAGAAATTCAGGATGGGAACCTAAGGCATGAAAGACGAAGGGAAACTGAAGGGTAGATCCCAGAAGAAAGAGAAAGGAGAAAGAAGCTCGAGCGGGAATTCACTCAAAGTAAGAAACCGGGTACCGGAGCCCGCACCTGTAGGAACCTTCACGGCCTGCAGAGAATCCGTAGAACGGGCGTATATCCAGATTCGGCTGTGACTCCTAAAGCACTCATTAGAGGTGAATCAGACACCGCTGGCAAGCCGCTGTGCAGAGAGAGCCACAGAGTCTCGGGAGCTGCCGTGTCAGAAGAAGGTTCACCCGACGGGAGCAAAATGGAGGTAAAGAGAGACAGCAGGAGGTCAGACAAATTCTACAAGAAGTCAGGCTTCACATCGCCACTGGGAGGCAAAGGAACAAAAGGAACAAGATAGGCATATACGAAGGTTCCGTCTACCTACCATAAAACCTACTTGCAGCCACCCATAATCATTTGTCTGTTAACATCATACTGCACTGTGAACTGTAATGACTTTGCAAAAGTTCCAGTAAAGTACCCAGTGAAGTGACTTCTCGACTTTGCTGCATCTTTCCTTGCATAGACTGCTTCCCTTCACTGAATCGCTGCCCCGGCGGTCCAGTTCTGCCTGCGGAGGACTGCACCATCATAGCCGCAATACCATCGACAACTGGAGGAATGTAGCGGCGCTGGTGAGCATCACCAGGTACTGCAGGTGGCGTCACGAACAAATTTTTTATTTTATTTTCCCCTTATCCATTGACCACCAGGGCCACAGTTTCAGGCAGCCACCCGTGACTTCCTGATTATCCGCCTGAGATTTGAGTCACAAGAGATGCAAGCAAGGGTTTATAACCGCTCAGCAAGAGTGAGACAGTTCAGTCCTGGTGATCATGTACTGGTATTGATCCCTACAGTCGAAAGTAAATTCCTCGCCAAATGGCAAGGGCCTTATGAAGTGGTCGAAAAAGTGGGCGAAGTGAACTACAAGATTCACCAACCTGGAAGAAGGAAGCCCTACCAGGTATACCAATTCAACCTGCTGAAGCCATGGAGGGATAGAGACCCTATGGAAACCCCCTGTCTGGTAGACAAGATGGAGGCCGACATCAAGGAGGTCACAGTGGCGGACATACTGTCGAGGGCTCAAAAGCAACAACGTCAAGAGTTGCTTCATCGGAATAGGGATCTCTTCACAGACCTGCCGGGATGTACTCAGGTTGTGGAACACGATATCCTGACTGGACCACACGTGAGGGTTAACCTGAAGCCGTATCAGATCACTGAAGCTCGTTGAGAAGTGATCTTGAAGGAGGTGACGAGAATGTTGAATCTCGGTGTTATCGAAGAATCGAAAATTGGCTGGTCCACTCCCATCGTACTTGTGCCGAAACCGGACGGATCGTGGTGGTTTTGTAATGACTATCGCAAGTTGAACAAAGTCTCCGAGTTTGACGCCTTTCTGATGCCTCGATTCGATGAGCTCATCGAGAGGTTAGGACCAGCAAGGTACATCACCACCCTTGACCTAACAAAAGGATACCGGTAGATACCTATGTCAAAGAGTGCCAAGGAGAAGACGGCATTCTCTGCACCTGATGGTTGTTTCCAGTATACCCGGATGCCATTCGGCTTGCAGGGAGCCCCGGCCACCTTCCAGAGGGCCATGGACCGAATCCTAGCCCCATAAGAGGTACGCTGCGGCTTATTTGGACGACATCGTGATCTTTACATCGGACTGGGAAAGTCACCTACAGAAGGTCCAGTGCTGCAGGCACTGAGAACCGCGGGGTTCACAATAAACCCGAAGAAGTGTACTATTGCGAAGGAGGAGGTCAGGTATATAGGCTATGTTGTTGGTAGAGGCCAGATCAAGCCACAACTAAATAAAGTGGAGGCAATCCAGAGTTGGCCACAAACCCTCTCTAAGAAGCAAGTCAGAGCCTTCCTGGGACTTGTTGGATATTACCGTCGATTCATCCCAAACTTTGCTGTGAAAGCCACTGCCTTGACTGACCTCCTTAAGGGCATGAAGTTCTCCATGGCCAAGTGGACTTCGGAAGCTGAGACGGCTTTCCAGGACCTGAAGTCAGCTCTGTGTAAACAACCGGTCCTCATGGCACCAGATTTCAGAAGAGAGTTTGTACTCCAGACCGACGCGTCAGAGATCGGGCTAGAAGCTGTCCTGTTCAAGGTAGTACATGGCGAGGAACATCCGATCCTGTACCTTAGCAGAAAGTTGTCGTCCTGCAAGAAAAACTATGCTATTGTAGAAAAGAAGTGTTTGACCATCAAATGGGCGGTGGACACATTACGGTGTTACCTCCTAGGGCGACAGTTTAGGCTTGTGTCAGATCATGCGCCCCTGACATGGCTGAGGGACAGACGGAGAAAGAATGCCAGAGTGACCCGGTGGTTTTTGGCACTTCAGGATTTCACTTTCCATGTTGAGCACAGGCCCGGGAAATTACATGGGAATGCAGATGCCCTGTCTATGTTCCCCTGTTTGGTGTCAGATGGTGCCCAAACCTCCGAGTGTGTGTGTGTGTCTCTGTCTGTGTGTCTGTCTGTGTCCCCCGAAAATAGAGCAAAAAAGGAGCACAAACGGATGATGCACTTGTGATGCTTTTTTGCAAAAACAGGATCCTTTTGGGGTGCAGAAACTCCTTCAAAAATGGATCAATAAAAAACAGAGCACAAATGCTCTGTTTGAAGTTAGCCTAAGATACACTTTTTCCCCCCCAAACTTGGGGGGTAAATGGGGGTGCATCCTATAGTCTTGAAATATGGACCAAATATGTGGTGTGTGGCTGTGGGGGGCAGAGGTGGTGGAGCGAGTCACTAGAGGAAGGGGCCGGTCACCAGTGGCAGGAGCAGGCCTGCTGATGACCACATGGGCCTGCTTATTAAGCTCATTTAATATTCACTGCTCTCCCTGCCACCTCTCAGCATTGAAGCCGGAGCTGAGAGGTGGGTTTGAGAAGTGGCACGTATTAAATTAGCTTAAACAGTGGGCCCATGTGATCAGCCAATCACATGCTCCCACCAATAAAAACAGTGGATATTCACTCCTTCCCACGCACACTACGTGGGAGCAGTGTCAATCTCGACAGATGGATGATAATTCTCGCTGTCCATCGCCATGTTCTGCTCTCATCTTGGCAGCTGAGCCGACAGCTTGTGGAGCTCAGCACAGGACTTTGAAGTCATGCGCTGTGTGCCTCCATGCTGACAGTCCTCATTTGCCGGCATGAGAACAGATTGTCCTTCTTCAGTGGAAGAGCGATGGAAGGGTGAGTAAAACTGTTTATTGTTTTAGGTTTTTGCTGTGGATACCTAGATGGCTAAAAAATATATTGCAATCTGAGAGTCCTCAGTGGTTGAGTCCTTTTAATGGCTAAATGAAAAAATGGTAAGATAGCAAGCTTTTGGTACACTATGGATCCTTCGTCAGGCTGATAATGAGACAGATTCTGAAGACACAAACATATATACCATACTTAAACAGGATGAGATGGTGCAGTAAATACGACAGGTGACATAAAGCAGAGTCAGGCTGGATGGGGGGGGGGGCGGGAGAGGGAAAGGAGCTGGGAAAGTGAAACCAAAATTCTAAGGTAAGAGGAAGAAGTGTCAAAAGTTCATAGTCCTCTAACTTGAATCTGTTGCAAGATGTGATATCCCCAAATGCCCTTTCATTTTATATACAAACGCATGAATCTGATATCCCCAAATGCCCTTTCATTTTATATAAAAACGCATGAATCTGATTTCCCCAAATGCCCTTTCATTTTACATAAACACCCATGAATCCATGTGAAACATTTAATCCTGTTTTGAATGTGTCAAAGATTTAAAGACACTTCTGAAGAAACGTGCACAACTGGACAGTGACATATTTTTCCTTTTTAAATGCAAGAACGAGATTCTGATTCCCAAAGGACTCTGGATTACAAATCCACATCTGCTTACATATAATACTCATGCACGAAACCTTTGCCACAGGACCTCTGAGAGACTAAGGAACCACCTTTTGCATGCCTTCTACAGCATCAAAAGTAACATCCAGGGGGAATTGGAAACACAGAGGAATGCACAGAAGCCATGGAACAGAATCTACAACAATATTACCATAAATTACAAACTCGTCTGATTCATAACAAGGAAAAAAATTACATAGATCGCGCAGCAATTCATGACTCAATACAAACAAAACAAAGACACATCCTGACAACTTGGACAACTACTCCTGTCAAAAAGCATCTAATTGTGTCATCAACCTTTGAGATTACAAACCTAACAAAGTGGAACTTGCTGTGCTTTCTAGGGGACTCTCATTTTGTCCTACTAAAGCTCTGGATAATATTGAAATGTGCAGCGACATGGAGGATTACGTCAGGAGACTACGCCTAAGGGAATTTTTCAGCGACAAAGAGGATCCGAACCCAACTGGGCCGAAGGAAGAGAGATCCTGAATACCAAGAAAAGGTCAGACTGGACACCTGAATCTAATCCTAACCCCCATTTGGATAGATATATAGAGGAAAAGAGATGCTGTAGAATTCTGCTGGAGTGCCAAGTAACACCACAGGAGGGGTAGAGTTTAAAAAAACTTTATTTGAGCCTCATGCACACTCCACAACGCATTTCGACAGTATGGGAGACCATCTTCATCAGGTGGTTACATGAGGTATAGGGAGAATGATATTTATAACATTCAGCATGGTCTGATTGGTGAGAGTCACACACCCATTAACCCATTAGCTCCTGGTGGGAGGTATACATCCGTTAACCCTCTCCTCACCATAATTTACACTCTCATTATGTCTCTCCCTTTACTGATAACCTCATGCTTGCGGAGGGAAAATATGCTTTTAACAATATTTTGTGCTATATACATTACAATAATAATTCCTTAAAAATTATTATTATTTATTTATTTTTTTTAATTTTTTCTTTACTTACATGGATAAATATATAGACACTTTCAGACATTTGGTAAAATCCACTATTTTAGATACACAAAAGAGTCAACCATCCAACGTCAATGCACAGGAGAGAATGGCCATACTGTCTTTGAAACCGACAAAGAAATCATCATTAAACCTGCAGACAATGGTGGTGCAATAGTCATGATGAACAAATCTGATTACCTGAAGGAAGCAAACAACTGATGGACACACATTAGATAAATGTGTGTAGTCTGACCCCACACAGGACTATCACAAGGAATTAAACAGGTTGGTCTCTTGTCTACCTGACATACCTTTAAGAGCTGATGACCTGATACAAGAAAGTCCAAGAACAGGCACATTCTACATGCTTCCCAAAATTCACAAAACAGGAAATCCAGGAAGACCAATCATTGCATGTGTGGGCACCCTCACCGAACAAATTTCTGGGTGAGTAGAGGGTGTTCTCAAGCCCCTAGTAAAAGAGACACCCAGCTACATTCAGGACACCACTGACCTACTGAATAAACTGTCAGCAAAAGGTCCTCTACCAGAAGGAACCATCATCGCCACCATGGATGTGGAATCTCTGTATAGTAACACCAGGATGGATTAAATGCCTGCAAAACCTTCCTGGAAAACACAGGAATTGATGCTGACTCTGTTGTGGAGTTCACAAAATTCATCCTCATGCACAACTACTTTATATTTAACGACAACATATATTTACAGGAGACTGGCACAGTAATGGGAAGCAAAATGGCACCACAATATGCAAATCTTTTCATGGCCAAGCTTGAAGGTGACTTTTTATCCTCTTGTCCTATCAGGCCTCTGGCCTACTACCATTATATGATATTTTAATCATCTGGACAGAGTCTAAGCAACAGCTAAAGACGTTCCATGAACACTTCAGTTTCATCCCACCATCAACTTAACACCCAACTACTCCTGAACGGAAATCAGCTTTCTGGACACCATCATTAAGCTACAGAACAATGAAATAGAGACATCCCTCTACCGGGAGCAAATTGACCGCCCAACATATCTCCGATGGGACAGTTTTCATCCGAAGCACATAAAATAATCTATTGTGTGCAGCCAGTTCATCAGGTACAATCCGATATGTTTCAACCCTAAAGACAGAGACAATCACATTGAGGACCTCCAGAAAGACCTTTTTGAACCAGGGCTACCATCCAAGAGCAATTGAGAACCAGATTACAAGAGCCACCAGAATATCAAGGAATCATCTCCTACATTACAAGACTAGACAAGAAAACAACAGAGGTCCTCTCGTAGTTACCTTCAATCTAAGTCTGGAAGTGCTAAGAGGAGCTGCACAGAAACTGCAACCACTCCTACAAAAAAATGCCCGGCTAAAATCAATATTTCCAGATCCCCCAGTCTTGTGTTTTAGACAACCTCTGAATCTAAAAAAACATCATTGTCAGAAGCGCCCTGCCCTCTGCAGCAGCAACAGGAACCTTTCCCTGCAACCAGAACAGGTGCAAAACCTGTCCATCTATAATGACAAGCGACAAGATAAAGATTGCTGGGACAAATCAGGAGTACAAGATTCCAGGTAACTTCAGTTGCACCAAAAGCAATGTGGTGTATTTAATTATATGTACCAAATGTCCAACATGTGGCATGTACGTAGGGGAGACCGGGCAAAAATTCAGAACAAGAATGAATTCTAATCGCCACACAATAAAAGAAAAGTGTATGGACCTACCTGTATCAAAGCATTTTTGTAACCCTGACCACAACACTGAAACCGATATGAGGCTGCTCATTTTAAAAAGCAACTTTAAATCTCAGAGAGAGAAGAATTTGGGAATACAAATTGATAACAACCTTTGACACATTCAAAACAGAGTTAAAGGTTTCACATGGATTCATGGGTTTTTATGTAAAATGAAAGGGAATTTGGGGATATCAGATTCATGCATTTTTAAATAAAATGAAAGGGCATTTGGGGATATCACATCTTGACTCAAGTTAGAGGACTATGAACTTTTGACACTTCTTCCTCTTACCTTAGAATTTTGGTTTCACTTTCCCAGCTTCTTTTCCCCCTCCCCAGCTTGACTCTGCTTTACGTCACCTGTCGTATTTACTGCACCATCTCATCCTGTTTAATTATAGTATATATGTATGCGCCTTCAGAATCTGTGTCATTATGAGCCTGAGGAAGGGGCCATAGTGTCCTGAAAGCTCGTTATGCTTACCATCTTTTCAGTTAGCTGTTAAAAGGTATCAACCACTGAGGACTCTCAGCTTGCAATATATTTTTCTATCTACTGGCTAACACGGTATAAATATTCTTTACGTTATCTAAATGGCTATAAAAAGTTATTCCGCTGCACACTGGAACACTTAGAATTAAATAAGGCTATGGCCTTGCATTACTGTAGAGGGAACATTAGAGAAAAAGGAAAAAATGCAATTTGCTTACTGCAAAATGGAACAGATAAAATAACACATAGCATCACTACTGTAGATACCTACATAAGCTAAGTGTCTCCTTTGATAAATAATAATAACTTTTTGCAGTCATGTTGTTTTTCTACTAGCACTGTTCACATTTGCTAGGTGTGCCAGTCATTTTTTGTTAAATATTTTTCTGGATGGTGCCATATACCAGGATGAGACATATATCAGGATGAGGCAGATATCATCGGGATGGGGCCATATACCATGATGGGCCTTATACCAGGATGGGCCATTTATCAGGATGGGGCAGATATCATCAGGATGGGGCCATATATCAGGATGGGCCATATACCAGGATGGGGACCATATGCTAGGATGGGGTATATACTCGGATGAGGGCATATACAGGGGTTGGACAAAATAATGGAAACACCTAACGTTTTGGCATCATAATCTTCGAACATGTTATAAACATGCAAACCGTGACATATGTTAATGTTTTGTAGTTGATTATTTGTGTTTACTGATATGTGTATGTAAATTAACTGTTTGTTTTGCCGAATTGTAAGGACATTTATGAGAACCTGATACCAATGGCGGACCTTTCAGATTTTCAAAAAGGCCAAATTGTTGGTGCTCGTATGGCAGGCGCGAGTGTAACAGAAAGTGCCCGACTACTTGGTGTGTCAATAGGTATTGTCTCCAGAGTAATTACTTTTTTGAAAGAGAAGGAAAAATGTCCACAGCAAAGCACAATTCCGGCCGAAAGTCGAATTTGACTGAGAGAGACCGTCAGACTCTAAAGCGAATTGTGAGAGAGGATCGCAAGACCACGGCTCCGAAAATCACTGCTGAGCTCAATGAACACCTACAGAACCCACTTTTCACGAAAACTGTTTGTCAGGAGCTGCACAAATCTAGATTCCACAGAGGAGCTGCTATTAGAAAACCGCTGCTCTCAATGACAAATATTTCCAAGCGTTTAGAGTGGTGTAGGAACCTCCAGAATTGGTCCCTCGAGCAGTGGAAACGTGATATTCTCAGATGAATCATCGTTTACCCCATTTTCCGACCTCCGGCCGAGTGTACGTTTGGAGACAGCTGAAAGAAGCAATCCATCCAGACTGCCTTCTCCCAACCGTAACACATGGCGGAGGCTCTGTGATGATCTGGGGTGCTATTTCGTGGAGATCTGCAGGGCCAATGATATCACCTTGTATGAATCCATACCTCGGAGAATTGAGGCTGTAATCACCGCAAAAGGTGGACCTACACCGTATTAAACTAACTTTCGTTGATTTTTCCAGGTGTTTCCATTATTTTGTCCAACCCTGTATAAGGATGGGGCCATATACAGACAGGATAGGGGCCATATACCAGGCTTGGGACATATACCAGGATGGGGACCATATACTAGGATGGGACATATACAAGGATGAGGGCATATGCCAAGGTAGGCCATATATGTGGATGGTGAGCATATCAGAATGGGGCAAATTACCGGATGGGGACCATATACCAGGATGAGGACATATATAGGGTGAGGCCATGTACGTGGATGGCAAATATATCCTGTATATGGCCCCATCCTGGTAAATGCCCTCATCTTGGTATAAGATCCCGTCCTGGTATTTGTTTGCCATCCAATCAGTTGAGCTACATACTAGCTACCAGGGATTTGCAGCATACTGAATACTGAGGAAATCTACTCCTGGATACTTAATGGTCCTAGTGACCGATACACAAGTTAACAAGACCTAAAAAAGGTGAGTGCCATCTACATCCACCTACGATCTAATTATACATTTACATTTAGATCGGTGCGTTTTCTTCCTTTCCTTTCCTTCTACAGAAACTTTATTGCTTCTGGAACATTTTTGTATGACCTTTTATCTATTGCATATACTTTTTGAGTGGCGTATATCTGACTGAGTGTATCCCTATCTATTTTTTCATTGTTATCATTTATCTATAAGACCTTCACAGGGTTAATGGGAGTCAACCTTTATTGAGCGAGGGCATCATATTAAATTAGGGTACCAACCCCAATGTGAGGTGGGTTTACATCTGCCTAGGGTCATTCTAGGGCTATTTTTCCTTATTTAGCTTATATTGAGTATCACAGTCTTATCCTGTGTTTTTATATATATTTGGTGCCTGAATGTGTTTTGGACATAATAATGTGCCTTTTTGTTCATGGTTAGGGCATTATTAGTGTCACAGATTCCTTTTTGATCCTGCTGATATTCTATACAGCGCTAATCTCACCTCTTGCACCTTGCCGCCACTCGCTTTCGTTATTTATACACACTCCTTACTCTCCATTGTTCCAGTTACAGTTAGTCTGTGCTGACCTCCCAGCATAAGTTGTCCTTCTGGAAGCTGTGGAGTTCTATTTGTTGTTTTATTCCCGCTTGTTCGTCTCTCTCCCAGTGTTGCCTTATTGTAATACTAGGACTAGACTCTTGCTGCTACACTCACTAGCTAGGGCTAGCCCACTCGGTGTATCTCACTTATCAATATGACAGACTCCCTATTGTAGCATCATTAGTGTGAATTTTGCAAGCAGCTTCTCCCCTTAATTAAAAGCTTTGAGTGGCTGGCACCAGCGCTGCCCTCTTCTCCTTCTTGGTAAGTTCTCTGCTACCAGCTTATGCATAGTACCGTGTTTTCCCTATAGTAAGACCCCCCGAAAGTAAGACAGGGTAGGGAGAACGGGGGGGTCTGCTAATATAAGGCCCCCCCCCGAAAGTAAGACCGCCTAGGGGGGGCGCTGGGGAATATAAGGCCGCCGCCGCCTCCTGGTACCTGTCCCCCGGTGTGTCCAGGTTCCCCCGGTGTGTCCAGGCTCCCCCGGTGTGTCCAGGCTCCCCCGGTGTGTCCAGGCTCCCCCGGTGTGTCCAGGCTCCCCCGCTGTGTCCTGCAAGTGCAGCCGCGCTGGAGCAGATGGGGTTAATCACAGCCTAACTTGCTGTGTCCCCCTGGTCATCTCCGCCCAGCCTGACGTCACTGCAGCCCGGCTCGAGCTCTGATTGGCTCCCAGGAACCAGCGGGAGTGGCCAGATGACGTTATGAGCTCTGATTGGCTCGTCATCTGGCCGCGCCCGCTGGTTCCTGGGAGCCAATCAGAGCTCGAGCTGGGCTGCAGTGACGTCAGGCTGGGCGGAGATGAGCAGGGGGACACAGCAAGTTAGGCTGTGATTAACCCCATCTGCTCCAGCGCGGCTGCACTTGCAGGACACACCGGGGAGCCTGGACACACCGGGGGAGCCTGGACACACCGGGGGAGCCTGGACACACCGGAGGAGCCTGGACACACCGGAGGACAGCAGGGAGCCGGTAAGAAGAGGTGTGTGTGTGTGTGTGTGTATATGTGTGTGTATGTGTGTGTGTGTATGTGTATGGGTGGGTGGCTGTGTGTGGATGGGAGGCTGCAGTGGCTGGGGCTGCCAATATAAGACCCCCCCCAAAAGTAAGACAGGGGGCCACTTTTGGCCCCCAAAAAAATGTAAGACAGGGTCTTACTTTTGGGAAAACACGGTAGTAGATGGCCTAAGGTGCGTTTTCTTGATTTTTTTTCCTCAATGGTGTAATAACTAGCCCATGGATAGTCAGGGCTTAGACACGTGATTGTGAATGGGGGAAAGGACCTTTCTAGGGACATTAGGGAATGCAGGATTCAGCTTCTGGTGAGTATCAACCCTCCCCGTCTCAATAGCGTGCCCTTTTACCCTTTTCCTGGTTAACTTTTACCCGTTTTTTTATTACATCTTTTGCAGTTCTTTTTCTTTGCTCTGTCATGAAAATACAGAGTGGGCCATTTATATGGATGCACGTAAATAAAATGGGAATGGTTGGTGATATCAACTTCCTATTTGTGGCACATTAGTATATGGGAGGGGGAAAACTTTTCAAGATGGGTGGTGACCAAGACGGCCATTTTGAAGTCGGCTATTTTGGATCCAACTTTATTTTTTGTCGTTGGGAAGCGGGTCATGTGACACATCAGATGTATTTAGAATTTCATAAGAAAAACAATGGTGTGCTTGGTTTTAGCGTAGCTTTATTCCTTCATGAGTTATTTACAAGTTTATGACCATTTATAAAATGTGTTCAAAGTGCTGCCCATTGTGTTGGATTGTCAATGCAACCCTCTTCTCCCACTCTTGACACACTTATAGCAACACCACAGAAGAAATGCTAGCACAGGCTTCCAGTATCCATTGTTTCAGATGCTACACATCTCGTATCTTCACAGCATAGACAATTGCCTTCAGATGAGTGATGAGGCATACGTTTTTGTGAATGGTGAAATTAACAATCAAAACCAGTGCTATTGGTCTGAATCTAACCCACAGTGGATAGATCTCTCCAAGACTGTTGCAACACAAAAATTGATATGGGTAAAAAGATAGTGGGTCATTCATCAATGGAAACCTTAATGGCACTGGATATCTGAATTATGTAGCAATTTCACATATCCAGTGGCAGTGAGGTTTCCATTGATGAAGAATGGCCCCACTATCTTTGTACCCCATATACTACACCATACCATAAATTTTTGTGTTCCAACAGTATTGGAGGGATCTATCCACTGTGGGTTAGTGTCAGACCAATAGCGGTGGTTTTGTTTGTTAACTTCTCTAGCAAACGGTGTCTGCTGGCAAAGATGTAGCAGAGGTTCAGTAAGAAGACCTGAATTACGTCGGAGGGAGTTTTTTTCTTTTTTTTTTCTAATAAAGATGGAGCCCCTAAATGTCTTTTGTGTTTTATTTCTAATACAAAAAATTTCCTCTATGTTGTGCCTTTCTTAACCATTTATTTAAGATTCTTAATGGCCGGGTCTAACTTGGCCTGACCTTAAGACTCTCAGAGATTTATACCAGTTAGCAATACAAAGCTGCTGTTAACCCCTTATTACTCAGCGCTCCACCCTCCATGAGAGCTGCGGGAAGAGCCAGGAAAAGCGCATGGGAATGGCGCTATGATTAATGTGCCATTTGCATGGGTGGCTGAGGGCTACAGTTTTCAGCATGGCCCAGAACACTTGGGCCTTACCACACTGAGAATCCCAACCCCCACCTGGCTGGTTTTACCTGGCTGGTGATCAAGATATGGTGGGGGCCCATGCATTTTTTTAAATTAATTATTTATTTAAATAATTTTTAAAACATTATGGGTTTTCCTGTATTTTGATTGCTAGCCAAGGTAAAGCCAGGCAGCTGGGGTGGCAGCCAAAAGCTGTCTGCTTTATCTGCGCTGAGAATCAAAAATACCGCGGAGCGCTACATCATTTTTCTAAATTATTTATTTTTACATTACTATGATGTCAGTCAATCTGTGAAGGGACCAACAACCAATTACAGATACTGTCACAGAGAGCGGGCATCTGTGATTGGCTGCTGGTGAAACCTGAAAGCAGCCCATACATTCTAGCATCCTAGAATGTATGGGCTGATTGCAGATTAATCAAAAAAACCAATCACAGATGCCCATTCTGTGTAACAGCATCTGTTGGGCCCCTAACAGATATAGTAATGTAAAAGTAAATAATTAAAAAAAAATGACATAGAGCTCCACAGTATTTTTGATTCTTAGTGTAGATAAAGCAGACAGCTATGGGCTGCCACTCACAGCTGCCTGGCTTTACTTTGGCTGACAATCAAAATACAGGGAAGCCCATTTTTTAAAAATTATTTAAATAAATAATTTAAAAAATGTGTGGGCTCCCACCATATTTTGATTGCCAGACAGGTAAAACGAGGCAGCTGGGAGTTGGGATTCTCAGTGAAGTAAGACCCAAGTGTTCTGGGCCCCATGCTGAAAACTGCAGCCAACAGCCACCCCTGAAAATGGCGCATTTATCATAGCACCATTTCCAGCAGCATTACCCAACTCTTCCAGCGGCCTTGGTGGGGAGTAGCAGACTGGGTAATGAAGAGGTTAATATCAATTTGCAATCTCAGCTGGTACTAAGCCTGAAATTCATGATGTCAGGCCCAATTAGACCCAGCCATCATGAATTTCTAGTAAACATAAAAAAAACAACACGGAGGAAATTTTTTTTTTTAGTAATAAAAAGCAAAACACATTTAGGGACTCCATCTTTATTAGAAAAAAAAACATCCATCCATTGTAATCCATAGGCAGCTCTGCTTCATCCCTCTGAACAGACTTACGTCTGTTGAAAGGGACAAACAGGCTCAGACTGAGCTGGGTGCCATCAGAAAGGTACTTGAATTCATAGCCATGAACTCATGCGGCCCCCAACTCTGACGGCACCGTGAAGATTGTCAAGAACTGAGTGGCTCTCGTCAATTTTCATAAGTGCAGTGAATATCCCCGGAACTTAATGAGCAGACCCAGAAGTGCAAGCGGCATCTGTACAGTGGGAGGCAGGATGTGAGGTGGTGGGACAGCGGTAAGTATAATGAGGCTTTTTATTAACTATGAGCTTTCTTTTACAGCCCCCTCCCCCCACAACATCCCATAACTGTAAATTCCAAGCTTAGGGGTTTGGATGCAAGTTCGCATTACGTCCAGCCCATACTTGGATTTAACAAAAAGTCCGGGCGAGTCTCTCAATCCCAAGCTTTGAGGGGTTTGCCCATCACTAAGTGCCATAATTATTAATATTTGCCAAATGCTAGAATAATGAGAGAGAATGTTTTATGACATTTTTATTGTGTTCTGCAAAGTCACAAGTTAACATACATTAAGATTACTATGCCTTTAAACATTTTGAGACAGCCCGAATGATGATG
>JARQOC010000002.1:137567770-137577930 GCA_033576535.1 Allobates femoralis
TTGCATTTAATTGCAACTTTCTTAAGCACGTCTGGCTCCACATGTTTTTCTCCTTTTGATGAATATTGTAAAAAGTGTTTGACCTGCAGTTGATCAGGTACAATCCTGGTGACTGTCTATTTAAAACCATATGGAACATTTATATTTAAATATTAATTTCACTTTTCTGTTGAGGTGCCTATACTTTTGCACCTGTCAATTTTTGAAATAATGCATATTTCACATTTTTGGTTAGTACAATAAACCTCATTTCAATCCTGAAATATTACTGTGTCCATCAGTTATTACATATATCACACTGAAATAGCTGTTGCAAAAAAAACAATTTTAAACTAAAAAAAAAGAGTAAGATTAAGAGGGATGCCCAAACTTTTTCATATGACTGTATTTATCTCCTGCTGTGATAACCAGCTTCTAATTACCTGAAGCCATGTGACTTCCTACAATCCCCCTCACCTGATTCTTTAGTGTGCCCTATAAATTTAGTTCTGTCTTAAGGAGTACATGCGTGTGGGGTGTGCACACGTGGCATCTCATATGAAGTGCCATTGACTGCTAAGTGGATTGCAGTTACTTCAATGGCAGTTAGTCAGGCCAGGAGTCAGCTAACCCACTTTCATTCACTCTCATTATTAACAATGTACTTTATTTCAATGTCTATCTTCTTATGTGCCTTTGCCATTCACTTTCACCATCCCAAGCCCCTCCATCACCCCTCATCCACATAAGCCCCTCTCTCCTTTCCTCTACTATATACAGCTCTCATACTCACTTCACTGTACTGAATAATCTCAGTCCATCATATTCCGGGGTATTGCATCATAAACAATGTCACAATTAAGGAAACTACTTGCATTTTCTCTTTCTACTGCTACTCCTGTCAGGTGATATCTCTCCAAATCCTGGTCAACCCTCTGCCAACTTCAACCCCTCCCCCACCTCCCATAGAAACCCTGCTAACCTTATCAACATTACTTGCACACTTTCATTTCCCTCTTTTTTCATTACGCTCTCTGGAATCCATAGTCTGTATGCAACAAGCTTCCCTTTATCCATAACTACTTTCTCACTAGCTCTCATAATCTGCTGGCCCTCACTGAAACCTGGCTCCAGAAGTTAGACACGGTTTCCTCTGCCGCTATTTCTCATGGCGGCTTACATTTCTCCCATTCCCTGAGAACTGGAAACAGACATGGTGGTGAAGTTGGTTTACTCCTTTCCCCTAAGTGCATTTTCCAGGTCACCCCTCTAGCTCCATCACTCTCATTCCCTCCCCCTCAGAGTAGCAGTTGTATACTGCCCCCTCCAGGTTCACCCATTCTCTTCCTCGACCACCATTCTGCGTGGTTGCTGCACTTCATGTCCTCAGAATTACCAACCCTTATTCTGGAAGACTTTAACATCCCCATAAACAGCCCCACCTCCCCATTTGCATCCCAGCTCCTATCTCTAACCACTTCTCTTAGCCTTTCACAGCTCTCAACCTCTGAGACACACAAAGATGGTAACACCCTTGACCTGGTCTTTGTCCGGCTCTGTTCAACCTCCTCCTTAGATAACTCAGCTCTTCCTTTCTCTGATCACAGCATTCTCTCCTTTATGTTCACAAATCCTCGCCCACTGCAGTACACTCCTACCTATCATGCATTCAGAAATCTTCAGGCCATTAACTCTTATACACTCACAGACACTCATCACTGTCCCCATTCCCCTCCTTCTCCTGTCTGGCCTGGCTATGAATCACTACAATGGCACCTCCAGAAGCCACACAGGACCAAGTAGTGACCCTCAACCTCAGAACCTCCAAACACAGAGTTAAACAGCCCTGGCTCATATCGCAAATTCGATTCCTCCAGCGATGCTCTAGGAGTGCTCAATGTCTATGGAGGAAAACCCGTAAACCAGATTACTTCACTGCCTATAAATTTATGCTGAGATCTTACAACTCTGCCTTTCATCTCACCAAACAGACCTACTTCACCACCGTGATCTCCTCACTATCCAACAACCCAAAGAAACTCTTTGACACCTTTCACTATCTCCTCAGTCCAAAAGTCCAGGCCCCTATCACTGACCTCACTGCTGATGATCTGGCTTCTTACTTCAGAGAGAAAATAGAACTCATCCATCAGGAAATCAGCTTTCCGCCCCCCAAGCGCTACTACCCCCATTCCACCCCACATCTCCTTTGCCTCACTCTCCACATTTGACCCAGTCACAGAAGAAGTAGTCTTCATGCTCCTCTCTTCCTCTCGTCCCACTACATGCAGCACTCACTCCATCCCCTAACATCTACTCCAGTCTCTCTCTTTGATGGTCACCACTCACCCACCCAAAATCTTCAATCTTTCTCTTTCTTCTGGCATCTTTCCCTTCTTCAAACACTGTATCATTTACTCTATTATTAAAGATCCTGCACAAATAACTACAGACCAGTCTCCAATCTTCCTTTAATTTCTAAACTCTTGGAGTGCCTGGTCTAATCTGGCCTCACACGTTACCTCTCTACTCACTCTCTTTTAGATCCATTCCAGTCTGGTTTCTGTTCCCTTCACTATACAGAAACTGCCCTCACCAAAGTGACCAATGACCTTCTGACAGCAAAACATAATGGTGAACATTCTCTGCTTATTGTTCTTGATCTCTCTGCAGCTTTTGACACTGTTGACCACCATCTTCTACTTGCTATGCTGCACTACATTGGCATAAAGGACACGGCTCTCTCCTGGTTCTCTTCCTATTTCTCTGACAGTTCTTTCAGTGTATCATTTGCTGGCTCCACTTCTTTTCCTCTTCCTCTCGCTATTGGAGTGCCTCAGGGATTGATCCTTGGCCGTTTTCTCTTCTCTCTCTACACAGCCCCAATTGGACAGATGATCAGCAGATTTGACTACCAGTTCCATATTTATGCTGATGACACAAAACTATACACTTCTTCCCCTGACCTTACCCCACTGTAATAGATAACACCAATGACTGACTAACCACAGTTTCCAATATCATGTCCGCTCTCCATCTGAAACTCAACCTTACCAAAACTGAACTCCTATTGCTTCCGCCCTCCTCTAACTTCCCTAAATTTGACAGCTCCCTCTCAGTGTGCGGCACCACGATAATGCCTAGGCAGCAGGCTCATTGTCTGGGTGTTATGTTTGACACTGATCATTTCTTCACCCCATATACAGTGCCTACAAATAGTATTCAACCCCCTGCAGATTTAGGTGGTTTGATAAGATGCAAATAAGTTAGAGCCTTCAAACTGCAAACGAGAGTAGGATTTATTAACAGAAGCATAAATCTTACAAACCAAAAAGTTATGTTGCTCAGTTGAATTTTAATAAATTTTAAACATAAAAGTGTGGGTCAATTATTATTCAACCCCTCAAACCACCAGCATTCTGTTTGGTCCCCCTAAAGTATTAAGAAGTAGTTCAGGCACAAAGAACAATGAGCTTCACATGTGTGGATTAATTATCTCTTTTGCCAGCCTTTTCTGACTATTTAAGACCCTCCCCAAACTTGTGAACAGCACTCATACATGGTCAACATGGGAAAGACAAAGGAGCATTCCAAGGCCATCAGAGACAAGATCGTGGAGGGTCACAAGGCTGGCAAGGGGTACAAAACCCTTTACAAGGAGTTGGGCCTGTTGGATAAAGGTCTGTTATTGGCTCAATTAAATCCAATTTAAATGTTTGAGTAAGATTGTGCAATATGTTAGCAGTTGGGGCCCCACTTTTAACTTTTGCCCAGTGCCCCACTTTGACTAATACCAGTCCTGAACCCAATGACCTGAGGGCCACCCTTCAAGAAGAGTGGGATACTGTGTCTGAGCAGACAGTAACTCCACTTGTTATCAGCATAAGATGACAATGTCAAGCTATAATTGAAGCTCAAGGCCACATGACAAGTTATTGAGACATTACTTTTTTCTTTGGGGGGTGTATACCTACCATTATTAGCTTTTGTTTCAAGAAATTGTTAAGATGAGAAAAGCACCAGGGCATGCTTCAACTTAAATGCTCTACTTTTATGATAAAATATCACTATAGCATAAACTTTTTAAGTTTTCTATGAATTTAATACAAAAGCCAAATATCCCTAACTTGTTATGAGTTTGTATTGGTTACACTTGACAATTTCTGACGTCCCTTGTATTTTAATGGAATTAGATTATATAGGGTGGATTCTAATAATATCACTACAGAGCCTGTCAATATCAGATGGGTTGGGGTTCTTCTCTTGTCACCTCCTGGATCAGCAAGAATAGGAACAAATCCTATGGACCCTTCAAGCAGCTGCTGAAAGTGGAATCTTACTACTAATATTGATGACCTATAATAAAAAAGGCCATACATTTTAAAGAGCAGAGCAAATCTCCACTAAATCCTTTCTGAGATTACCATGCAAAATTGCTGGGAAAATAATTGTCTCCTAGAAGGTTGGTCTTCTGAAGAAAGATAGCCAGTGTACTAGAATATCATGCTGTAAAACTAAATGTCATGCCAGTGATTAACATGACTCTTAAGCACCGCTCTACTCACTGAGAGCATTGTTCTGCTCCTTCCAGTGTCAGATCATCTTGCAAACTGCCCCTTGAAACACATCCAACACTGCTACATCCTCCTGTTGCTGGTGTCTCCACCGGCTGTAGTAAGACATGGCCAGACTCTGTAGTTTAATTATCTGTCTCCTGTAAATGTTGTTTCTCTAACTCTCTCCTGTTGGTAGTGAATATATTGGTAGCTGCTCCTTCTACGCCTTACTTGAGGTCTGGTTCAAGTCAGTTCCTGTTGAGGGTTTTGTCTGCCTGCATTTCTGATAGACTCTCCTGTTATCAACCCAGCTTATTTATGACGCCCCCACCACGACCGTGGGGTACTCAGAACTGAGTCGTGGGTTCTTTGGGGAGGTCATGGGGTTGTGACCTGGTTCCGTGGCCCTGGTTGTGTCAATAAAAGGGGAATATTTTATGGAAAATTAATTTGTGACGCCACCCATGGGTTTCAACAATTTGGATGGATGTTCGACGTTGCAGTGCAAATCCTCTGGTGCCATTGGTAACGCAGCTGAGGTGGTTCTGCTCTTCACGGGTAGAGTGAGGCCCCAGGGCAGTTGATAAAGTTTATGTAGGGGCTATGGTGCAGTAAATAACTTTGAGAACACAGCAGGGTGCAGTCTTTGGGACTTTTACTCACAGTTGGTACAAGTCTCCAGGTGCTTCCATCAATGGGGTGCTGTGTTCTCTGGACCAGGGCTCATGCCAACTCTCGGATAACTTGGGAATAATCTACCAGGACCCCCTTCTGGTGTCCCTTCCGGGGGCGTCTCCCTGCACTGGCTCTCGCCCTCCTGCCCTGCGCCTCACACTCAGTGTCACGAGCCAGCAGCCTTGGGTCCTGTCAGGCAACCCTGTCCTGGTCCCTTTGACCCTAAGTAGCCACCTTTTCAACGAATAAGTGTGGTTGTTGACTGTTGCCCTTGAAGATGCCACAGTCTCCGGTTTGCTAGCTGAGTCTTGCTGTTTCTCCACTAGTCGGGGGCCAATCCCCTCTCTGCAGCCCAGTCCATCTAGCTGACCCTGGTCGCCATCAGCTCAGATGTGGGCGCCATGGATTGATTGCTCACTTTCCTTGCCCCTGGGACCCCTTCTGTTTCTCTAGAGCCCCTCTATGCCTCCTCTGTCCGTTCTTTTTTCTCCGTGTCTTGGGTCGAGCTCCAGTCCCCAGGACATCTCTCTCGCATGTCCGGTCATGTCCGTCTCCCTCTCCACTCTCACTTTTGTCCTCCTACGTCACTACATCCTGTACGTCCTCTTTCCTCCTTCCCACTTCCTGGTGCTCTCCTTTCCTACTTAATCCACCCACACCTTCTACCCAGTTCCCCTCCAGCCTGGGATGGGGCCCTAACTGAACATGGTCCAGACGAACCCCGGCATGGAGTGTGTAGTGTTGGATTCGGGTGTGTGGGTGCCAGGTAGAGTCCCCTCCTTACCTGAGAGTGGAGTACCATACCTCTGGCTGAGGTGCAGTACCTCTGTGGCGACTGGACCCTAAAGGGGCACCACATTTACCTGTTTATCCTGACCTCTCCTCTCGACTTGAGCTTTGTATACTGAACCTGTGCTGCCCACTTTTCAGCTTTTGTCCTTGTTACTGACCTATTGGTCAGCTGGTATAGTTCTGGAGAGAGCCTTGAGTAGTACCTAGTGACTACCCTGATGGCTGGAGCCTATCATCACCATCAGAGGAGGACTAGGTAGTCCCTTAGTCGCACCCTTGTAGGGTAAGTCCGACCCGTGACACAGTGAGTCCACACCCACCGAAATCGCACTAAACAATCTGCTACATTATTTCTAATTAAAATATAAAGGGGGTATTTTCGAATGGTCTTCTGAAGCATTTCACTGTATTTCACTGTATATTATTGAACCTTCACCTAAGCCAAGAAGAGTAACTTGAGAAAACTAGAAATAATGTTGTATTCTGCATTGATATTATTTAGACCTAGAAACTGTGACAGATTCGGCTCAGTAGACCTTGGCACTCAAATCAGACACCATTTTACTCCAGTTGGCTTCTTGTTGTCCTGTCTTACAATGAGATCTCTATATGGGGATTAAACAGTAGGATTCCAATACTTTAATTTGATTGAGAAAACATTTTCCTTACTCTTTGGTCTGATGCACAAATGTAGTCCCATCTGTGGAAGCCAAGATATTTGGGTGAATAGGTGCAGTTACTCTCTGGATGGTATTAAAGATTACATCAAGTATTTTATATCAAAGCACATTAAAATGTCAAAGATTCTATTCAAGTACACCGTGTCTAATCAAGATTTTGTGATTCAATTATTATTAGTCTACAGCCACCACTTGAATGAATTCTACAATGTACAATCATAATGTAAAAATCTATTAAATAGTATGTCTAATTAATACTATGATAAATACATGTACAGTACATATAATTATTAAATGAGAAAATATAGGTTGCTGTCACTTATTTACTTTGTTTTGGGTTCCTGCTCTGTGACCATTTTATGTTTACTACATCTGTGCAGTTTCTACAAATGAAAATACTATGACAGACTGGAAACTGCAAAAAAAACTATTGAAAAAAAAAAATCAGTATGTCTGAGCCTCCTGTATTCTATTCTCTATCTTGCCTCTACAAGGCTTGTCCAGTGTAACACCTAATCTGTGAACTGACTGACTACCTAAGGCTGGGTTCACATTTGCGTTTGTGTTTGCATGTGTATGGCACGCAGACGCAAACGCAGTGCAAACACAGCCATACTGATGTGAACACAGTGGAGAATCTCCGCATGCGTTCACATTAGTATGCAGCTCGGCCAGCCAATCAGCTGTCTCGGGGGCGGCCGGAAGGAGGAGATCAGCGGTGGAGATCTCCTCCTCCCGGCCGCTGCTGCTCTCCCGCCGGTGTCAGCACGGGAGATTTGAAGTAACAGCTGATCTGACAGCTGTTTAAATCTCCCGCGCCGACACCGAATAGGCGATATCGGTGCAGAAGATAAGAAACAGCTGATCGCTGCTTCAAATCTCCCGTGCCGACCTCACCTATTCGGTGTCAGCGCGGGAAATTTAAACAGCTGTCGGATCAGCTGTTACTTCAAATCTCCCACGCTGACACCGGCGGGAGATCAGCGGCGGCCACCGGGAGAGATTTCAATGAGATCCGCAGCGTTCTCCTGCGCTGTCATGCGGAGGACACTGTGGATCCATTGACTTCAATGTGTGGTTTGTGCGCTTGCGGACGCTTGCAGATAAAACATGCGCCCGCGACTGCACAAAAAATGCAACATGCTACGTTCGGAGTGCGCTCGGAGGGTGCACAAACTATGCACATCCGAATGTAAACGCAACGGAACGCAGCCAAACGCAGGCACATGCGTTCCAATGATAAACATAGGAACGCAGTGCGCAAGCGTTTGGCTGCGTTCGGTACACTGCGCAGTGTGAAGCCAGCCTACACCATTAGCTTGCTCCTAGTATTCCAAGACTGTCTAAGGCTAGGGTCACATTTATTACTGAAATTGCGTTCACCGCATCCAGATCCGGATGCGGTGAACGCAATTGGCTTCAGACAAGCCGCAATCCGGAGCAATCCAGTTACCGGATAGTTTGCTCATCCCTGCGGTAGCAGGGATGAGCAAACTGTAAAATCTATGAATAAAGCTTTATTAATGATAATAATTAAGGCCTTCATGTCTCTAGGGGGTGCCCACCTCTCCTAGAGACATGCTACCTACTTAGGTTGGCATGTAATAGGTTATTATCTTATGTACAGTAAAGCCGACTCATGTTGGCTCTGTACATTTTTCTGAATGAAGCCGCTGGCTCCCCTCATTAAATAATGTTCCCATTTTTAAGAAGTGGGTCTCCTATGGTGTTGCCCTATGCAGGTCTGCCAAAATTGGGAGGCACTCTGATGCCCCTTGGAAGCGACGTGGAGGAGGGCCTCATAAAAACAACGTTCCCATTACAAAGGAGCGGATCTCCTATACTTGCCCATGAACTAAGTATGGACTGAAATATTTACCCCTGGGGGGTATACATGAATATACTGTAACTTTTTTTTTGTTACGGGCATCATAAACACCCTTTAAAAATTATTATATCGGTGTTGCATCATGGACCACAGTCACACTGGTGATATGGTGGTGGAGGATGAGGAGAAGGAGGACAATTACGGCAAATAGCCAAAATCAGGAAGTGTATACCCATGTGTGGGGGTGAAGAGGAGCATGGGAATATGCCTCCACAAAAAAGACACTGGCTTTGAGTTTTTATTACGCTGCTATCATTTAGTGGTGCTGAAAAGTCTGGCCCAATCCAACCCTTGTTCATTTTGATAAGAGTCAGCCTGTCAGCATTTTCAGTTGACAGGTGGGTGCGCTTATCAGTAAAAATGCCCCCTGTGGCACTAAAAACCTGCTCTGACAAAACGCTAGTGGCAGGGCTGGCCAGGACTTCCAAGGCATAGCGAGCCAGTTCATGCCACGTGTCCAGCTTGGATACCCAATAATTACAGGGTACAGAGGAATCAAGGAGGACATTGGAACGGTTGGCAAGGTACTCCTTCAGCATCTTCCCAAACCTTGCAGACCTTGTGAGAGTACCCTGCGCCTCAGGGCCTGTGCCATGGAAGGGGTTGAGAAAACTCCCAGATCTTTGAGAGTGTTCCCCTGCCTCTGCTGGATTAGAGTTGTCTCTCTTGCCTGTACTCCTTGGTTGTCAACTGAACTGTGACCACTGCCGCCAGCGTTTTGAGATGGGAATTTTTTTAATAATTCCACAACAAGGGACTTCTGGTAGTTCCCCATTTTTGTAGACCTCTCCGCCTCCGGAACAAGAGATATAAAGTTCTCCTTGTAGTGTGTGGCCGAGGAGGATGACGTGCAGGAGCTGTAAACTGTGGGGGCAACCCTAATTGAGTTAGTGCCCGCAATCCTTGGCATCGTGAGGACATCGGGAGACTGGGTCCCAGCTTCCACTATATTAACCCAGTGTGCCATCAGCGAGATGTACTGTCCCTGCCCACAAGCACTAGTCCATGTGTCCGTGGTTAGGTGGACTGTCCCGGAAACTGTGTTGTTAAGGGTACGGCTAATGTTTTGGGACATATGCTTGTGTAATGCGGGTACGGCACACCAGGAGAAATAGTGGAGGCTGAGGATCGAGTAACGAGGGAAGGTTGCCGCCATCAGGTTGCGGAATGCTTCCATCTCCACTAGCCTAAAAGGCAACATTTTGAGAGCAAGCAGTCGCGAAACGTGCAAATTGAGTAGTGTGGCCTGTGGGGCATTGGCTGTGTATTTGCGCTTGCGTTACTAGGACTGGGGTATGGACAACTGAACACTGCGCTGGAACAAGGACATGAACGTGGTTGCCGATAGTGGTATTACTGATTGTGCAACGACATGTGCAGGACAGGAGGCATCTTCGGATGCACTATGGACAGGGGATTGCCTTGCATGCACAACTGTGGAAAAAGCAGTGGTGTCACCCACATACCCTGGACCCTGGGGTTCGGCCCACAAAGTCGGGTGCTTTTCTGCCAGGTGCCTGATCAAGCTGGTGGTGGTCAGGCTGGTAGTTTTGCTAGCCCTGCTGATGCTGGCATGGCAGGTGGTGCAAA
>JARQOC010000002.1:137578030-137609641 GCA_033576535.1 Allobates femoralis
GGGGCTGCTGCTGTACACACCACTGGGGGCTGCTGCTGTACACACCACTGGGGGCTGCTGCTGTACACACCACTGGGGGCTGCTGCTGTACACACCACTGGGGGCTGCTGCTGTACACACCACTGGGGGCTGCTGCTGTACACACCACTGGGGGCTGCTGCTGTACACACCACTGGGGGCTGCTGCTGTATACACCACTGGGGGCTGCTGCTGTATACACCACTGGGGGCTGCTGCTGTATACACCACTGGGGGCTGCTGCTGTATACACCACTGGGGGCTGCTGCTGTACACACCACTGGGGGCTGCTGCTGTATACACCACTGGGGGCTGCTGCTGTATACACCACTGGGGGCTGCTGCTGTATACACCACTGGGGCTGTTGCTGTATACACCACGGGGGCTGCTGTTGTATACACCACTGGGGGCTGCTGCTGTATACACCACTGGGGGCTGCTGCTGTATACACCACTGGGGGCTGCTGCATTATACACCACTGGGGGCTGCTGCTGTATACACCACTGGGGGCTGCTGCTGTATACACCAGTGGGGGCTGCTTCTGTATACACCACTGGGGGCTGCTGCTGTATACACCACTGGGGGCTGCTGCTGTATACACCACTGGGGCTGCTGCTGTATACACCACTGGGGGCTGCTGCTGTATACACCACTGGGGGCTGCTGCTGTATACACCACTGGGGCTGCTGCTGTATACACCACTGGGGGCTGCTGCTGTATACACCACTGGGGCTGCTGCTGTAATACTGCTGGGGCCTGTATATAACACTGGGGAGGCTGCTGTATACCACACTGCTGGGGGCTGTATACCTGTGCTGGGGTCCACCCTTGGCTTATACACGAGTCAATGGGTTTTCCCAGGTTTTGGGGGCAAAAGTAGGGCGGTCGGCTTATACACGGGTCGGCTTATACACGAGTATATACGGTACATTACCATCATCATGTAATGACAGTGTGCCAGCCTCTGTGATCAGTGATTCTCCTTAGTTTATTAACTTATCTTTTTAAGATTTATTTTTAACAATTTACTGTTTTATATTTTTTGTCATACCTGAACTTGGTCTCCACTAAAAACACCATCAATCACTAGATACGTCCAGAATATTGGCCACTCGCATTCAATGTTTTCAAACAACTTCAGCTCAGTTGAGTCATAATGTAACCTGGTTGGATCCTGACAATATTTAAGGAACACTGGTTAGAAGGTATATTATGTCCAGCGTTTAATCACACTTGTCTGCAAATTTGCAAAAGCATAAAATTTAATAAATACAGACCTCATTAACAATATACAGTTTTTTTCGCTTGATGAGACACACCCGATTATACAAGCACCACAAATTTGGTGAACGAAAAGAGAAAAAAAATATTTTTTTTTTATGTTAAATGGGGTCTGTCTTATAACACCAGTGTCCGTTTTACAAATTATATATATGTCTGTCATCCTGGTATATATATTACCCCCATCCTGGTACATAGTCCCCCATCATGGATATGACCAACTTGTGCTGGAACATATGGCTCCCCTGTGCAGGCACATATAGCTCCTTTTTGCTTGCACATATATGCCCACCTATGCTGCCACATATATGCCCCCCTGTGCTGGCACATATAGGCCCCCCCTGTGCTGGCACATATAGGCCCCCCCTGTGCTGGCACATATAGGCCCCCCCTGTGCTGGCACATATATGCCCCCCCTGTGCTGGCACATATATGCCCCCCCTGTGCTGGCACATATAGCACCAACCCCCTGCACTCAATATGCCTACCCTGCTGACATGCATATACTAAAATAACAAATACTTTTAACTCGCCTTCCACCACTGCCTCCGCTGCTATCAGCAAATCAGTGTCTCTTCTTGTGTGCCTGCATCCGATCACGTGATCGGCACAGCAGAGTGATGAAATCACTGTGCGTCCTGGTCACATGATCTGATTGGGCACAGACACAGGAAGAGACAACAAGAAGCTGAGAGTGACGGAGCCAGCGGCAGAAGGTGAGTTAAAAGCGTTTGTTATTATACTATATGTGCGCCAGCAGGGGGGCATATAGAGCGATGGGAGGGCATATCCAGGATGGGAGGTGAGTGCAGGCACAAGTAATATGTGCCGCTCCCCTATCCATATCACGGTGCGGCTTTAGCACTGAGGTGAAGGACAGCGGGTGCAGTGCATATTACAAGAGGCTAATGAGAGGAAGCACGTGACCTCCGCTGTCACTGAAGCCTGATCCAGCCCCTAGACACAGCTCCAAAGCAGCCCCCTTCCGCTACAGTACATGAAGATTTGGATTATAAGACACACACCCCACTTTACCCCAAAATTTGGGGAAACAAAAGTGCGTCTTATAATCCGAAAAATACATGATATAGATATACATCTACAAGACACTTGGAAAACATAGGTCATGTTCAGACTGAAGCTACGGGCCAGGAAACGTAGTAAATAACATTCTTCTTACCTCTCTTGGGGTTTTATAACCATCTCTGAGAAATCGACAGCAACCATACCTTCCCTTAAAGGAAAATAAAATACGACTGGTAAGAACATGATAAATTAGGGTAATTGAATTACACCAGAAAAACAGCCCAACCTCCCATTCTGCATCCCAGCTTCTATCTCTAACCACTTCTCTTGGCCTCTCACAGCTCTCAGCCTCTGAGACACACAAAGATGGTAACCACCTTGACATGGTCTTTGTCCAGCTCTGTTCAACCTCCTCCATAGATAACTCGCCTCTTCCCCTCTCTGATGATAGCATCCCCTCCCTCATGCACGTTCACAAACGCTCACCCACCTCAGCAAACTCCTACCTATCACACATTCAGAAATCTACAGGCCATTAACCCTCTTACAGTTCCAGACTCTCTACTCTCATCACCGTCCCCAATCTCCTCCTTCTCTTGTCCTGATCTGGCTGTACATCGCTACAATGACTCTTTCAGAAGCTCCTTGGACCAAGTAGTGCCCCTCACCCTCGAAACCTCCAAACACAGAGTAAAACTGCACTGGCTCACATCGCAAGCTCCATTTCTCCAGCGATACTCTAGCAGTGCTGAACGCCAATGGAGGAAAACTGACACATCAGAAAACTTTAGCCACTATAAATTTATGTTAAGAACCTATAACTCTTCCCTTCACCTCGCCAAACAGACCCACTTCATCGCCCTGGTCTCCTCTTTATCCAAAAAAACTCTTCGACACCTTTCACTCTCCCCTCAGTCCTAAAGTGCAGACCCCTATCACTGACCTCTGTGCTGATGATCTGGCTTCGTACTTCACAGAGAAAATAGAAAACATCCGTCAGGAAATCAGCTCCAGGCCTCCAAGCGTGGTTTACTCTCATCACTCCACACATTTGACCCAGTCACAGAAGAAGAAGTCTCCAGACTCCTCTTTTCCAATCAACCTACTACATGCACCACTGACCCCACTGCCTCACACATACCCTGTTTCCCCTAAAATAAAATGGGGGAGTAATGGTTGGGACAGGGTGCTATTGCATGGGAATATTGGGGGCTGCAAATAAGACAGTGCATTTTTTGGAGCACAAAGTTAGATAAGAGAGTGTTTTATTTTAGGAGAAGCAGGGTACTCCTCTCTCAGCAGTCATCTACTCAACTAAACAAAAGCTTCAATCTCTCTATCTCTTTTGGTATCTTCTTCTCTTCCTTCAAACACTCAATCATTACTCCATTATTAAAGAAAACTTCGATTAACCCATCCTGCACAAATAACTACAGACCAGTCTCCAATCTTCCCTTCACCTCTAAACTCTTGGAGCGCCTGGTCTACTCCAACCTTACCCGTTACCTATCCACTAACTCCCTCCTAGATCCATTACAGTCTAGTTTATGCCCCTACATTATACAGAAACTGCATCATCAAAGTGTCCAATGACCTTTTGACAGCAAAACGTAAAGTGACCACTCCCTGCTTATTCTTCTTTACCTCTCTGCAGCCTGTTGACCACCATCTCCTACTCGCTATGCTGAACTCCATCGGCATAAAGGACACCGCTCTTTCCTGGTTCTCTTCCTGGTTCTCTTCCTAACTTTTCGACAGCTCCTTCAGTGTATGATTCGCTGGCTCCATTTCCTCTCACTATTGGGCCCCTGAGGGTTCAGTCCTTGGCCCTCTTCCCTTCTCTCTCTAGACGGCCCCAATTTGACATACCATCAGCAAATTTGGTTTCTTGTAACATCTTTAAGCTGATGACACACAACTATACACTTCATCCCCTGACCTTACTCCCACTGTACTACAGAACACCAGTGACTGTCTGTCCGGAGTTTTCAACATCACGTTCACTTTCTATCTAAAACTCAACCTTTCTAAAACTAAACTTTTTCTCCTCCCGCCCTCCATTAACCTCCTAAATCTGACATCTCCCTCTCAGTGTGCAGCACTATGATGTCTAGGCAGCAAGCTCGCTGTCTGGGTGTTATGTTTGACACTGATCTTTCCTCCCACTCCTATGTACAATCTCTCGCCCACTCTCGTCACTTGTACCTAAAGAACATAGCAAGAATCCACCCCTCCCTCACCATTGAAACAAACAAAAAAAAAGCTCTCACTGTGGCCCTGATCCACTCCCACCTTGATTATTGTAATTCTCTATTAATTGGCCTCCGTCTCACTAGACTTTCCCCTCTCCAGTTCATCTTTAATGCAACAGCCAGGGTCATCTATCTGGCTGATCGTTACTTGAACATTTCTGCTCTATGCCAGTCATTGCACTGGCTGCCCATACATTATACAATTCAATTTAATTTGCTTGTTCTCACCAAAAAACCTCTTCACAGCACATCACTTCTCTACCTCTTCTCCCTCATCTCTGTCTATCATCCTACCTGTTCTCTACGCTCTGCAAGCAACTTTTGACTAACATCTGCACTAACCTGCACAAACCCACTCTTGGCTTCAAGACTTCTCCCAAGCTGCTCCAATCCCCTGGAATGCTCTAACCCAAGAAATTAGGTCTATTTAAATTTTACAGTTTTAGGTGCTCCCTAAAAACACATCTTTTAGGGCGGCTTATCATGCTTCCTAATCAAAGTAATTTATACATAGCCCATTCACGATTTCTCTGAACACAACCCTCCATCAAACTCCACCAGACCCATAAGCACTACAATGATTGGCAGGTGATCAGTTATGCAGCTTTTATCTATTCCCCATTTCTTCAAAATGGCTGGACCATCATTGCAAATAAGAATCTGTACTTTGTGTCACCCCCACCCCATTGTAGATTGTAAGCTCCTACGAGCAGGGCCGTTTTTTTTTTTTGCTTTAGTTATTGTATTTTGTATAACTGTTACTTATGATTATGTTAGTCTCTGAATTGTAAAGCGCTGCGGAATATGTTGGCGCTATATAAATAAAGATTATTATTATTAGATCTGAGTGAAATTGATGGGAGCAGCTTCTAGATATGGATTCCAGGAATACCAAAATTCACTGACGGGCAGATAGGTGAGCAATATAATAGCCCCAATGCAATTTATCAAGATTTTTCCACTTGTTTTTAAAAATCAAAAAAATGCTGCACTTTGCAATACAACAAAAGTGAATGCAATTACTGATATCTCATGTACATACTGACAATTTTTTGCTTGCAGACTTGAACGGTGAAAGCATTCTTTCACATCTTTAGAAGTCAATTGTTTAAGGGCCACTTTACACACACCAACTTATCTGACCTGTCCAACTTCTGACCAACTTACTGGTTGCAGTGAAATCATGGACACATTGCTCCATTTTGTGGCTGTGTACAAATGGAGCAATGTGTCCATGATTTCACTGCAACCAGTAAGTTGGTCAGAAGTTGGACAGTTAAGTTGGTGTGTGTAAAGTGGCCATAAGAGTCTTTGCAGTTTTTTTACCCTTTCAAACCCTTAAGGGACATGTGCATACTTTATTTTACTGTAGAGCAATCTGCTGCAAATCCTCTATTGTTGGCCAGAAAAGTGCACATTGTTTTTACTCGTTTATATGCATCTTTTTTATGTGTCTTTACTTGAATGTAAACAAGTCCAAAGGATTCTGTAACTCTCACGGTTTGTAGATAAGGCCAGCACAGCCCTGTCTCGGTGTCTCCACCTTCACTTCAGCGTCCCAGAGGATCCCTGGAGTGTTGTACAGGTCTCCTACACGCGGCACACACTGAGATCCTTGTGCTGGCTTCCTAGAATGCAGTGCGACGTCACTTCCGGTTTTGGAGATAAGGAAGGAGCCACACACAGGAGTTTATTTGGAGGATTGTACCCGTAGAAGCACGACTTATTGTGCGAAACGGCCATAGTATAGGCTGCTTGACTGTCCTCCCACCCGCACCCTCCACCATGGAAACACCCGAAGCACAAATAAAGCTGCAAATAAGCTCCTGTGTGCGGCACCTTCCTTATCTCCAAAACTGGAAGTCCAAAGTATATGCTGAAATGTTAACTTTTTGCATCATTTTTTTCTTCCTCCTCTTTTTTTTTTTTTTAATTACACACACTGAGAAGAGTTAAAAACAATCACTGCAAAAAATGCATAATGTGAACACTAAAAGGGATTGTTCACAAGGCAAGATCTTTCTTCCGGCTGTCACAATGGACTTCAATGACTTTATTGTTGTGTGTCAGGTTTTTCTCCTGGTGTCTTTCATCCATACTGGACAATATAGCATAATACACTATTTTGCCCAGCAGTTTTGCTGGAATCTATGATAAAGTTTCCTAACTGAGCCTCCAATTCAGAGATGAGCAGAACTTAAGCTGCTGCATTCCCACCCACCCTAGATGGCCCCAAGAACAAAAAAACGCACTTGTAACTTTGTGAGGATTTCATTTTTGGTCACATTAACCAGGTTTAAGTCTTCCACTGCAAAGGCTGGGTATGAGATTATAGAAAGCAGGCCGGCGTCGATCTCTTTTGACGTGGATGCTCTCGGTAGCATGGAATACAGGATTGACTGTAAAGAGAAGGAAATATAGATCGGAACCAAATAAACATATGAATGAAAATACAGGTCTTATTCGGTGCATCTTTAGTACATGATCATATGAGGATTCAACAATTGCATTAATTTATCTGTAAATGTGTCAGCAACAAAAGCCACAATTATACAGTAAGTGGACACTTTTGATGTATCTCGATATGTTGCTGCCTCGTGGCCCATGACAGGTTATTCCTATACACCATTATTGGAAGTATGCAAGTTGAAACTGAATCCAGAACACCAAAGCTTTGTGCAGCCCTGACTCCGTGATCTTTTAAATTGATACCTGACACTAGATAACAGATAGTCAAGGTATTAAGAAATACAGCACTCATTGGATAAAGTTGAAAAGGAACTACTCCTACTACTTTCCCCCATCTCACTCTACCACCCCACCAGACCTATGCATCAAGGTCAATGGCTGCTTACTCATCCCTGCCCAACAGGCTTGGTGCCTTGGAGTAATCCTTCAGTCTGTCCTCTCCTTCAGGCCACATATCCAAGCCCTGGCCACATCCTGCCGACACCAACTCAAAAATATTTTCTGGATCTGTACATTCCTTGACTAAGAAACTACAAAAACACTTGTGCACGCCCTCATCATCTCCCGCCTTGATTACTGCAACCTCCTACACTGTTACACCCCTCTAATCTATCCTAAACTTTGTTGCCCGACTAATCCACCTGTATACCTGCTACTCCTCGGCCTCTCTTCTTTACCAAGCTCCTCACTTGCTGCACATACCTTAGATGTCCCAGTTGAAAACCCTAAGTATGACATACAAAATCATCAACAATCTGTCTCCTCTGTAGATCAGTGATATTGTCTCCTAGTACCTACCTACATGCAACCAGCGATCCCCTCTAGATCTCCTTCTCTACTCCCTTATTTCTTCTTCCCACAACCGCACACACAACTTATCCTGTGCACCCCCCATACTCTGGAACACTCTGCCTCCAACACATCAGACTCTCGCCTACTGTGGAAACTTTCAAGAGGAACCCGAAGACCGACCTCTTCCAAAAAACCTATAACTTACAGTGAGTATCAGTCCACCAAACCGCCGCACGACCAGCCCTGCCCTCTCCTAGTGTATCCTCATTCATCCCTTGTAGACTGTGAGCCCTCGCAGGCAGGGTCCTCTCCTCCTGTACCTGTGAGTGCCTTGCATTGCCCATAAATATTGTACTTGTCTATATATGCGCCTTTTCACATATAAAGCACCATGGAATAAATGGTGCTATAATAACAACAACAAATAATACTCCAACAACTTCAAAAATATGCACAGGCCAATGATTGCTCCTGCATTTATCTCAGTCTCCGGCATTTATCTCTTATACATTTGACATGCAATGTATATCTGGTAGACGTGGCCCCAACTAGGGAACTCATACATACTAGAGAAACAGGGTTTCCCAAATCACACTCATGCCTCTCTACGGAAGACGATGAGGGTTAAGGGAAAATAACAGCTAAATGGACCCTAACATTCCAAAAAATGAAGGTGGCATGTACTGTGGAGTTGCCATAATTTTTTTCAGAATACCTTTCCTTTTCAAAGGCTCTCTATAGCCTGGAAAATGGAAGCAGTCTACTATTGTCTAATGGGTTTCTGCATGTGATACATTGTAGTTTTTCTTAGAGTATAAGAGATTCTTACCTGACAATGCTCTACGTCATCAGGCAGAACATGAATCACTGATCTGGGACCTCCATGAGCACCAAACAGGTCCAGTTCATCAATAGCTTCCAGGGCAGCCTATAATCAGAAAAAGATTTACTCTGCGTACCTCCCGGTATGAATTGCATGGTTACATTTATTTTCTTACTATTATTACAAATATCAATACAAAGATGTATAAAACATAAGAAAATTCTGATCAGTTACATAGTCACAGTTACTGTAATGTCTGGGCTATAAGCTGCACCCAGGTTTGGACGGCAAAAATGGGAAAAAAAATGTTAATAATAATAAAACTACTCTGGTGATATAAAGATATGGAGGGGGTATTGTTGGTGGTCTACTGTTGTGCTTATTTCTTGGTTCTCTAATTACACCCCTCTTGTATTCTATTCTAAAGTGGTAGAAGTATATTAGGAGGGTTATAACAAAAAATAAAGGGCATCATCATATAAACTGTCCCCAACAAGGACATTACAAGGCCCCAATACAGTTTACTTTGATTTTTATACCAAAGTTCATAAAAAGCACAAGTACATTTAATGTGGGATCAACAACATAACTGGAGTCTTACATGTGTAATGTCTTTCATTTAAATCTTATACACAGTTCAGCCGGTAGTAAACTTTAGTTGAAGTTATTCTTTTTCCGCATAATAAAGCATGACTATTGCAGATTTTATATCAGGCCGTCCTGTGATACACTGATTTTCTTTGCCCTTTATGACCACATATAAATTTGAGCGAACATATATGGTATCGCATATGTATCTTATATGGTGCACAGACAGAGAATGGAAGTACAGGAGATAGACATCTGTCTGGGAGACTGAGACTCTTCTGCTAAGTGTTAGTCAAGTCATTCCCTATATGTGACAGTTTTTCAGCATCCTGTGCACCACAGATGCTTCCTATTAACCCTCATGTAGACACAAGATTTCCCTAACTTGCCACAAGCTCAGCTCAGTCTCTCCTGCTCAGCTCAGTCTCTCCTGCTCAGCAGTAATTACACAGATGGAGAGGGAACTATGCAGCCACTTAGTAATCTTTTGAGATAGGAACACAGCGCTCATGAATGCTCTACCCTGTGATATATGGAAGCAGTCAGGGAGGTCTGAAAATAAGTAGTGAAAAGCAAGTAAACAAAGAAAATACATGGAAAATATGTAGACTATGTATGTAACTTCATCTAAAAATAAATGAAGATCGGGTAATACCACCTATATAACAATGACAAATTGTTTATTGAAAGTCCATTTGAAACATGCTTAGTTGGTGTGGACACATCATCTGATGGGATCTGATCCGGTGTTAGAATACCACCCTTAGCCATCTCTCTTATTTTTGGATGATCTTTAATTTCTTTGGTCAACAGTTGAAGGGGTTTTCTCAGGTGAATAGGTAAACTTTATAAAAATATAAAACAAATGTGGCAACTTCACATACGCTTGATTACTTTTCCTATGCATGAAATTGCATGTCTTACTTTGGCCATCCCCACCGAGCTCGCATTGAGTTCAGGAATTCCTTGATTTGTTTTGTCTCCTCGCTCCCACATTCCATAATCCTAAGGATGAGAATATATAAGACAACAATCAGAGTAAAAAACGTATTTCTTTAAAAATAAAAATATTTATTTGGCAGAATTAAACTCCGAGATGCACCTTCTGTGTCCATCCAATTACTTTGCTCCCATACAGTTAAATGATTGAAGATACTCCATCTCTTCCAGAGAGAAAGATGGTTATTAAAACTAAGAAAAGTGCACAAAAATCTTGCAACTGTATACCTCGGTGTTGGCTGGTGAGGTATATAGGTTGTTGGAGACCAGACATTTTATTCTAATATGTATCCGTACCGTCAGTGTGCAGTTGGCAGCATATTACCCATGGTCCATGGTTTCTGTGTCCCCCAATAAATTTCCCTTGAAATATGTAACTTTAAGTTTAATTGCTCTTTTTAGTCTCTATAGAGGACTTGACTTTGCGATCACTTAAACCTGCCAATGGAATTACGTAGCCTAAATACTGCTGGTCAGTATTTGACACCTGAATGTTCGAGGTTACCAGAAGCAGTCCAATCTGATCTATACTGTAAGAGGCAGATGTGGCTGTTTAGTGCAGGGCACCTGGAAACAGACGACGGACTGTTTCGCACTACTTGCGCTTCAACTGGTATGCGTCTATGGTAACATGTGCCACAATTTCCTTTTCTGGATAAAGTTTCACCGCTGGCGGGAGCCTGGGCTTCAATAAGCTGGACACTGATTTCTATAGGCGGATCTACCTGGATCCTGGTTCCTTGGATTTACACAGCCTGAACAGCTGATCATTGAGCGGTGGCGGGTTGGACTCGGTGCCCCTGTGTAAGGGTTTTCTTTTTCTCCTTTTGTTCTATACTCTACTATCAAAAGTCTATAAAATATTGTAGTCATCAGATATCTCATAATTACATTTGAAAATGTTTTAAAGATTTTACAATGATTAAACTTACAGCAACTTTATAAGCAGCTTCAATGTAGAACACAAGATTCTGTATAAAGGCCACTTCATCCAGGGAAAACACTATGCGGAGTCCTGAAGAGCACATAACAATGTGTGAACACTTAGAGAATCCCAATCAGGTCACAAATAATCATATTTTAAATCATATTTTTGTCCAATTAAAACAAGTTATTGCCCATCCACAGGATAAACTTGTTGATTCATGGAGATCTGGGACCCAATCGGCTGATCAGGGAACTTTTACCCCCGTAAGGAAAGAATGAAAGTGCACAAACTTGACTACAGCGCCATTCACTCCCTATAGATCTGCAAGTTATCGTACATTAGTAAATCAGCCCCATTAATGATTAATTCCATGCCAATACATACAGTAACAAGACCACCAGCAATCTTTTCTAGGTTGTTAACACAGACGATTATTCCTTAGGCTAAGCCATCAGTATTAGGGGGCCAGACTCTCCAAATACTCATGTATCAGCTCATTTACTGAGATGTGATGCCCTGGAATGGGTACCACTCCATACATTGTTTAATGGCCATTTATTGCTTACTTTCCCCCATTAATAGTGCCACTCCCCAGTAGCATGTTAGGATACTAAGACCGGGGTGAATTGTCAATTTTGTTTGTAATGCTAATTTTCTCCTCAATCCAAGTGGAAGTTAAAGCAAAATTACCAAAGGGTTTTTCAAGTTACCTGAAGCGGTCATCTCTGCCAGACACAACAGGAACAGTGAGGTGGCATCCACTTGCAGATGTCCCCATTGATCATCACCTACGACAATGCCACAAGTAGCTGTATTGTACTTTGCATGAAGACAATCTCTTGTACTTTGTGTATGTTTGAATTTTTCCACTTTTTCAACCTAAAACACAGAATTGTATTATATTCTTAAGGCAACAATAAATTAATACTATATAAATATATTAATGTTGTAAAGCTTCATGCAGTGCAATAGCAGCTCTGCTAAGATGTATCGATGCACAATGACGATAATGTGGGTCACAACTGTGTAGGGCCGAGATCTCACTCCAGGGCCTCATTCATTCAGCCATGGACGCTTGTTCACCAATGTTTTTGTACAAATGTCATCAGAACTTGGTCACTGTCAGATTTTACCATCACATATGAAAAAGTTAATGAATTACAAAGCTTCTCCTTTACATTGCAATATAAATTAGTGGCAGTGCACGGGCTATACACTGATGGCAACACACAAACATGGATGGTGATTTTGATTGGTGATAAAGATTAAAAGAATACATTTCTCTGTGATTATCTTTACTGACACATCGTCCAAAGACATAACTAAAAACAGACATAGGAATAGCTCCATAGATTAAAATAGGTTGATGCGCCATCCATAAAAATCACTGATAGGACACGTACATGACTCGTAGATGTCTGGATGATGCATTGTGGAGGTGGTAGCTGTATATTAGGAGTCAGGCGTAACTTGAAGCTTGTGGGCTCCGAAGGGTATGCTCCAACAAGGCCCTCAGTTATTGCAAATCTTTAATAGCAATAGTCTTTTCCTATAGGCCAAAGCGACTTTTGGGCCCTGGTGCGATTGCAACCCATGCACATGTTGCAGTTACGCTCCTAGCATTTGGGGCATCAGTGCACTCGGGCAGCTTCTACTAATGCACTTCCAACATGATTTGCGTATGACTTCTACACTAAATTTCTAATGAATGAACATGAGGGATAATTGTCATTGGTGGGCACCACCTATACATCCATACATCTACTCCTATTACTATGGTATACCGTGGCATTCTGCATAACAAATGATTGTAGATAATACATAATAATATGTTACCTGTCTGAGCATACAGTGTAAGACCCCACGCATCAGCTTCACAACACTCTGGAAGAGGGAAGGGAGTACAACATCAATACGCATATTAGGCTTTGTTCACACCAACGGTGGATATGAAATGTCAGAATTAGTCATTTACAGTTAAACTCATGCTAAATATTAGTCAGTACACAGCTGCCATCATCATAATGTTAATTATGATTAATCTCATAGAAAATTTAGCTGTTCTAGCAGGATTTTCCTGACATTAACAGCAAAAGATACGGGTTGCAAACAGCTTACAACTCAGCAAATGGATCTCATTGTTGAAACTTGGAAATAAGGAGAAAGGTACATAGACTCCATACACTTGTATTAAGCAAGGCCGCGCCCAATAGTTGTATTGTTGCTGGGAACATGTATACCGCATAACTGCCTTCTGCTCCCGGCTTAGAGACCGCACAGTGCGAGTGCTGGGAGGATTGATAAATCTGCAGTCACATTGAGTGACACAGAGCGACGGCAGAATTATCGTTTTAGACCACACAATCCCTTTAATAAAGAAATGGATCGGTGAATTTGGTGTGGAAGAACCTGATTGGCTGCACATAACCCTGACCCCAGCCCCATGGAACACTATGGGATGAACTAGAACAGAGATTGGGAGCCCGTCCATATACTCCAACATCAGGGTCTGATCATACAAGTGCATTGGTCAGAAGAGTGAAAGTGGTTATAGTCAGAAAGTAGGGACCACCGCCATATTAATGCCTATAGATTTGGTATGGGGTGTGATAAAACTCCCGTATGTGTAATTGTACATACTTCAATACATTTGATAGGGCATATACATAACATTATTTTTCACAGGTAGAAAGTAAAGCAATTATCAGGAGTTGTATAATACAGTCAACAATGGAAATACTTTCAATAGGTACCAAACGGCATTGTTAAAGCAGTACACTCACACCCTGAAGGCTAACACAGCACAGAAGACCCAGCCAACATAAACATGGCCAGGGGCCTTACACATGAATACTAGGACATTAGAGGTTAATAGGAAAGCACTCCGATAATTCACATAAAGAGGATTGGCTTTCACTGTGAAAGGGCAAACATATCAATTACTACATACAACGTAAGTGTTAATAAGAATGGAGGATGAATGAGGACTGAATTAAAGGGAAAGTCCAGGACATAGTCACTGTATAATGCAGCGCTCTGACCACATGGTCACGCACACCCGTGTATTTTCAGGAGTATTGGACAGCGTCACAAGGTCTACAATCAGAGGGTTCACAACTCTGTCAATTAAAATGCTCCGACTTGGTCAATCCACTTAACAATTACTTTAATACCATAAATGTAAATAAAAATGTATACATTTCCATTCAATAATAGGGAAAATACCAACACTGTAGTATAATCCTGCCACACAGAACAAATTAACAAAACAGATAGCAATGAATAACATTGTAAACTACCATGTTTCCCCAAAAATAAGACAAGATCTTAAATTATTTTTGGCTCCAAAAGATGCGCTAGTGCTTATTTTCAGGGGATCTCATATTTCTTGGTGTCAGTAATTCGGTCCCCCATTAATACCAAATGAATATTCACCCCCTTCCCCGCCCACCCTTTGTGCCGGCATCAATGATTGGGTGCAGTCAGTCTGATGTATTTTTCACAATCCCCGGACTGATCTGCAGCTCTCCTGACCTTGAGTATGATGACTGCATAGAAATACATGCTGTCATGCTCAGGTCAGGAGAGCCGCCACTCCTAGGGAGAGTAATACAGCAGTCTGACTGCATCCATTCACTGATGTCGGCACACAGGGGTGGGCGAGGGAAAGGGTGAATATCCATTTGGCACTAACATACATTTAACTAGCTGGTGTGCGACTATACATTTTCTGGGGCTTAGAACAACACAACAGGGCAACGTACAGCAATAACAGTTACATATCCTAAAAGGACTGCCCAAGCCCTATTTCAGGATATTATTAGTATGATGCAACCACAACTAGGGCTTATTTTTGGAATAAAACATATATTTTAAGCATCCGTCTGAAAAATCCTGCTAGGGCTTATTTTCGGGGTAGGTCTTATTTTCAGGGAAACACGATGGGGAGACAAGAGTAAAAGCAAACATAACTCAAACTGCTCTGTGTTGGAGGCCTTGTGGTATGTATGCCAAAAGGAGCAATGATAAATGTTTGATCACTAGGTGTCGGACTTCTAGGAATCTGACTAATTCCAAAGGATGGGTCCCAAAATCCCCTGTCCGCATAGAGCAGACGTTGCACATGCACAGAGAACTTTGGTACTCTTGGGGTCAGTGGGGATCCCAGCGGCCGGACCCTTAAGGATCAAACATTTATCATCTGTGCTGTGAATAGGTGATAAATATATTTTATAAGAAAGAAGACATTTAAACCCAGAATAGGAAAGTCCATAGAAAACAACAAAGAACAGTATAATGATCCACATGTCCATCTCATGCTTGGCTTAAATAAACACATTTTAGACCTCATATGTTATTCATACAAAATCTCCTCTTTTCCTTAAAACTAACAGATAGTAACAGAAGAGGCGAAGTAACATATGGACACAACAGACTGTTCTTTCAATGGTGGATTAGGAGAACAGGCCGCTCAGTAATAAAAGAACATTTCTTACAGTCGCACACTGAGTGCTATAGCTAAAATACATTCTGGGGTCTTTTCAAGAAATAGTAGAAGATGTTATGAATGCCTAAAAACTGCACTGATCTGTGTCTGTACAGACTGAACACAGTCCTGACCTTGTTGGCTAGATCATAAAAACACACAACAAAAATGTTCATTACAGCCCTAGGCAGTCAGTCAGCGTTCATCTGGAGAAGCAAAGCTTAAAGGGATTGTCCAGGTTTGAGATAAAATAATACAGACACTCTATATGACTGCAGATTTTGAATCGTTAAAGTGAGTGAACCATGTGCCGTCAGGATCAGGGCAGTGAAGTCAGTAAGCTAACCATCCGATTCTGACACCTTAATTTACCTGAATTCACAAAAGATGGCAGCAGGAGAGGGCGGTCATGAAACTGCAAATATGTGACATGTACACTCCCGGCTACATTCTGACTAAACATGTGCGACAGCGGAGAATTGTGACAGCACACAGATCCCATGCTGCGAGAAACCAAAAGTGTGCAGACATATAGAGTGTCTGCAGGCTGATCATACTGGTCCTACTCCCGGGAGTATGGTGTGGCATAATGTACGGTAGCCTAACTCCTCTAGTCTTCATTCCAAGTACAATGACAGTTTGGGGTTATTTTGATTTGGTCGTGGATCCAGTGGTTCAGCCATTTCTCCAAGAGTACTTTTAGCCATTTTTGAACATCCAACACTAGACCACATGTTGTTTGTGCTACTGTAAGCAGCCTGTGCAGCCTTAACATGATGTCCTGCAGCATCTCTGGACTTGTCTCCCATTGAGGACATCTGGGACATCATTTGCTGGCAATTGCAAAGGGAGCTGCCAGCAGCGGATTTTGATGACATGAATGACTAAGTGCATTCAGCGTGGCAGAACAGTTCTCAGATAGCCATTAACACACTCACTGATAACATGCCAATGAATAAGTGTGTAATTCTGCGCACAGCACTCATACTTGATATTCCATAAATAAAGGTGTTTTTGAAATTTCGTTTTAGTTAATTCATCATTTGCATATCACCATCATGTCTGTACATCCTATGATTTCCATCATTTCACGACTTTTACTTCTCAGTGTTGCAATTTCAATGTTGAGGAGTGTATAGGCATTGATAAAGAAATAATACATGTACGTAATCTAAATTCATGTCAACTGTGGAAGTCTGTGACTTTATGATTTTCTTCCTATCCAGTAAATTCACTGAAGCATATATTCTAAATGTCCGTACCTGCTCTAGCTCGTAAGCCTTAGCTTTGTCCTCATCTCGGTCAGCATTTTTCCTGTAGGCCATTCCCAGACCCCAAACCGCCAGAATGCTGTACACGTTGTCCCGGACCCAGGCATCCTGCTGTTCTTGGCTGGCAGGTAACAGGCCAGTCACCGGGTTCTGGAAGATTTAAACAGAGGTTATGGAGACTAAATTAAACTAATGGAAAGAAAACAAGCAGTAAAGTTGTTTAATAGTGGCATATGTGAATATTTGTACATCACATAATCTAAGAAATGTCATAAGGCACATATGAGGGGTGGGCAGGAGGGACCAGACAAACTGCACCTAAATGTCTTAGGGTCTCAGCAATAATGTAAATATGAAAACTCTGCAATATCTGCATACACAGTGAATTCCACTGCAAAATTTAAATTCCCACGCTGAAACAATAATGTTATTTGACCTTGAAGGGTTATAACAATATACAGTGATTTCCTCCTCCTTGGGAATGAAAATATACAATGTAATCATTCAATTATCCTACAAAGTATAGTGGCCTGCCATAGTTGGTTGACTTAAAGGGTTTGTCCTATTAGGCTCTTAATATTTGACAGATCCAGCCAGGGGCTGGCTGGCAGATTTCAGCCTGGGTGGCAAGCACAGTGCAGAGGCCCATAATGACGGGCCGCCAGCCCCTCTGCCGCCTGAGGCCAAGTGAGGAGCGGGGGGTGCTACCGCGGGTGAGGAGCAGGAGCGGGGAGGGGGCATTAGGGATCGGGGAGCGAAGCACAAAGCAGGAAAGCCGGTGGAGAAGTCCTCTTCTTACCACAGGTTTCCCCGCCTGTGTCTTTCGCTCCACAATCCCGATGCTGCGCTCCCTCCTCCCAGTAGTTGCTCCCCAGGCCCAGTACTAACATTAAAGCAAAGACCGCAGCCTTATCATTTATAATATGACGCATGGTGCCTGCAGATGCTTGCAGACCGCCGTGTGCTCCCATTGCCCGTCATGAGTGATCTGTGTGCATGCGGAGACATGCGCACAGATCACACACTGTCGTCCGCACCGGGAACGCGACAGGTCGGGTTTTCGGTGCGGACGGGAGTGTGTGATCTGTGCGCATGCCTACGCATGCGCACAGATCACTCATGGCGGGCAATGGGAGCGCACGGCTGTCTGCAAACATCTGCAGACAGACACCGTGCGTCCCATTATAAAAGATAGGGCTGCCGGCTCCTTGCAGATGTCCTCCGCAGAACGGTGTGGAGGCATCTGCAAATGTGAACCCAGTCTTACATTTAGGCTGCCTTCACACTGGCGTTCCCCTCCGCAGCGTTCTGTCTGTCTGCGCTCCGCTCTGAGGGACCGGGTGGGTGGGTTCACACAAGGTTCACTAAGTGCGTGCTGACGTAGCACGCACACTACACACCGCTCTGAACCCTGCCTCCCTCCCTGTCTTTGCTTGGCTGCCTGGCTGCGTGGCGCAGTGGCCATCCAATCCCGGCGTCCTGCAGGCCAGCCGGGTGCCATGACAACGCACCCGCTGCTGCCCGGAAGCCTGGTCCCGCGGTGGCGCTGCCTGCAGAGAGCTGAGAGCTCTGCTCAGAGGTGAGTGCGGCTGCGGCGGCGCCGACAGACGTCACGGCCGCCTGCCCCGCTAGCACTGACTCAGTCAGTGAGTCAGTCATGGGTGTACCCAGGATCAAAACTAGGGGGGGGGGCAAGCCATGGTCGTTCAGGTTGCGCCCGCTTCTTGTACCATCACTGCGCAGCAGCACACGGGCCGCTAAGGGTCCCGTGTGTTTCACTGAGCCTCCTGCTATCCACTGCCGCCCCCCTGCGCTCCCTCTTACCACAGGGGTGATGCCATGCATTGCACAGTGGAACGCATAAAAAGCAGGAAGCACAACCTACTCCTAGTGTGGACTAGGTGTCACTTCCTGCTTTTATGCGTTCCACTGTGCAACGCTCGGCGTCACCACCTCCTCCTGTGTCTTCAATTTTGGGAAGCTGCGGTGAAACCAGGAGATGTAAGTACAGATTTTTATTAAGGAGTACACGCTGGCCAGAGGAGTATGGGGGGGGAGTGGGTGGCTCACCGTGGCTGCATTATACTGTATGGAGAATTATGAGGCTGTACTGTGCTATATGGAAGGCTGTACTATGCTAAACACAGGACTGTGAGGGTGCATTAGACTGTATGGAGGGCTATATGGAGAACTATGGGGGTGCATTATACTACATGGAGGACTATTGATGGTGCATTATACTGTATAGAGGACTATGGGTGAATTATACTATATGGAGAATTATGGGGGTGAATTCTACTATATGGAGAACTATAGGAGTGCATTATACTGTATGGATTGGAGGTGCATTATAATGTATGGAGGCATATGAGGCTACATTATACTATATAGAGGATAGTGGGGTTGCATTATGATAATTGGATGACTATGGGGGTACCTTATGAATGGGGGACTATGGGGTGCATTATAATACATAGAGGACTATGGGAATACATTGTAATGTATGGAGGAATGTGGGGATGCATTATAATAATTGGAGGACTATGGTAGCTGAGGAGGAGGACCATATAAACCATGATGGGGGACATATATACCACGATAAAGGCCATATTCCAGGAGGAGGACCATATACAGCAGGATAAGGGACATTAAAGGGAACCTGTCACCCAAAATCACCCTTGTTAGCTGTAAATACATGTCCCTGAAGCATAACACCACAGTCCTACACATCCCTTTGTGGTGTTTTAGTTCAATATGAAAGTGCACTTTAGTCGTTTCAAAACTTACAAAATCCGTGGCAGTGGGGCGTTCCAAAGCCTTCTTGTCTATGAGGCGGTTCCCCTGTGCCGCTGTATTACGCCCTAATGGGCGTTGTTTCAAACTTTGTAGCGCGGGCACGATTCATAATATCGCGGCCGCGACGTCACGGTCATGTGATGCCGTGACGCGTCATTTCCGGGCGGACGGGGCGCTGTTGTCTGACGCGCACCGGCCGACTTCATAAAGCGATCTGCGCATGCGCTGAAGTTGGCCAGTGCGCGTTCACAGACAGAGGCAGGTGGGCAGGCTACGTTGAATCCCCTCCCTCCCCTGTGTCATCCTCCTTCCCTGTCTCTCGCTCTCTGTCTGTGACCCCCTCCATAACTGTGCCCCCACTGCTTCACTCCAAGTAATAAAAAAAACAAAAAAAAAATGTCAATATACACTAGATATATATAGATGTGGATATAATATATATATATATATATATATATATATATATATATATATATATATATATATATATATAAATATATATACACACATATATATGCATGCACACACATATACTACTGTAATACATATATGTGTGTGTAAATATGTATTTTTGTTCACACACATATACATTATATATATATAATGTATATGTTTGTGAAAAAAAAAAAAAATTACACACACACATATATGTGTTACAGTATTAGATGTGTGTGCATGCATATATATGTGTGTATATATATTTATATATATATATATATATATATATATATTATATCCACATCTATATATATCTAGTGTATATTGACATTTTTTTTTTGTTTTTTTTATTACTTGGAGTGAAGCAGTGGGGGCACAGTTATGGAGGGGGTCACAGACAGAGAGCGAGAGACAGGGAAGGAGGATGACACAGGGGAGGGAGGGGGATTCAACGTAGCCTGCCCACCTGCCTCTGTCTGTGAACGCGCACTGGCCAACTTCAGCGCATGCGCAGATCGCTTTATGAAGTCGGCCGGTGCGCGTCAGACAACAGCGCCCCGTCCGCCCGGAAATGACGCGTCACGGCATCACATGACCGTGACGTCGCGGCCGCGATATTATGAATCGTGCCCGCGCTACAAAGTTTGAAACAACGCCCATTAGGGCGTAATACAGCGGCACAGGGGAACCGCCTCATAGACAAGAAGGCTTTGGAACGCCCCACTGCCACGGATTTTGTAAGTTTTGAAACGACTAAAGTGCACTTTCATATTGAACTAAAACACCACAAAGGGATGTGTAGGACTGTGGTGTTATGCTTCAGGGACATGTATTTACAGCTAACAAGGGTGATTTTGGGTGACAGGTTCCCTTTAATACATAATGAAGGGGGAGAGGGGTCAATTTGTGAGTATAGGATTTAGAATGTTACACGGGGCCCATACATCTGACCAACGTGCACGCGGAAGGTGGGGGGCCTACAATGCGCACCTGTGCCCATCAGACTTATTGCGCCACTGGGGAGCCCTATGGGGGCAGGGGCTGTATATGACATGGGCGGGCTGCCGTCAGGGGCCGGGCGAGATTAATATATTTAATATATTAATATATTTGCTCCGAAAGTTGCACCCGGTCTTATTTTCAGGGGGTAGGCATACACACACAGGGGCATACACTCGCAGGGGCATACACTCGCAGTACGGTGGCTCAGTGGTTAGCACAGTATATGGTGGCTCAGTGGTTAGCACTGTATATGGGGGCTCAGTGGTTAGCACTGTATATGGTGGCTCAGTGGTTAGCACTGTATATGGTGGCTCAGTGGTTAGCACTGTATGGTGGCTCAGTGGTTAACACCTGTATGGTGGCTCAGTGGTTAGCACTGTATACGGTGGCTCAGTGGTTAGCACTGTATACGGTGGCTCAGTGGTTAGCACTGTATGGTGGCTCAGTGGTTAGCACTGTATACGGTGGCTCAGTGGTTAGCACTGTATATGGTGGCTCAGTGGTTAGCACTGTATATGGTGGCTCAGTGGTTAGCACTGTATATGATGGCTCAGTGGTTAGCAGCACAGTATATGGTGGGCAGGCGGTTAGACCAGGATGAAGGCTGGGGGGTGAGCGCAGGAGGACGGAGGCTGGAGGGGTGAGCGCAGGATGACGAAGGCTGTTGGGGTGAGGGCAGGAGGACAGAGGCTGGAGGGGTGAGCGCAGGAGGACAGAGGCTGGAGGGGTGAGCGCAGGAGGACAGAGGCTGGAGGGGTGAGCGCAGGAGGACAGAGGCTGGAGGGGTGAGCGCAGGAGGACAGAGGCTGGAGGGGTGAGGGCAGGAGGACGGAGGCTGGAGGGGTGAGGGCAGGAGGACGGAGGCTGGAGGGGTGAGGGCAGGAGGACGGAGGCTGGAGGGGTGAGGGCAGGAGGACGGAGGCTGGAGGGGTGAGGGCAGGGCTGGAGGGGTGAGGGCAGGAGGACGGAGGCTGGAGGGGTGAGGGCAGGAGGACGGAGGCTGGGGGGTGAGGGCAGGAGGACAGAGGCTGGAGGGGTGAGGGCAGGAGGACAGAGGCTGGAGGCCCCCATCACAAGCACAGTGCAGCCAACTTTATCTTTATTTACATTACATTTATTTTACACTCACTGTGATCCTCCGGCTGCTCTGTCTCTGCTTCCAGCCCCCCACAGTCCACAGGGCAGCTGCACAGGCTCTTCTGCTCCCGGGGCCGGCACTGCAGCTTGCACTGTGTAGCATTGCACACACACACATTGCGCACACACACATTGCACACACACACATTGCACACACATTGCACACACCCACATTGCACCATTGCACACATTGCACACACACACATTGCACCATTGCACACACACATTGCACACACACACATTGCACACACACACACATTGCACCATTGCACACACACACATTGCACCTACACACATTGCACCATTGCACATACACATATTGCACCATTGCACACACACACACACACATTGCACACACACATTGCACACACACACATTGCACACACACATATTGCACCATTGCACACACACATTGCACATACACATATTGCACCATTGCACACACACACACATTGCACACACACATTGCACACACACATTGCACATACACATATTGCACCATTGCACACACACATTGCACATACACACATTGTACCATTGCACATACACACATTGTACCATTGCACACACACACATTGCACATACACACACACATTGCACATACACACATTGCACACACACATTGCACATACACACACACATTGCACATACACACATTGCACACACACATTGCACATACACACACACATTGCACATACACACATTGCACACACACATTACACATACACACATTGCACACACTGTCACTCTGCACAGCACACTGCACCTTCTTTCCTTGGGGCCATTGTCTTCTTGTCGACTCTTCACTCACTCTGTCTTCACTTGTAGCTCGCCTTGAGAGCTCTTTGCTCCAGCCTGCCCCCTCACCACCAGGCCAGGCCAGCAGTGTCCCCACTCCCCAGATAGACCCCACTCCAACATGGGACTCGGCACTCTCAGTGCAGTGGTGATGTCACACAACTCACATCACTGTTCTGAGTCCCCCTGCAGGCCTGCCAGACAGTGCCTGCCGAGCTGATCTGCAGTCGGCAGATACTGTCTGAGGCTGCTGATGCTGAGGGCACCCGGCAATGTGATCACTGATCCACCCGGCGCCCTGCCTGCTGGGGGCTGCTGCAGCTGCCGGCCTGCCTCCCCGCCGCCCCATGTCACACACGGGCGGCGCTGTGCGGCTGTGCCGCTGCCGCTGCCGCTGACACTGTCATGCCACACTCTCACAGTAGGTGCCAGTTCCGGTGCGCAACTGCGGGGGGGAAAAGCAGCCTCTTGGGGGGGCACCTGCCCCACGCTGGGTACGCCCATGGAGTCAGTGACTCGATCCCGCCGCGCCCGGCGTCCCGCCGGTTGCCATGACGGCACAGCCTTTGCTGCGATTTGAAGCCCGGAGCGGTCCCACTGCGGCCGCACCGCGCTGACAGCCGGCCGCTCTCAGATCATTTCACTGTTCAGGGCGGCTGCCAGCAGTACCGGGCGGCCCTGAACTGCCACTAAACCGGCGGCCTGGAGGGCAGTTGCCCCCCAGAAACCCGGGCCAGCCCGCCCCTGGATCCAGCGGTGCAGTCACGCCCTGGCAAAAAAAAAAAAATGTTATTACAAGCACTTTGCAATTGTGCCTATTTAACAAGATGAGACAACCCCTTTAAAGAGAACAGACCACTTCCTAAAACACTACCCTGTTTCCCCGAAAACAAGACACCGTCTTATATCAATTTTTGCTCCGAAAGTTGCACCATGTCTTATTTTTAGGGGGTGTCTTATTTTCCCCACACACTTTCTGGACAATGTACCGGTAACAATCACCCTCAACAGTTCCTTTAGCAGCTCCATCATCATTTTGCAGCCCCAAATATTCCCATCATCCCATTGCAGCCCTCATCATCCCTTTACAGTCCCCAATACAGCACCCCCATTCCATTACAGCCCCCATCATCCTACAGTACAGTATTGCAGCCTCCCATCATCCGACATCATCCCACTGCAGCCTTCCATCATCCCGGTATCCCACTGCAGCCTCCAATCCCGGTATCCCACTGCAGCCTACCATGTGTGTATACACACACACACACACACACACACACACACACACACACATTCTTACTGGTTTCCTCCGCGGTGCTGCTTTGGTAGTGCACAGTGCAGGAGCCCTGGGCCGATCAGAGCGCAGGAGCCCTGGGCCAATCACATCCTAGGAACAATTAGCTATGGACGGACGTCAGCTGGCCTATGGTTCCTGCGCTGTGATTGGCGCAGGGCTCATGGACGGAGATTGGCACACAGCTCCGGAGCTGTGATTAACTGCTTTGCTCCTGGGCTGTGAGCAGCGCGGCTGCTGGAGTTAAAGCGGTACAGAGTGGCAGGCACCGGACAGCGGGAGCGAGACACGACAGATGCATGCCCCGGTCTTGTGATCGGTGGCATGCTGATGAGGCACAAGACAAGGTATGCCTTATTTTTTTTGGGGGGATGCCTTACATTAGCAGGCACAGTGCTCCCCCTAGCATGCCTTACTTTCAGGGGCGCCTTATTTTCGTGGAAACATGGTATATACAGTTAGGTCCATATATATTTGGATACCGACACAAATTCAGTTTTTTTTTACCAGTTGACTGAAACATATTCATGTAATATTTATATAATGAACATGGACATAAAGTCCAGACTTTTAGCTTTCATTTGATGGTATCCATAGTAAAATTGGTTGAAGGATTTAGGAGTTCCAGCTCCTTTACACGTGCCACCCTGTTGTTAAAGGGACTAAAAGTAATTGGACAATTGACTCAAAGGCTGTTTTATGGGCAGGTGTGGGCTATTCTTTTGTCATTTCATTCTCAATTAAGCACATAAAAGGTCTGGAGTTGATTTGAGGTGTGGTGCTTGCATTTTGAAGATTTTGCTGAGAAGTAAATATGCGGTCAAAGGAGCTCTCCATGCACATGACACAAGCCATCCTTCATCTGCGAAAACAGAAAAAACCCATTCGAGAAATGGCTACAATATTAGGAGTGGCAAAATCTACAGTTTGGTCCATCCTGAGAAAGAAAGAAAGCATCGGTGACCTCAACAATGCAAAAAGACCTGGACCCCCATGGAAGACAACAGTGGTGGATTATCGCAGAATAATTACCATGGTGTAGAGATACCCCTTCACAACAGCCAAACAAGTGAATAACACTCTCCAGGATGTAGGCGTATCAATATCCAAATCTACCATAAAGAGAATACTGCATAAACGTAGGTACAGAGGGTTCACTGCACGGTGCAAGCCACTCATAAGCCTCAAGAACAAGAAGACTAGATTGGACTTTGCTGAAAAACATCTTAAAAACCAGCACAGTTCTCGAAGAACATTGTTTGGACAAATCAAACCAAGATCAATCTCTACCAGAATGATGGAAAGAAAGAAGTATGGCAAAGGCATGCTACAGCTCATGATCCAAAGCTTACCACATCATCTGTTACACATAGCTGAGGCAGTGTGATGGCTTGGGCATGCATGGCTGCCTGTGGCACTGGGTCCCTAATGTTTAAGGATGATGCAACACATGACAGAAGCAGACAGATAAAATCTGGGGGTTTTCAGAGACTACTGTGTGCTCAAATCCAGCCAAATCCAGCCAAAGAGCACTTCATAACACAGACGAACAATGACCCAAAACATAAAGCCAAAGCAACCCAGGAGTTTATTAAAACAAAGAAGTGGAACATTCTTGAATGGCCAAGTCAATCACCGTTTCTCAACCCAACAGAGCCACATTTCACTTGTTAAAGACTAAACTTCAGACAGATAGGCCACAAACAAATAGCAACTGAATACCGCTGCAGTCAAGGCCCAGCAGAGCATTAATGAGGACCTGTCACCCCCCTGGTGCTTTGCAAACTGAGTGCAACGTGTATGCTGCGTTCAGTCAAGGGGTCTCCCATGTCTGTACCTCCCTGTAACCTTTAAAAAACACTTTAGAAATTTATAAGTTAAGAAGTCTGGAGAGAGTTCACTTATCTCACTCTCCTTGCTGCATAGAGGGTCCTCCCCACCTCTGGACTCTCTGTACCGCCTCCTGGCTCTTTGATCTGCCTCCTACCTGTATGTGGCCCCCTCCTCACCTGCGCCTGCGCGTCAGCATCTCTATTCACACAGGCGCACAACGAGGAATAGTTAGGAGCAGTCCCGGCTGCTGATACCGCCCTTTTATATGACATCAGCGCCAGATCCCGCCCTGATAAACATTATGCCGTATGCATACAGCAGGGTGGGATCTGACTGTTTGACTTCTCACCAGCGATCACGTAGTGACGCTCCAGCGATTTCTACCAGGTCGTATCGTTGTCGGGATCACTGGAGCTAATCGCTCATTGCATTATTCTTAAATCTTCATATATAAACTACATACATATTCTAGAATACCCGATGTGTTAGAATCGGGCCACCATCTAGTATTATATTTTCATTTATATAGTGCTATAGCACTTTACATACATCAGTAATACTGACCCCATTGAGGCTCACAATCTAAATATTCTATCAGTAGGTCTTTAAAATGTGGGAGGAAACTGAAGTGCCCAGAGGAAACACGGGGAGAACATTCAAATTCCTTGCAGATGTTGTTCTTGGTGGGATTTGAACCCAGTACCCCAGTGCTGCCAGTCTGTGTGGCACCCTTGCGGTCCGGTTGCCACTATTAATGTGCGGCAATTGGGATCTGTATGTCCAGTCACCCACAAACACACCCAACACACCCCGGTCCAAGAGCGAGCGGGCGAATCCAGGTAGTGGGATAACTCAGGCAGCTGTGGGACGGCAGGGGGAGAAAGGTGGTGGGAGGGAAGTTAGGAAGAGCAGTCAGAAAATAGGTAAAAGCAGACACCAGAAAGTGGGGGCTGGGCAGTTCAGCAGAGAAACAAAGGGACAAGACACAGGAGGTGGTCTGATCAGTCCAGCGAGGGAGCAGAGGGAGAAAACGAAGGAGAAGGACCCGGAAGGCTTGAGCGGCATATGGCTTGCCCCGGGTCCCAGGACAGCAGACTGCAGAGAGAATCGGAAGGAGTCCTAGGGGCACGGGCAGTGAGCAATCCACCCGCGCGCCCGAATCAGCTGTGAAGGAGAAGGACAGGGCGAGAAACAAGGGCCTGGCCCTAAAGTTGACAGGAAGGCTTCAAGCTCCAACCACGGAACTCAGGGGCCATGAGCTCTCTATGACTCGTGGCCAACTCCCGACACAGCGCTGAAAAGGCAGCCATACTAGGGGACTATGGTGGTCGCCCAACGAAGGCTTGTGGCTGGTGGATTAGGGCTCTGGGTGCGGGGGGCATGCAGGAAGTAGGAGGACAGGCAGCGCTGAGAGAGAGAAGCCCAAAGCAGAGCAGAACACAAAAGGAGGTGTACTGGACAAGCCATCCTGGTTGTCAAGGAATACCGGAGCCGCCACTGTACTTGCTTGTAACCTGAAGTGCATGACGAGAGAAGCCAAGTAAACTGGGTTGAAGCTCAGCATTGTGTCAGACTGTTCATTTCACGCCTGAGAAGAGGTAGACTGAAACGCAGCGCAGGCAACAGTAGCTTGCCTGAGAGTGTCCCTTATCCAGCTCCGCAGCCAGCTCAGCCTCATTGGCTCCCCATCACCCCAAATCACCTTAACCCTGGAAGCCCTGGGGACAAGCTCCTCCCAAATCCATCATCCCCAGAGGTCCCGGACCGCAGCAGCGGCCTCTACTGGCCGCCTTCCACGGGTGGCGTCACGACAAACTCTTTTATTTTACTTTATTTTTACTTTTTCTTTGCACCCCTTTTTACAATTCCCCTTTTTACTGACCACAGAATAGGGGACTACGGACCAGGTCACGCCACCGTGACAGCATCCCACAGCCTCGACGACGTCCAGAGGGCCCGATTCAGAGTATCCCACGACCCCCGCTGGGGCTAGTCATCTGCAGTGCTAACCACTGAGCCACCGTGCCACACATGTCCAGCAAGTTGCAAACGTAACCCTTGCAACGCTGTTAAACAAACTGTGGTTCCTCAGGTACCAGGAGACATATCGGCCATTTATAATGCAGCCGTTCACTACATCACAAGTGAGAAAGCTTGGATAACCCCATTTTATAACAAAGGATGTAATGTCCTCTCTCAATTGTCTAAACAGGTCATGTACATTAAAAATTCTCCAGTCCCACTGAATCAATATCCCGCTATTCTAAAAGTTGGCCACAGACAGAGAGTGGTCAGAAAAAAATGGTAAAAAATGCCAAATGCCAGTGTCCATTTATGATAAACACTTTTGGAAAGTTCAAACCAAATCTTATACCAACTGTTTAGTTATCACATGTAAAGAGCCAGACAGGAAATATCAGATGTCCTTGTCAATGCCGTGAATCATCTGGTAAACCTGACTCAAATAAAGATCAATATAAAAATGGAGGTGAATAAAAGTTAGGAACTTGGAGGGAACCATTTATTGTGTATCCTCCATAATCAACATCTCTCACTCCAGTGTTCAAGACTTTTCTCGTGCTGTACCAGTTCGCTGGAATGCACTACCCCAGACAATTTGGTTAATTTCCACTGTCTATACTATTAAGTGTGCCCTAAAATCACATTTCTACAGATAGATTAGTGAGACGTTATGATAGGCCTGACTGCTCTCTATTGACCCTTGCTATATTTTCCTCAGAATGTGGTCCTATCCATCATTTGTGCATACACCCTTTACACTCAGTAGCAACTTGTATCTGCACATAGTGGTACATTTACTTGTGTGGGTCCATTTCATATATGTATATAAAAAAGATGTTTTTATAATTATTGTGGTAGTAATACCACCAAACAGACACCAAGAATAAAAGTCCTATGTTCTTTGAAAAAATATTCCCAAAATATATGAATGAGGATTGATAATTTGTCAAAATGACAATCGTGATTCTGTCGCCAAGATATCCAGCACATACACTACACAACATCATCTAATAGAAGCTCCATTCAGTAAACAGGGTGATCTATCTCTGCCCGGAGCCACCTCTCCTGACAAGTGATATCTACTAGTTATACTCTGTTGTATGGCACTAGCATGGGATCAAAGACGAGTTATTTTCAGCTGTTCTTAATGCAGCCCTCCTGATCCTAAGATGTAAGTAGAGCAGCTTTTATCGGTAATGTAGGTCTATTTTTATATACGTCTGGTTGTATTTTACCACTGAGAACTATTCATCACTGTGTGCACAACTCAGACCTGCTACAGGCACGTGGCCAGTACTATTAGGTCAGGCCCCTGGCATGTCAAGAGAAGGACATTGTCAAAAAAATTGAACTACCCTGATTCTGCTGCCATTTTCCTTTTTGCACTGCGCCACTCCATTACAGAGGTATTCACATTTGTTGCTTTTGGAGTGCAGTATGTGAAATCTCGGTTTGCAGTACAACCATACCATTTTTCAGCGTCTTCTCTGGCGGAGTTCAGTTTCACTCCTGCCTCTCAGACACTGTGCATCACAAGTCAGAAGGATCAGAAATTGCTATGGGGAGAGTGGGAAAGAGGGCTGAGAACGACTGCCCCGAGAAAAGTCTATGAAGAGACACCCAGCTGGACTGCAACTGAAATTTCACACACTGCACTCCAAAACAATAAGGCTGCGTTCACACACTGCGTAATAGCAGCGCATTTGTGCACTTGCACTTTTTTGCTGCGCTTTGCGCAAAAATGTGCTACTGCATTCACACAACCATTTTATAATGTGGGCTATGGGACAAGCTATGGGACAAGCTATGGGACCCCGTATGATGACATGAACACATCTGTGATGCTCCTAAAATGAAGAAGGTGCCATGGATGTGGTCACTTGGTTATTGACCTGAGTGAAACGATAATTTAACCTAGGAGTTACACTTTTCAAAAGAATGCTCAAAACTGAGATAACAGGGCAATTCTGTTTAGGTAAAAGCTAATAGTAGGTTAATAAGTTCAGGAAATTATCTAAAGGGGTATTCCCAAATTTGAATGTTAACCCCTATCCCAGGGGTGGGGGAACCACAGGCGGCTCTCAATGACCTTTTCTGTGGCCCCTGGGCAGATTCCTGGGGACCTCAGTGCTCAGGATAGCAGCAGTATTTTCCCAACTGCCTGCCCTTTGAATCCAGCTCCCCAGTGATGTCTGCGCCCCGGCCTCCCCAGCGATCTCTGTGCCCCGGTCTCCCCAGTGATCTCTGTGCCCCGGTCTCCCCAGTGATCTCTGTGCCCCGGTCTCCCCAGTGATCTCTGTGCCCCGGCCTCCCCAGTGATCTCTGCGCCCCGGGTTCCCCAGTGATCTCTGCGCCCCGGCCTCACCAGTGATCTCTGCGCCCGGCCTCCCCAGTGATCTCTGCGCCCCGGCCTCCCCAGTGATCTCTGCGCCCCGGCCACCCCAGTGATCTCTGCGCCCCGGCCTCCCCAGTGATCTCTGCGCCCCGGCCTCCCCAGCGATCTCTGCGCCCCGGCCTCCCCAGCGATCTCTGCGCCCCGGCCTTCCCAGCGATCTCTGCGCCCCGGCCTCCCCAGTGATCTCTGCGCCCCGGCCTCCCCAGTGATCTCTGTGCCCCGGCCTCCCCAGTGATCTCTGTGCCTCGGCCTCCCCAGTGATCTGTGCCTCCAGCCTCTCCTATGATGTCTATGGCCCTAGCAAACCTGGAAAAGCAGTTGAGAAGCAAAATGATCAATACACCTGACATCACAGCCACGCCAAAGAGAAGCAGCTCCAGCCGTTATAGTAGGGGGAAGGTGATTGTTTAACCAAATATAGCAAGGGAATTTTCAAGTTGATTATTTTGTGCAGCCCCCGAAGGAGGGTAGAACTATCCAAATGGCCCCAGCAGAAAAAGGTTCCCCCACCCCTGCCACAGAATATGGGATAACTTACTGACAATTAAGAGTCAAACCTTTGGCAATCCCAGCGATAGCCGGGGAACACAGGGCTCTGCAGAGTCCCACGCTGTACAGGTGTGTGTGGCGCCCCGCAACGAGTGCGTCACAAGAGGGTATTGCAGCCATAACTGCAGCCGCAATATCCTCTGACTCAGCAATGATCCGGTTAACATAGAGATCCAACCCAACATGCAACACCTAGAACAGAGGACCAATCATAGGTCCTGGGGGGTGGAGTGTTAGGGTAGTAGAGTAGAACACACAATAATCTAGAGGGAGAAGGAGAACCTAGAACCCTCGAGATAGGACAGAGTCTGAGGACTTGAACTTGGAGAGGAGCGGGGGCTCCGCACCCCGTGCGGGCCCCAAGGCCGTCACCGGTCGGGTGTCAGCACCTGAGGCCTTAACTACCAGGATTGGG
>JARQOC010000002.1:137609741-137676896 GCA_033576535.1 Allobates femoralis
TCAGCATCCAACACTATTCCTGCTCAGAGCTTGAAGGGGGAGCTCTAACCCAGTATCAGGGGAGCAGCAGGAAGTGCGCAGTAGAAATATAGTTGGACCAGATATAAAAGAGCAGACAAACAGGAAGTGGGAGTTCAGAAAAGTGTGAGGTAACCGTTGCAGACGGTCTGAGGAGGAAAAGAGGAGGGATGTTGAGGAGAGCTCTGAGGGGAAATTGAGCTGCGACAGAGCTCATCCCGGATTCCTGGCGGCACAACAGCAGATTAGAGCCTGGATACTGATAATTTAGTAGCGACTGAGAACCTGGCTGCAGTTCACTAGGGGGTGAAGGAAAATGCCCAACCTGGGTGGAGAGCCAGAGGCGGTCCTAGCCGCAGCCTTTATTAATGTTGTATATCCCTGGGGCGACTTGGCTGCCTCAGTATTCAGGGGAGACGCACACCCTGAGCGACTTTAAAGAGAGATTGCATTGTTTATTCGAAGTGTACCTCCTGACAGAGAGCCAGGTAAGCCCCAGTCACACATAACGATATCGTTAGAGAGATCGTTGTAACTGTGACGTTACAACGATCTCCCCAGCGATGTCGCTATGTGTGACACTTAGCAGTGATCAGGCCCCTGCTGTGAGGTCGCTGATCGTTGCAAAGTGCTGCGGGTCATTTTTTGATCGTTGGTTTCCCGCTGGTCAGCACGCATCGCTGCGTGTGACCGCGAGACACCAGCGATCTGTGACCTCACAGGGCTGGTTACTATGGTAAACACCGGGTATCCAGGCAGCGCGCGCTGCCTAGATACCCGGCATTTACCATGGTTACCAGCGTCCTCCCTGCTTAGCACTGCCTGTAAGCATGGAGAACGCTGGTAACTATGATAAACAGCGCGTATCCAGGCAGCGCGCACTGCCTGGATACGCGCTGTTTATCATAGTTACCTGCGTTCTCCTTGCTTAGCGCTGCCGCAGCGCTAAGCAGGGAGCGATATGGGAGGTGGCTCCCTTGGCCTGATCGCTGGGGAGATCTGCCTGTTTGACAGCTCCCCAGCGATCAGGTAACGATGCTCCAGCGATCCCGGCAGGTCGTTATCGCTGTCGGGATCGTTGGAGCGATCGTTATGTCTGACTGCACCCTTAGTCAGCATCCTTATTGGCCAGCTAATCGGTGCAGCCCAAAGGGAGGTAAAGTCCTGGCCGGACGCGGACAAGAGAACTGTTAAGCAAATCCTGGCCAGGCTGAAAGAAACCTTCGATACCCGCACTGCAGCAGAGATTAAGATGAAATTCTTTGGGTGTAAGCAACAGGTGCAGGACAGTGTACGGGACTATTATTTAAACCTGCAAGAGGAGCTAAGGGCTGTTAAACAGGTGGACCCCGACAATGTGAGAGACTAGGATAGACTTTTGACCGAGCAATTTATTAAGGGGCTCCTGTCTAATGCTCACCGGACACAGCTGCGCATTATAGCCCTACAAAATCCGAATTTACACTTTGCACAGTTTAAAGAGCAGGCCATTCAGGGGCTGCGAGACGCAACCCAAGGCGGTACTGCATCACCTACCCCCAGGAGGTGGCGCCCTTTTCCTCAGCACACATGGGAGCTGATGAACAGGCCTGTGATGATGGCTCCTCTGCAGATCTATATGCCCAGATTCAGGAGCTGTATGGCTGCGCTAACCAAAACAGTGCAGTCCATGCAAGCTGCTCTTCAAAAGGAAAAGATTCAGCTGGCCTCCAATCCAGATGACATCCCGTGGCAACAACGGAAAAGAATCCCACCGATACGTGGAAGAGAAAGCGATCATTATGATGCAGGTGGACAGCCGATTTGCTGCCGCTGTGACAAAGCGGGGCATCTGGCAAGATACTGTCCTTTAAACGAGCAACCCCTGGGGCAGAGGGCCAACCCCCAGGCATAAGGCAATCAGGTCCACAGAGTTGGCGAGACAAGTATGTAAGGGGACAACCGGTCCTCCCAGTCGTGATTGATGGCATGTCACTGAACGCTTTACTAGACACTGGATCCCAGGTGACAACGATGTCGCATATCCTTTACAGGGTTATTGGGCTGACTCTGACCTGACCCAAGGCACAGATGATGACTAGACAATAATTGCCAGCAATGGTCAACCTCTACCACAAGTGGGGTACAAAGAGGTGACCATAAAGGTTGGCCGAGTAGAGTTAAAAATCTCAAGGTTTAATTGCTGTAGACATTGATCATCGGGAATGTAATTGAATGATGACCTTAGGTACCAATGTCATAGAAAATTGTCTTGCAGAGATTGTTGTTCTATTACAACAGGTAGCCGAAACTGTCAGTTCTGGTGAGCAGCAAGTACTGCAGAAGGAAATCAAGGCTCTGATGTATTGGCAACAGGTGGAGCTGTCTAGTGGATAAGTTAGCAGTGTAAGACTAAGTGATCCATTCCACATTGCAACACCTCCAAGGAGTGAAATGTTAATCTGGTGTCGGGCAGCAGCAGGCCTCAAAAAGCATTATTACCAGGCCCTGATAGAACCCATGTATTCAGACAGTAGGCCCACCGTCCTGACAGCCAAGGGGGTAGATAATGTCCGCAAGGGGAAGAGTACCAATACGCATCTTGAATTGTGGGGAGGATGAGGTCAACCTGCCCCAGTATGCTACCATTGCTAAGCTGTTCGCTGTCAGTAACAACGCCATAAAAGGCAGTGGAACCCTTGATTCCGTCCGATCAGGCAGAGGACAATGGCGCCAAAGGGCAGCTAGAGGATTGGTGTCAGAAGCTACATATAGGCATTGATTCCCCCCCTTTACACCAAAAGCATGGAGTTTACCGGGTAGTCCAAGAGGATGAACAGGTCTTTAGCAAAGACCCACAAGACTATGGCAGGTAAAAGGGGTCAAACACCATATCCCTACCAAAGAGCACCTGCCCATTAAGGAGAGGTACCGGTCTGTGCCTCTAGCTCACTATGAATGTGCCAAGGGAATGTTACAGGAGATGAAGGAGGCTGGGGTGATCAGAGATAGTTGTAGTCCCTGGGCAGCTCCATTAGTCCTGGTAAAGAAAAAGGATAGCACAATGAGAATTTGTGTTGATTACAGGCAGATTAAATCGTATTACACATAAGGACGCATACCCATTAACCAGAACTGAGGAATCCTTAGCTGCCTTAAAATTTGCTATTTCTCCACTTTAGATCTCACCAGTGGGTATTGGCGGGTTCCCGTAGCAGAGGCGGACAGATAGAAGATCGTGTTTACAACACACTGCATGCCATTCGGGCTCTGCAACGCACTGGGAATGTTGGAGCGGTTAATGGAGTGCTGCTTGGGACATAAAAACTTTCAAACAGTTTTGTTGTACCTGGATGACATCATCTACTCCAAGACATATGAAGACCATTTGGAACAACACCTGGCCGAGGTGTTCGAGGCCTTGTCCAGTTTTGGCATGCAAGTAAAGCCGTCCAAGTGCCACATGTTGAAGCCCAAGGTGCAGCACCTAGGTCACGTGGTAAGCACCGAGGGTGTAGCACCAGACCCTGAAAAAGAGTCACCAAAATGAAGGGCTAGCCTAGAACCTCAACGATCAAGGAAGTGAGGCAGTTACTCGGCTGGTAGGCTACTACAGGTGATTCATAAAGGGCTTCACCAAGATAGCAGCACACTTACAGGACCTCTTAGTGGGTCAGTCCAAGAAGATCAAGAATCCGAATTCCCAGTTTGAGTAGACTAAGAAAGAAATCTCCTTCACCAAGCTGAAGATGGTTCTTACGGGAGACGAGCTCCTGGCCTACCCTGACTATGGCCAATCCTTTCTACTCTACACAGATGCCAGCAACGTGGGATTGGGAGCCGTGTTATCCCAAGTGCAAAGAGGCAGAGAGAGTGATTGCCTATACAAGCAAGAAGCTTCGTCCCATGGAGAGGAACACTGACAACTATAGTTCCTTTAAGCTGGAGCTTCTCGCCATAGTCTGGGTGGTAACAGAGCACTTCAAGCATTATCTGGCTTCAGCGAAGTTTACCATGTTTACAGATAACAATCCGCTGACCCACCTAGAGACGGCAAAGCTGGGTGCGCTGGAGTAGCAATGGATGGCCCGGCTATCTAACTATGAGTTTACCAAGTATCGGGCAGGGCATAAGAATGCCAATGCAGATGCGCGGTCCAGGATGCCCAACCTACTAGATGTGAGAGAAGAACCGGAAGAGCTGGAGAAAATACTGGCTACCGGCTTTCCACTGTCATGGGGTGAACCAGTGCTCCCACTGTGTAAGAAACAAGCGCCATGCCGTGCAAGAGGTCACGTTTAACCAGCTACCCAATGGTTAATCTTGCACCCTGGTCCAGATGCTCCACAGGAAACACAGCAGTTGTGGAAGGAGAAGGATAAATTATTCATCCATGAAGGGAAGTTGTGTCGGAGAAGTGGCCACTTTGGGTGGAAGAAACTGGAAGTTTTGCTGCGTGAACGATTTTACTAGGTTGGCACGAGGAAAGCGATTGAGAGATGGTAACGTGAGTGTGAACAATACAACATGAGGAGGAAAGACTGTGAAAGCCAGAGGGCTCCCCTACAGCCCATAGTTACCAGCCAACCACTTGAACTGGTAGCCTTGGAGCACGTGAAGTTAACCCCAAGTCAGTTAGGCTATATCTATGCCCTCACCATAGTAGACCATTACTCTAGGTTCCTGGTAGTAGTGCCAGTGAAGGACCAAACAGCTAAGACAGCAGCCAGGGCGTTTCAACAGCACTTTTGTTGACCGCACGATTATCCTTAACGAGTGCTTACCGACCAATGCCCAGCCTTTGATGCAGAAGTGTTCCAGGAGTTTTGTAACCTGTACGGCTGCAGGAAAATCAGGACGATGCCATACAATCCCGAGACCAACGGGTTGTGTGAAAAGATGAACCAAGTAGTAATAGACCTGCTGAAAACCCTGCCTCTGGAAGAAAAAAAGTCAGTGGCCAGAGAATTTGCCAGATCTGGTAGACTTTTACAACCATATCCTGGTGAATTCCACCAACTGCACACCTGCCTATCTGATGAGAGCAAGACCTGGCAAGTTGCCAGTTGACTTGGACATGGGATTCTAAGGGTATGTGCACATCAGTCGTTTTGTGGGCTGCTTTTGGACTTTTTCCGTCGGCGTTTTCCGCTCAGTTTTATGTTAATTTATGTTAATCCTACCCTCCGGTTGGATTAACATGCTAGTCAATGGATTTTAGAAAACTCTGTCTACATTACAACGTTTTTCTTCTGGTCGTTTTCAGTCAAAACTGAGTTTTTTCACCGGTTTCCAAAAATAGAGCAAGTGACTTCTTTCCTCCGTTTTTCCACCGGTTTCAGCTGAACAAGTGCACAAAAAACTCAGTTTTTAAAACCGCCGAGAAAAACGCCGAGAAAAACGCTGTAAAACCGGGCGGAAAACGAGCAAAAAACTAGCAAAAAACGAGGGACACTTCTGAGCACAGAAAACTCAGTTTCTGCCAGTGTCCACCGGTTTTAGGACGGTCTGCAGAGATGCAGAAACGTCAGATGTGCACATAGCCTTAATGCCTGAGGAGACAGCAACAGAAGCAGACAGGGATACAGAGCGACAACAGCAGTATTGCCGAGTTCAAGAGTGCGTAGAGAAGAGTTTGTCCCAGGCAAGGCAAAAAGAAACTACACTGTGTGCACAATTATTAGGCAAGTTGATTTGTAGATGATAGTTGTTGATTAATAATAAAAATAATGTTCTCAATCAACCCAAAAGACTCAAATATCAAAGCTTAATATTTTTGGAGGTTGGAGTGGTTTTTTTTTAAATTTGGCTATTTGTTTGCGCAAGCAACTATTACTGTGTAGAATTATTAGACAACTTAATAAAAACCAAATATATTCCCATCTGACTTGCTTATTTTCACCAGGTAAACTAATATAGCTGCACAAAATTTAGAAGAAAAAACATTTCTGACATGCAAAAACAAAACACAAAAAAATTAGTGACCAATATGGCCACCTTTCTTTATGATGACACTCAACAACCTTCCTTCCATTGATTCTGTCAGTTGCTTGATCTGTTTACGATCAACATTGCGTGCAGCAGCCACCACAGCCTCCCAGACACTGTTCCGAGAGGTGTACTGTTTTCCCTCCCTGTAGATCTCACATTTTAGGAGGCACCATAGATTCTCCATGGGGTTCAGATCAGGTGAACAAGGGGACCATGACATTATGTTTTCTTCTTTTAGACATTTACTGGCCAGCCATGCTGTGGAGTAGTTGGATGCATGTGATGGAGCATTGTCCTGTATGAAAATCATGTTTTTCTTGAACGATACCGACTTCTTCCTGTACCACTGCTTGAAGAAGTTGTCTTCCAGAAACTGGCAGTAGGTCCACGAGTTGAGCTTCACTCCATCCTCAACCCGAAAAGGTACCACAAGTTCATCTTTGATGATACCAGCCCATACCAATACCCTACCTCCACCTTGCTGGTGTCTGAGTTGGAGTGGAGCTCTCTGCCCTTTACTGATCCAGCCTCTGGCCCATCAAGAGTCACTCTCATTTCATCAGTCCATAAAACCTTTGAAAATTCAGTCTTAAGATATTTCTTGGCCCAGTCTTGATCTTTTGTCTTATGTTTCTTGTCCAAAGGCGGTCGTTTTTCAGCCTTTCTTACCTTGGCCATGTCTTTGAGTTTGGCACACCTTGTGCTTTTTGATACTCTAGTAATGTTGCAGCTCTGAAATATGGCAAAACTGGTGGAAAATGGCGTCTTGGCAGCTTCACGCTTGCTTTTCCTCAATTCATGGGCAGTTATTTTGTGCCTTTTTTGCCCAACACGCTTCTTGAGACCCTGTTGGCTATTTGCCATGAAATGCTTGATTGTTTGGTGATCACGCTTCAAAAGGATGTCAATTTCAAGACTGCTGCATCCCTCTGCAAGACATCTCACAATTTTGGACTTTTCAGAGCTCGTCAAATCTCACTTCTGACCCATTTTGTCTAAGGAGAGGCATTTGCCTAATACCGTATATACTCGTGTATAAGCCGAGTTTTTCAGCCCAAAAATTGGGCTGAAAAGTCCCCCCCTCGGCTTATACACGGGTCTATACAGTGTGGGGGCTGTGTCCGGGTGCTGGGGAGGCTGGAGGAGGCGGGGGGAGGCTGCTGACAGAGCGGCCCGTCACATGGGGCCGCTCATTAGATATGCATGGCTCCCCCCGCCCATCACAGCGGCAGGGGGAGCCGTGCATACAGCCCCCAGATGTATACAGGCCCCCAGTGGGTTATACAGCAGGCCCCCAGTGGCACTCGCCCCCCCCCACACTGTGCAGAGCCCCCCATCCCGATGCATTATCTTACCATCCAGCCGCATCACCGCCGGTCCTCCCGTCCATCCTCGGGCGCTGTGTTCGGCTCTCACGTGACCCGGCGCGATGACGTCATCCGACTGCGACCGCCGGGTCACATGAGACCGGGAACGCAGCGCGCGAGGATGGACGGGAGGACCGGCGGTGATGAAGACGCGGCTGGATGGTAAGATAATGCATCGGGAGGGGGAGGTCTGCACAGTGTGGGGAGGGCGAGTGCCACTGGGGGCCTGCCTGTATATACCTCCTGGGGCCTGCCTGTATATACCTCCTGGGGCCTGCCTGTATATACCTCCTGGGGCCTGCTGTATATACCTCTGGGGGCCTGCTGTATACTACCACTGGGGATGCTGTATACCACACTGCTGGGGGCTGTATACCTGTGCTGGGGTCCACCCTCGGCTTATACACGAGTCAATAGGTTTTCCCAGGTTTTGGGGGCAAAAGTAGGGGGGTCGGCTTATACACGGGTCGGCTTATACACGAGTATATACGGTAATTAAGCACACCTTATATAGGGTGTTGATGTCATTACACCACACCCCTCCTTATTACAGAGATGCACATCACCTGATTTACTTAATTGGTAGTTGGCTCTCAAGCCTATACAGCTTGGAGTAGGACAGCATGTATAAAAAGTATCATGTGATCAAAATACTCATTTGCCTAATAATTCTGCACACAGTGTATAACCAGCACGCCCCTGCAGTTCCTTTAACAGCTGAAGAACAGGTTCTAAAAAGAAAAATAAGGACGAACAAACTTGATGACCAGTAGGAGGCAGAGCCATACAGCATCATGCCTTCGAATTTTGACAATCACATTGTGTACCTTATTCGTAAAGATGGAGGAGACACATCAGCAGCAGTGTCGAGAGATCATCTAAAGATATGCCCTGACTAGTTTAAGAACCAAGAGAAAAGCAAAGACAGTCCTCAACACACAGAAAAGACAGAAGAAATTATATGTACAATTCTTGGAGAAGTTCCCCAGTCTTAGACACAGGTGAATGATGCAATTGTCGTACCTGTTCTGACCTATCCCCAAGTAGTAGTACCGGAAGCGGCAGGGACTTTAGAAAAAAAATGAAGACCCATTGGCTTCAGCCATAGATGACACTACTGCAGTGAATCAAGAGAATCAACCTCCTGCTAGCGGCAAACCTGTCATGCCCATGGTGAGTCTATGGAGTCGCAGACAGCTGCCCAGCTTACCCACAAGACATAGACCTACCTGTAGCACAGTCACTAGTGGGTCCACAGAGCTTACATCTGACACAGTAGACCAGGACAGGTCAGTAAAAACATCTGTATTGAGAAGACCACTACGCGCTACGCAGGGTCAGATCCCCGCATGCTACAGATTGTTAGCAAGTTAGATAGAAAGTTTAAAATAGTAAAGTGTAAATATGGTCGTTTTTATGCAACCATCAAGCGTACCGTGCCTTCAGGACTTACTGTATGAAATTTTAAACCATCTTGAATGTACAGTTATTGTTTATTTATTTTATGGACAAATGGACTACAGAACTATGTGTAGTCAGGACAATCCCTTGTACAGAACCTGCATTTTTCCTTTTAATTATTTTTCTTAGTTTTTGTAATTTTTATATTTTAAGACTCTGTTTATTTTTATTAATATAACGTTTACAAATTTTCATGTTGTTGTTAATACCTGTATAAAAGAGGAGACAAACAGGAAGTGGGAGGTCAGTGTGAGGTAACCGTTGGAGACGGTCTGAGGAGGAAGACAGTAGGGACGTGGAGGAGAGCTCTGAGGGGAAATGGAGCTGCGACAGAGCTCATCCTGGAGCTGAGCGCCAGAGAAAAGGACAGCGGAGTCCTGACTTGTGGGGTACCGAAGACCCAAGCAGCTGAGCCCTGCAAGACTGCAAGTCTTCTGGCCACACCAAATACCCGGCGGCACAGCAGCAGATTAGAGCCAGGAGACGCCAGGAGAGGAGCAGCACCAGAAAAAGGCCCAAGCTGCCTGTCATATGGGTAAGAACAACTAAATACGCAGGAATAGGGTCACAGCATAACTTTAGGCAGCAAGGACCAAAAGGGAGAGCGCAAAAAGGAGTCCTCTGGACTGCATCTGCTACCACCAAGTAAAGGTAATGGAAACTACAACCCTGTGTCCTCCGTTTTTTCCCTGCGTTGTCACCCTGCACCCCAATGATCTCCACAGCCCTGTTTGACTGTATCTTCTGCCCTGGGCCCTGCTCCACCTGTAGAGAGCTGTGTCTTCAACTGACCCAGTGGTCCTAAACTGCAGCGTCGGCCTAATATAGCCGAATACCACAGGTGGCGTCACATAATCCCATATAAACTATTTCCCCCATTTAACGACACCGCCAGGGTCACGGAACGGGTCACAACCCAGTGACTTCCACAGAAAAGGACTGACCCGGCCCAGTTCCAAGTACCCACTGCCCTGATGGGCATGTCACTTTACTGTTCCCAGGCCTCCCTGTGTGAACTGTTACTATAGACTGTTCTGCTATCAGCATCTCTCAATGTGAATTGTTACAAAGAAACTTTCTCTATTGGTATCACTTTGGATTATCTGTTTCTCAGACACTATTGCATTAGGCTTCAGTAAGGACATGATTTATGAACTTTGCTTATTTGCTGCACCTCACTTTTGAATACAGGCCTTTTCACCTAAACACCTTGTCTCAGTCGTGTCTTTGTTCGCATACCTGAGATATCCGCAATAGTTATTACACTTGCTAATCTTACTTAACTGATGTTATAATTTATTTTTACTTTATAGTATTTTTTACAAGGAGTGAGGCACATGGTGAAAAAACAAGGAAAGGAGATACAGAAAGATGACACTGAGCTATCTAACAAGTCTTTTAGTGTAGCAGATTCATACCATGGAAAACGGTCTGTAGAAATGGTACTGTTTAGAGCAGGGATCTCGAACTCCAGGCGCTGAGGCCTGTGAAGAGTGCAGGTTTTCAGGATTTCCTGAGCATTGCACAGGCGGTAATGTAATCACCTTCACAGGTGATGATTCCAACCCCTGAGCAATGCTAAGTGAATCCTGAAAACTTTCACTGTTAACGGCCCCCAAGGCCTGGAGCTCGAGATCCCTGATTTAGAGGGAGATTTCAAGATTAAAGGGGTTGTGCCATCTCACAAAATCTTTGTACACCTAATTGCAGTATATAGGTACTATTCACATAATACACAACACTAAACTAGCTCAGAATTAATAGGATAAATGGTGGGTTATGCCTTATTTACTGCTTTTTACCAATAAAAAAAATATACTTGACACGTGGTGTAATGAGGGATTTATGGCTTTCGCCTTTGATTGATGTTGAGAGCAGCGGGCACATAGGGCTGCAGGCAGGGGCATAACTACAACAGGTGCAAGGGACACCATATAATGACAACAGTGGTGCAGCTTCTCCATAATGTCAGTGACCCTGGATGGGCAGACCTTGTACAGAGCGTGGCAGAGGGTGGACAGTGGCTGATTCCTGTGCCACAGTACTACCTCCATCCATCATCACCAGTGGCAGCCTGTGTACATGACCTGACAGCCACTGTAATCACAAGGTGGTGTGCAGTGCTTACAGGGAACATGTCACATACTGATTACAGGGTGTGATTGTGGCATCCTGTGCCAGGTCACCACAGACTCCCTTGGGACATGGAAGGATGGTACACAGCAAGTAACCCCACTAACACACAACACTTTTCACCCCAGGCCTTTAGGGGGAGCTCCACTGGTTGCCTTAATGCGAACCTGTCACCCCCTCCAGGCATCTAAAGATAACATAGCCACCTTCTGCAGCACTAAGGCTGCAGTCTGACAAGGTGTCTATAGCATTTATGCTCCCTTGATTCACTGAAATAAAGACTTTTATAAAATCTGTTTCAAACCAGACCCAAGACCGGGAGGCGGGTTTTCAAGTGTCTGTCTCCCTCCTCTGTGGTGTCAGTCATCCCTCTCTGCTCTCTGTGCACTGCCTCCAGGGCCATCTCCCTGCATTACAGAGCTTTGTCAGCTCTGCTACAACATAGAGCTGCTGTTATAGGAGACCACACAGTAGTAAATCTTGCAAGAGGATCCTGAGCAGACAAAGCACTGCCTGCTCCATAGCAGCCCTTGAGCTGAGCTGTCAGCAGTGCAGCAGAGTTGAGTTTGTGCTTTAGATCAGGGGCTGAGGAGCAATGCTGCTGGGTACAAGAAACTGAAAGTGAAAACTGCTCAGCTCAAGGGCTGCTACGTAGCAGACACTGCTTTGTCTGCTGTTCTGCTCACGATCCTCCTGCTAGATTTACTACTGTGGGGTCTCTTATAACAGCAGCTCCATGTTGTAGCAGAGCTGACAAAGCTCTGTAATGCAGGGAGATGGCCCTGGAGGCGGTGCACAGAGAGCAGAGAGGGATGACTGACACCACAGAGGGAGACAGACACTTGAAAACCCGCCTCCCGGTCTTGGGTCTGGTTTGAAACAGATTTTATAAAAGTCTTTATTTCAGTGAATCAAGGGAGCATAAATGCTATAGACACCTTGTCAGAATGCAGCCTTAGTGCTGCAGAAGGTGGCTATGTTATCTTTAGATGCCTGGAGGGGGTGACAGGTTCGCTTTAAGCAAGTTCCCCCTATAAATATGGGTTCTGGAGGGAAAACACCAGAGTGTGTGCAGTCACTATAGAACTGTGAAGAGCTGAGTGAGCTGAGCTGGTACTGGAGCTGTGCTAGGCCCATACCAGCAACCACCTGAGACAGTGCTAGACCCGCAGATTAGGGGTCTTAGGCTACTTTCACATTACGATTTGAAGGGAGCCGATGCTGTCCGATATAAATCGGACAGCATCGGCTCCCTTCTGATGCCTGGAATCGGGTGCCAAATAGGCACCCGATTCCGGCATAAAATCGGCGCCGGGCTGCAAAAAAAAAAAATAAAAAATAAAGGTTATTCTCACCTCCCCCCGAGCCCCCGCCGTCTTCCGCCATCTTCTGCCATCTTCTTCTAGGCTCCCGGTGGCTCCCGCAGGCTGCCGGTGTCAGCAGAGGTGTACCTCTGCTGTACACAGGACCTGCGGTGATGTCACAGTCACGTGACCGCGGGTTCACCATGGTCCTGAACAGCAGAGGGAGCGCTCTGCTGACACCGGAGCCTGCGGGAGCCACCGGGAGCCTAGAAGAAGATGGCAGAAGATGGCGGAAGACGGCGGGGGCTCGGGGGGAGGTGAGAATAACCTTTATTTATTTTTTTTTAACACTTGTGCTCCCAGTTAGGAGCAGTTTTACTGTACTGAGCATGCTCAGTACAGTAAAACGGGGTCCGAGGAGACATAGATGTTTCCTCGGACCCTTCTCCATAGGGCCCCATGTTATAGGGATCGGGTCAGATCGGATGTGCACTAAATGCCATCCGATTTGGTCCGATCCGAATCTGTCAGATTTTATTTTCGGTGCTAAAATCGGAGCAGGCTCCGATTTTAGCACCGATAATAAAATCGGACAGAATCGGATCGGACCAAATCGGATGGCATTTAGTGCACATCCGATTCGGTCCGATCCCCATAGGGATACATGGGGTCCGAAAATCGGTCCGATGCTGTCCGATTTTTTTCGGACAGCATCGGAAAGGCAAAAATCGTTATGTGAAAGCAGCCTTAGGCAGAGGAGAATTGCTACAAGAAGGGGGTAGAGGAGTCATATCGACTCACCCCAGCAGAGTTCCGATCACTGGGTCCGAGCTACAGGGACATAGAGAGCAGGCCCTGCAGAGAATCCAGCACCAAAAGGGGGTTTAGCTTCCCGGACACCTGCAGCACCAACAAGTAAGAGCCAGGGACCGTAGAGTACGTACAGCGGGATCCCAAGAGAGAGCCCTCAGTGCAGCAACCCGGGTGTGAAGAGACACAGATTAAGAGAGGAGTAACGGTCCGGTCAGGTTCCAAGCCTGCCAGACTCTGACAGAACAATTGAGACAAGGAGGCCCAAAACCCTACTCTCTGTGGAAATCCTGAAGTGTTTACCTCATCCCCGGTCGAGTGTACCCGTGCAGAACATCAGTAAAGGTACCAAAAGACTTTATGTGTGCGTGTCCCTCCTTCCATCCACACCACACTGACCACGCTACCCTATTACCTACTCCAACTTACAGCCCCGGGGACCCCTCCGCTAGTCCTGTAGGGAGCGGTTCCACCTTGCTGCTGCCCATCACCCCGGAGGCCCAAGGAGCGCCAGTGCCATCACCGGACCCCTACAGGTGGCATCACGACAGACACGTTTATTATATTCTTGCCACCGATCTTTCATCTGCTTTCCCCCGGGCCCACGGCCTCAGGCACCGCTACCCGTGACTTCCCCCAGAGACCACGCCTGAGTGATCTGAGTATCCCCCAGGGCCTGGGCTGGACATGATAACACTGACCATCCCCAGCACTGTCCACAATGAACATTCACCGCCCCATACCCAGAAGGATGTCCTACCTGGTGGCACAGGATGGTCTGCTGCACGAGCCTGGCATAGCCATCCAGCCGCACTCCGGAGTTACTCCTGCTCCTCATGGTGCCTGGCACACAGCTCTGCTAGCCAGCTGTGCCCGGCTGTCCTGGGGTCCTCCCAGCTGTGTCCGGCTGTCCTGGGGTCCTCCCAGCTGTGCCCGGCTGTCCTGGGGTCCTCCCAGCTGTGTCTGGCTGTCCTGGGGTCCTCCCAGCTGTACCCGACTGTTCTGGTGCTGTGTCCAGCTGTCCTGGTGCAGTGTCCGGCTGTCCTGGGGTCCTCCCAGCTGTGCCCGGCTGTCCTGGAGTCCTCCCAGCTGTGCCCGACTATCCTGGGGTCCTCCCAGCTGTGCCCCAGCTTGTCCTGGTGCTGTGTCCGGCTCTTCTGGAGCTGTGTCCGGCTGTCCTGGTGCTCTCCCTGATGGGACCTGCGCCCATTCATTCAGTGACAGTAGGAGGCAGCTGGCGACCTTGATCCAAAATAAACAGAGCTGTCAGTGAGGCCTGGAGAGCAGGGGCTGTCACATCACACACAAGGTTATTCATAGAAAGCAGCCTGGGCACATAGTGCGGCCCCAGCCCTGCTGCCATCACTGCTGCCCGCTCCTGATCACAACCTCCCCGGTGTCATGTGCAGTGTGACCGATCGCCGGGATATCAGCAGTGAGCCGTCACCCCAGCACTCAGCCTCCCCCTCCCACCTGAGTACACACACACATCCCCGCAGATCACCTGTCATGGCTCCGGCGTCTTCCTGGGCTCAGCTCTCTATGGCCGCTGGCACACCGCGCATTTTCATCACAGGCTCCACTGCTAATCTACATTACATGCGCTTCCTCCAACGGCCATAAGAGGGCAGCAGAGAAGCCGGGATACCTGTGTTTTGTACTTCCATTGTTTGTCGTCTAATGACCACACGGGGGCGGCCGCGTACAATAACACGTAGCATCAGCTGCTGCCCAGGAAGGAAGGGATCGGCGCCATGACAGCGCCGGGCAGTGTGACCGAGTTATCTATGTAGGAGGGAGACCGCCTGCTGGACAGAGAACAGGCTACATTAGCATACTCGTACAGGGCAATGACATAGAAATGTTAGGAGGTACAGACCGGCTGCTAACAAAGTCTGAGACTATGCGCCCCCTGCCGGCTGGAAGATTCCCGTTCTCATTGAGGCAGATTTCTAATGTAAATGATTGCAAACTCGTCCCAATTCCACATTACAACAGGGCGGCTCCAGGATTGTGAGGGCCACGGGCGAAAGAGTCTCAGTGGGCCCCTGTAATACATACTGGCTGAATATTTATTTGATATAAACTGTGTATATACATATAGTAGTATATATCTACAGGGTGTGCCATTTATATGGATGTGTGGTGCCCCTCCGGGTAAACCACCACCAGAGGTACTGCACTTCTGCGGTTAGGAAGTGTATTACCCCTGTTCTTCAGATGTTGGGATTGTATGGTTGAGCCCAAAAACAACACAGGCAATGGGTGGACCCTGAGGGAGGACCCAGGCTACAATAGTGGGACGGACAGTGTTAGACACGTTAGTTCAGTAGTAGGAGACCGGAGGAGTAACATCAACTGACGGAGGAGTGGTAATCGGGAGTGCAGAGGCGGTGTGGTGCCGACTCCCATAGGTTGGAGCAATGCCACCCCGCTTGCCCACGGGAGGGAAAGACTGACTGACGGAGAGAAGAGCCCTAGGGCTGCGGATGAGACATCGATTCCCCGTATGCCTGAATCTGACGAGACAGAGGGGTTGGTGGAGTACACCGGGACCAGCCCTGCAGACGGTGCGGAAGCTTCAAGCCCGAGCCAAAACTGGAGGCCTCAGACTTCTAACGGGAGCCGAACACCCAACACATTTTGGGGAAGGTGGCCGAACTAGGCAGCAGTGCCCAGGAGGGATCCTAATGGTGTCCGGGACACACAGAAGCACCCATGAGTACCGGTCACTGAGCTCTGTGCTGCGGAGGGAGTTGAGAGCCTGGGGGGCAGAGCGACAACCCGCTCGTCTCAGATGAAACTTACCTCTTATAACGCTGAGAGAAGAGACCCACCAGAGACTGTGACACTTAGAAGGGAGAGTAAGGGTAACAACTGAGGCTAAACTGTACCAACCCGGCTCTTGACAAAGAGCAAAGTACCGGAGACTGGCAGAGAGTGTACCTGGCGCCCATGTGTTACATCTAAGTAAAAAAGATACAAATCTTGTAGTTTTTAGTTGTGCATGTATATATTTGAGTTTCATTCAATATCTTGTCATACCATGCCTGATGAAGAGACCTGAGTCGTCTCGAAAGCTCGCCTTATAACATCATTTATTTTATTTTTGTTAGCCATTAAAAGGTATCACAACTACAAGATTTGTATCTTGTTTCTCACACTGAGAGCAATCAACATTTTCTCAACTGGCTAACACGGTACCAAACCTTTTTCTTCTAATCTAAGTAAAAGTAACAGAACTGCAGCTGTGGTGTGAGAGACTTTCATTTGTGGCGACCATCGGCCGCCTATGACACCGGAGGTACTGCCGACCGAGTGACCAACTGCCAAGGTACAAGCCGGGGGAAACACTCCATTGCCCTGGGGATTGCGCTCTGCCTGCGGGTGTGGGACTATCTATGCTGCGAGTTATCATCCGCATAAGTTCCGCAGCAGCGGCGGCCGCACACTGCAGGTGGCATCACAAATACTCCTTTTATCCCCTCAGACTTTCCCTAACATCACCCCTTTATTACAATGACACCGCCAGGGTCACAGGACCGGGTCTTGGCCCCCGCCTGTCCCCGAGAAAAGAACCGAGAAGTGAAGACATGAGAACAACTAGTAACTGCCCGGTACCGAGTCTCCACCGTCCCTGGAGTGGGCGTGTCAGATGCACCTAAATAAAATGGGAATGGTTGGTGATATCATATTCCTCCTTGTGACACATTAGTATATGGGAGGGGAAAACTTTTCCAGATGGATGGTGATCATGGTGACCATTTTGAAGTCGGCCATTTTTTATCCAACTTTATTTTTTTTAATGGGAAAAGGGTCATGTGACACATCAAATTTATTGAGAATTTCATAAGAAAGCAATGGTGTGCTTGGTTTTAATATAACTTCATTCATGAGTTATTTACAAGTTTATGACCACTTATAAAATATGTTCAAAGTGTTGCCCAATGTATTGGATTGTCAATGCAACCCTCTTCTCCCACTCTAGACACACTGATAGCAACACCACAGAAGAAATGCTAGCACAGGCTTCTAGTATCCGTTGTTTCAGATGCTGCACATCTCGTTTCTTCACAGCATAGACAATTACCTTCAGATGACCCCAAAGAAAAAAGTCTAAGGGGGTCAGATCGGGAGACCTTCGTGGCCATTCAACTGGCCCACGATGACCAATCCGCTTTCCAAGCAACTGTTCATGTAGGAATGCTCGGAGCTGACACCCATGTGGTGGTGCACCATCTTGTTGGAAAAACTCAGGGAATGTGCCATATTCAGTTCATAAAGAGGACAACACATCATCATGTAGCAATTTCAGATATCCAGGGGCTTTGAGGTTTCCATTGATGAAGAATGGTCCCACTCACTTTGTACTCCATATACCACACCATACCATCAATATTTGTGTACCAACAGTCTTGGAGGGATCTATCCACTGTGGGTTAGTGTCAGACCAATAGCGCTGGTTTTGTTTGTTAACTTCATCATTCACAAAAAAGTTTGCCTCATCACTCATTTGAAGGCAATTGTCTATGCTGTGAAGATACAAGATGTGCAGCATCTGAAACAACGGATACTGGAAGCCTGTGCTAGCATTTCTTCTGCAGTGTTGCTATCAGTGTGTCAAGAGTGGGAGAAAAGGGTTGCATTGACAATCCAACACAATGGGCAAAAAATAAATTTGGATCCAAAATGGCCAACTTCAAAATGACTGCCATGGTCACCACCCACCTGGAAAAGTTTTCCCCCTCCCATACACTAACGTGCCACAAACAGAAGTTGATATCACCAACCATTCTCATTTTATTTAGGTGCATCCACATAAATGGCCCACCCCGTATAATACCTCTTGTGCTCTGTCTTTCCCCCCAGTGCCTGTCTCCCTCTGTGTGCTGTATCTTTCCCCTGTGTCTGTTTTTCCTCTGTATGCTGTGTCTCCCCCCCCCCCCCCATGTGCTGTATCTTTCCCCTTTGTCCCCTGTATGCTGTCTCTCCCACCTGTGTGCTGTATGTTTGGCCTGCGTCTGTCTCACCCCTGTATGCTGTCTCTCCACTTCTGTGTGCTGTATCTTTCGCCTGTGTCTGTTTCTCCCCCCTGTGTGCTGTATCTTACCCCTGTGACTCACTCCCCTCTATGCTGTCTCTCCCCCATGTGCACTGTATCTTTCCCATGTCTGTCTCTCCCCTGTATGCTGTCTCTATCCCCCCTGTGTGCTGTATGTTTCCCCTGTGTCTGTCTCTCCCCTGTATGCTGTCACTCCCCCCTCTGCGCTGTATCTTTCACCTGTGTCTGTCCCCTGTATGCTGTCTCTCCCCCCTGTGCACTGTATTATTCCACTCCATCCGTCTCTCCTCTGTATGCTGTCTCTCCCCCCTGTGTGCTGTATCTTTCCCCTGTGTCTGTCCTCCCCTGTATGCGGTCTCTCCCCCTCCCCCCCCCCCCCGTGTGCTGTATCTTTCCCTTGTGTATGTCTCTCCCTTTTACGCTGTCTCTCTTCCCTGTCTCCTTCCTTTGCGCTGTGTATCTGCATCCCCATGAGGCTATGTGCCGACAGTGCAGATGTAGCACATATTGTACGCTTCCCTCCCCCATGCGTTCCCTCCTAACCTGTGTGGCAGACAGCCGCTGATCACCGTGCCTCACAGTACTGATCCGGCAGCAGATTTCTATGATCACCTGCACCTGGTACACTGTACTTCCTGCAGGAGATCATAGAGATCTGCTGCTCGATCAGTACAGTTAGGCACTGTGATCAGCGGCTGTTTACCACACAGGTTAGGAGGGAAAACATGGGGGGAGCGCACAGGGGGCCAGGGGCCCCAGACAAGGGCAAATACACAGCTCCTAGGGGCCCTAAGCCATTGGAGGAAGCGGTGCAAGCGCAGGGCAGGGGACAATGCTGCAAACTGTGTGGGGTCCACAGGCAGTCCAGGGCCCCATCACTTGCCAGGGTGCTGAATTGGAAGGTGATAAAAATAAAAGTCACATTTTCCACTAATCACCTGTGGGCACACACCAAAGTTTGCAAATTTTTCCACCAGAAAACTGTTACAAATTATTTTAGCACAAATTAAGTTAATTTTAACGTTCATTTTAATTAATAGATCTTGGAATAATAGTGATTTCCACAATTGGATTTGTTTAAAAAAATGTTCTTGTGCCGAGATAATTTTATATATGTATCCCTGTTATGTACTGTGTATGTGTCTGACTGTACAGGAACATGGTCTGATCATACCACATCTCCTGTGCTGAGATAATTTTATACAACCCCTGGCAATAATTCTGGAATCCCCGGGCTTGGAGGATGTCCATTCAGTTGTTTAATTCTGTAGAAAAAAAGCAGATCACAGACATGACACAAAACTGAAGTCATTTCAAATGGCAACTCTCTGTCTTGTAGAAACACTAAAAGAAATCAAGATAAATGTGCTAGCCAGTAACGGTTACTATTGTAGCCCAAGCAGGGGAAAAATTATGGAATCACTCAATTCTGAGGAAAAAATTATGGAATCACCCTGTAAATTTTCATTCCCAAAACTAACACCTGCATCAAATAAGAAAGGCTCGTTAGTCTGCATCTTAAAAGGAGTGATCACACCTTGGAGAGCTGTTGCACCAAGTGGACTGATATGAATCATGGCTCCAACACGAGAGATGTCAATTGAAACAAAGGAGAGGATTATCAAACTCTTAAAAGAGGGTAAATCAACATGCAAGATGTTGGTTGTTCACAGTCAGCTGTTTCTAAATCTGGACCAAATACAAACAACATGGGAAAGTTTGTTAAAGGCAAATATACTGGTAGACCAAGAAAGATATCAAAGCGTCAAGACCAGAAACTTAAAGCAATATGTCTCCAAAACAGGAAATGCAGAACAAAACAAATGAGGAATGAATGGGAGGAACCTGGAGTCAATGTCTGTGACCGAACTGTAAGAAACCGCCTAAAGGAAATGGGATTTACATACAGAAAAGCTAAACGAAAGCCATCATCAACACCTAAATAGAAAAAAAACAAGGTTACAATGGTCTATGGAAAAGCAATCGTGGACTGTGGATGACTGGATGAAAGTCATATTCAGTAATGAATCGCGAATCTGCATTGGGCAAGGTGATGATGCTGGAACTTTTGTTTGGTGTCATTCCAATGAGATTTATGACTGCCTGAAGAGAACATGCAAATTTCCACTGTCATTGATGATATGTGGCTGCATGTCAGCTAAAGGCACTGGGGAGATTTAAGAAATTCACTGGCGAGTCCTGAATGTATATATAAAATCTTCAATCTTTATTTTTCTATTAAAAATCAGATAGGTCAGGGGTACATCTCAACTCATCGAGATACAAGTCCTTATAAATACATGGTTTAAAAACATTTAGTAACAAACCACTGATCATATTACACACCTGTGTATAATCAATTACATCTGAAGACACATTTTTTTTCCAATCACAAGAATTTCACAACCTAAAATGATACAAATCAATATAGATACAAAGTATCACTCCTATAATTCATACCATTTGGATGTTTAGTGTCTAATTTTATTATCCAGAACAGTTCACTTAGGAGGAGCTTTTTCTTTAAATCTCCCCCTCTCATTGAATTGTCAATTTGTTTATACCATAGAACAGTGGTCCCCAACTTTTTTTGCACCAGGGACCGGCTTCATGCAAAACCATATTTCCATGGACCGGTGGGGGGTGGAGCTTTGGCCATATGGGGTGGGGCTATGGAGAAGGGGTGGAGTTTAGTACTCCGTTTCCCCGACAGATGCGTTATGTCCTATTTTCAGGGGATGTCTTATTTTTCCATCCCCTTGCAGCCCCAATCATAATCCCCTTGCAGCCCCCATCCTCCTCCTCTTGCAGCCCCCATCCTCGTGCATCCTCCATCCTCTTCTTGCAGACCCCAACCTCCTCTTGCAGACCCCAGCCTCCTCTTGCAGACCCCAGCCTCCTCTTGCAGACCCCAGCCTCCTCTTGCAGACCCCAGCCTCCTCTTGCAGACCCCAGCCTCCTCTCCCAATCCCAGCCTCTTCTTTCAGACCCCAGCCTCTTCTTGCAGACTCCAGCCTCTTCTTGCAGACTCCAGCCTCTTCTTGCAGACTCCAGCCTCCTCTTGCAGACCCCAGCCTCCTCTTGCAGACCCCAGCATCTCTATGACACACACATCTTTTAGTCACTGGACCTGCTGCATTACGTCTCCTTTTTTATCTTTTCCTCAGCTGTGTGCCGTGAAGAGAAGTACATGAGAAGCCATCGGCCAATCACAGTGCAAAAGCCACTAGCCAATCAGGGCCCGGCTGCTGCACTGTGATTGGCTGATGGCTTATCATGTACTTGTATTCACAGCACACAGCTGAGGAAAAGACGAGAGGGGACGTAATGCAGCAGGTGCGGGGGGGGGAGCGGTCACATCACTGCGGGAGCCGCCACTCTTAGCCACCGTAGATCTCAGCATAGTATGTGTACTGCTGGTCTGCGGCGGTGCGGACCGCACGCAGACCCCCGCGACCCGTTCCTGGTCCGTGGCCCGGTGGTTGGGGACCCCTGCCATAGAAGGAAAAATTATTTAAACTCCCATCATATTTACTTACAAAATGTTTACAAGCACCTGACTATGCGCCATTTTTATTTTTTATATTGGTGACATGTTTTGCTATTCTCCTTTTTCATTTTCTGATCGTATCGCCTATATATTTGATATTACAAGATTTACAGAAGATGCACTATACATAGTTCGTATTACAATTTATGCACCTTTTTATATCTGTTACAGAATCTATTTTACGTGTTTGCAGTGTGTATTGGCACACAGTGCATTTAGGGCATACACATTTGTAAAAGCCTGTGCAACTTAACCAGGTTCTATTGTTCGTCTTTTGCGGAGTAGATAGGCTGGGAGAGAGGATAGCACCAATTGATTTACCTCTCCTGGGTACACAGATCAAGCCATCGCCCAAGATTTTATTGAGCTCTTGATATAGTATTAGGGTGTACCGTTTAATAATCACACGTATAGAATTGAATTGGCAACTATATGGGGTACTCAATACAGTTTTTTTTGTATTATTAAATTTATCTATAGTCTCCTTTTTATTATCACCCACTGTGCTATTCATTTCTACCTTTTACTTTATTCAGAGCCATATCCAATTGTTTTTTATTATAGCCTCTATTCAAAAGTCTATTTTTCACTAACTCCGCTTGTTCTCTAAATAGATCATAATCGGAACTATTCCTATAAACCCTGTTGAATTCTCCATATGGAATTGCATTGATTGTATATGTTGAATTCTCCATATGGAATTGCATTGATTGTATATGTTGAATTCTCCATATGGAATTGCATTGATTGCATGCACTGGGGAGATGGCTGTCAGTACATCTTCAGTAAATGCCCAAGTTAGCATTGATATTTTGGACACTTTTCTTATTACATCAATTGAAAGGATGTTTGGGGATGATGAAATCATTTATCAACATGATAATGCATCTTGCCATATAGCAAAGACTGTGAAAAAATTCCTTGAAAGAAAACACATAAGGTCAATGTCATGGCCTGCGAATAGTCTGGATCTCAATGCAACTGAAAATCATTGGTGGAAGTTGAAGAAAATGGTCCATGACAAGGCTCCAACCTGCAAAGCTGATCTGGCAACAGCAATCAGAGAAAGTTGGATCCAGATTGATGATGAGTACTGTTTGTCACTCATTAAGTCCATGCCTCAGAGACTGCAAGCTGCTATAGAAGCCAGAGGTGGTGCAATAAAATGCTAGTAATGCATTTGAGTGTTGTTTTGTTTGTTTGGCATGATTCCATAATTTTTTCCTCAGAGTTGAGTGATTCATAATTTTTCCCTCTGCTTGGTCTGAAAAAGCAACCGTTACTGGCTAGCACATTTTTTTCTCAAGATTTCATTTAGTGTTTCTTCAAGGCAGAGAGCTGCCATTTGAAATGACTTTAGTTTTGTGCCATGTCTGTGATCTGCTTTTGTTCTACAAAATAAAACAACTGAATGAACATCCTCCGAGCCCGGTGATTCCATCATTTTTGCCAGGGGTTGTATAAGTGTTAAATAGTGTTATTATATAAGTGTTGTATAGTGTTAGGCAGTTCAAAGATGAAATCTGCCCGGTAACAAGTGACAGCTGGGATTAGCCAATAGGGGAGGAGCTAGTGCTTATATGGTTGCTGTGGAAACGTCAGTTAGGGCCCAGGCCTAGGTCACAGACTGACCAGAGTTCCGCTTGCTATGGGCGACTTGTGACAGGAGAGGTGGTATCCTGAGAGAGCAGGAAGTGACGGCTGAGTGGCGCTAGTGAGGACAATACATCCTGCAGAATACAGAGTTGGACCAGATCTCAGCGGGCGGTGTCCCCTGAGAAGTCTGGAGGCACGATAGTCGAATACAATGGCCAATGGCAGGTACCTGACAGAGACGTACAGACGAGAGGATGCAGGTAAGAGACAGAAGGGACTCTTGAGGTTTTACAAACCAAGAGCGGAGGACACTGGCCCCGGCTGGGAGCAGACAGATGCTTGTACAATGTGGAAAATGGCAGTGAGGATACCAGAGAGAGAGGACAAGTGTGTAGCTGCAATAGGGACAGAAAGAATATACCGGAGGATATCATGGCCCTAGGACTGAAGGATCTGGCTACTGTAGTGTTCAGTGCATCAGGGATAGACAGAATATACTGGAGTGAATCATGGCCCTAGGAATGAAGGATCTGGCTACTGTAGTGTTCAATGTATCAGGGATAGAAAGAATATACTGCAGGGTATCATGGTCCTAGACTGAAAAATATGGCTACTGTAGTGTTCAGTGTATCACCAATAGAAAGAATATACTGGAGGGTATCATGGCCCTAGGAATGAAGGATCTGGCTACTGTAGTTTTCAATGTATCAGGGATAGAAAGAATATACTGCAGGGTATCATGGCCCTAGGAATGAAGGATCTGGCTGCTGTAGTTTTCAATGTATCAGGGATAGAAAGAATATACTGGAGGGTATCATGGCCCTAGGAATGAAGGATCTGGCTACTGTAGTTTTCAATGTATCAGGGATAGAAAGAATATACTGCAGGGTATCATGGTCCTAGATTGAAGAATATAGCTACTGTAGTGTTCAGTGTATCACCAATAGAAAGAATATACTGGAGGGTATCATGACCCTAAGACTGAAGGATCTGGCTACTGTAGTTTTCAATGTATCAGGGATAGAAAGAATATACTGCAGGGTATCATGGTCCTAGATTGAAGAATATGGCTACTGTAGTGTTCAGTGTATCACCAATAGAAAGAATATACTGGAGGGTATCATGGCCCTAAGACTGAAGGATCTGGCTACTGTAGAGTTCAGAGTGCAGCAGTCTAGGCGGAAGTGAAGGATTACCCTGACCTGTAATGTACCGTGAATATAGTTGTTAAAAAGTTCATGACAAGAAAAGTGCTGTTATCTACTGCAATGGAGTGCCGCTTGATTTGTATATCACAGACCCACAGCCCGAATTTATGTAGGAGTACCAGGGTGTGTTACTGAGGAATACACCTCCCAATGACTACTGAGCCCCCCCGGCACCCCTTACACAATTACCAATATTCCTGCTTGTCAATGTATCATCCAAATATCCAATTTCATTATTTCTCCTTTTTGGAATGGCCCCCAAATTAGATGGATTCTTTGAAGAATTTGAACTCATTGTCCCTTATCCCAATATTTTGCCTCTGACCGGACTCTATTTCTGTAGTCCCTGTGGTAAGAGTAGAGGTCCCTGTATTGATACAGATATGAACATTTGTCCTAAAAAAGATGATGTTGAGGGTATAGCAGGTAAGAGCTGGCCATATTTTGTTGTGGTCGACATGCTTGTTTTTATCGAGTAAAACACCTTGATCTGCCTCGCCCCCTCTCCGGTTGCTTCCCTCTCGTCTTCGCTTCTACCTCTTCCCCCTCTACCTGTACTCTCAGTCCCTATTTTCTCTGAAATCTCCAACAGATTAATAATTGGACATAGCTAAATAAAGGCAGCACTGTTGGAATATTTAAAGGTGGTTCCTGTAAGGACTAGGGATGGGCGAGTCTACTCGCTAGGACTCGGGACTCGGCGATTCTGAAGGTACTCGCAGGACTCGTTACTCGGCGAATCTCCCAGCTTGGACTCGCACAGTGACGAGTCCAATGGAATTCAATGTCAATAAGCTTGACTCTTCACAGATACCCGCTGTCAGCAGCGAGTCTGAGCGAGTCTACGATTCCGAGTCCTACGAGTCTACGATTCCGAGTCCTGTATACTGTATTCGGGAGTCGGACTCTCGAATACAGAATCTGTTATGTTCCGAGTCAGCACAGCGTGCGTGTTAGGTCAGAAAACTTGTGAAGATAGCCAATCATAGTCAGTAATGGCATAGCAAAGTTGGTTGTGTCAGGACTATGATTGGCTGCTGTCCAGCGTCATGCCTATGTCATCTATGACAGGCAAGGCAGTATATAAGGCTTGTCCCCGCCATTTTGGCCACATTCCTGAGACGATCTGACCTAGTATAGGGAGAGAGAGATATATGCTGGAGCAGATCAGGGATTGTCAGTGTAGGGAAGATTCCTTATATTAACCCAAAAAGCTCTTCTGAGAGCTAGGAGGAGGACGGAGTAGTGCTGTGTAGGCAGGCAGGCAGGCAGGGAGGGAAGGAAGGAGAAGCCTTAGAGTGCACACAGGACGGACCTCATAGCTTAGCTTCCTCACTCAGCTTTGCTAACAGCTGCAGTCAGAGGCTTAGCTGAGGTGCTGTTTCCTTTTTGTTTTTGCACCAGATCGATTTTTGTTCCTAATAAGCCATAGAGCGTTATTTTTTCTGTGGCAGACCAGTGCGTTGCTGCTAGCACGTACACCACCCCGCCAGCAAGTGACGCATTCAGCAACACCTAACCACATCTCGGTGGCTGTGCGCACTTCAAACCAATTTTTTTAGGGAGTGTAGTGTGCGGCTTCACTGCCAAGTGTGAGAGCGCACACTTACCCCGCCAGCAAGTGACGCATTCAGCAACACCTAACCACATCTCGGTGGCTGTGCGCACTTCAAACCAATTTTTTTAGGGAGTGTAGTGTGCGGCTTCACTGCCAAGTGTGAGAGCGCACACTTACCCCGCCAGCAAGTGACGCATTCAGCAACACCTAACCACATCTCGGTGGCTGTGCGCACTTCAAACCAATTTTTTTAGGGAGTGTAGTGTGCGGCTTCACTGCCAAGTGTGAGAGCGCACACTTACCCCGCCAGCAAGTGACGCATTCAGCAACACCAAACCACATCTGGGTGGCTGTGCGCACTTAAAACCAATTTTTTTAGGGAGTGTAGTGTGCATCATCATCGGCTCCAAGCCTCCAAATAAGAGAGAAACCAGCGAGTTTGGACTCGCACACTTTCAGAGACACATCAGCGAGTTGTAAATGTCATTATTCGCTATTACTCGGTTCCCTATTCATTAACATTGGACTCGCTGGACTCGCAACGAGTCCCGAGTCCTTGACTCGGACTCGTTGGGGGTCTTGCGATTCCGAATCTTTTAGGACTCGCCCATCTCTAGTAAGGACTAATTCCATCAGAAAGATAACCAATGTTCAAAGCCAGAAGACAGGCCTGAGGTATGTGAATCATAAATTCTTAAATTGTAATACTTCAGGTCTTGTCTATATGACCAAATGTCCATGTCCTAAAAGTTATTTCGGGAAGACAATTCGCACTTTCAAAAAGAGGATATGGGAACATATTGGGGATATTAGGAGGAAGGAGGATACACCAGACATATAAATGGCAGGAACATGGAGGTGACCTTAAATCAATCCAATTCCAGTGCATTGAGGGGTGATGGGATCCCTGAGGAGGGGTGACACTGACAAGAGGAAATCCAGTGGATATATACTGTAGATTGAAGACTGTCACCCATTTTGGCCTAAATTAATGTATTTCCTTCATTACATTTATATGATAGTTTTCCTTCTTCTATCTCCTCTATGATATAAATCCTACACATGATGATTTATAAACCTCCATGAAGATACATCTGATTCCCCCTCAATATGACATGATTATACGGTATTATACCCTATCGTTCATCCCTTTAGGGTGTATTGAATTCTCCCCCAATAAGACCCTATTGATGATATCCTCTTATGGTCCGCTCCTCTCTTTGCTAATTTTATTGTCTATCATTCATTCTATTATTTTGTTATCCTGCTAGAATACCCATAGCTAAGTCTCTATTAGGATTATTGATGTCAAATGGTATTTCCTTCTTACACCTAAACTAATATAAATGTCTCAAAATGTTTATGGTAATGGAAAGAAATAGATGGATGCAGACATTATCTGTGTATCTTCTATAGATTTGGTTCTGGATTGCTTGTTCTAATGTAACCATACTTACCTGATTTCCGGCAGGAAGCTTCTCTCTGTAACCATAGCAACTGAATAAGACCTTGTGATTGGTGACAGATATCGGATGTTATGTGAGGCCGAGTGATCTGATTGGGCCAAATTGTTGGGCCCACTCATTGGTCGCCCTGCGTCACCAGAGGAGGCGGTGCTAAATTTATTTAATGCTGGCGTTTAAGTGTAAATGGGGTGGTCATGCCCCTGTCCTCAAAGATATTGCGCACATTGTTATATAATGTTTCATTAAAAGTGTTTCTGTATAGTGTAAGGTATTGTAATGTATAAGATGTAGCAGAGTTGAGAATGTTAGTATGTAGAGGTGAGCAGTATGGATAATGTAATGTATGTGCATTATTTAAATGTTATGTAGTATATTAAGTAGGATGTTTAATCAGGTAGTATAAGTGTTATAGCCAGGCAGTTGAAAGATGAAATCTGCCCGGTAACAGGTGACAGCTGGGATTAGCCAATAGGGGAGGAGCTAGTTCATAGATAGATGGTTGCTGTGGAAACGTCAGTTAGGGCCCCAGCCTAGGTCACAGACAGACCAGAGTTCCGCTTGCTTTAGGTGACTTGTGACAGATGTGATGGAGTCCCGAGAGAGCAGGAAGTGACGGCTGAGTGGCGCTAGTGAGGACACTACATCCTGCAGAATATAGAGTTGGACCAGATCTCGACGGGCGGTGTCCCCTGAGACGTCTGGAGGCACAAGGCTCAAGTAGGATGGCCAATGGCAGGTACCGGAACCCATGCCTGACAGAGGAGTACAGACGAGAAGACGAGAGGATGCAGTTATGAGGTAGAAGAGACTCTGGAGATTTAAGAACCAAGAGCTGAGGACGCTGGCCCCGGCTGGCAGCAGATAGATGCGTGTACAATGTGGAAAATGGCAGTTAGGATACTAGAGAGAGAGGACGGGTGTGTAGCTGCAGCAGGGACAGAAAGAATATACTGGTGGGTATCATGGTCCTAGGACTGAAGGATCTGGCTACTGTAGTGTTCAGTGCATCAGGAATAGAAAGAATATACCAGAGGGTATCTTGATCCTAGGACTGAAGAATCTGGTTACTGTAGCGTTCAGTGCATCACCAATAGAAAGAATATACCGGAGAATATCATGGTCCTAGGACTGAAGAATCTGGCTACCGTAGTGTTTAGTGAGTGTAGCAGTCTAGGAGGAAGTGAAGGATTACCCTGACCTGTAACGTATCATGTAAATACCTGTTAACAAGTCGATGACAAGTAAGGAAGCATTTCTATCTATTACAGTGGAGTGCCGCTTGATTTGTATGCACAGTGTCCGAGACCGGTTCACAGTGTCCACGACCAGTGCACAGTGTCCGAGACCCATGCATAGTGTCCGAGATGGTGCACAGTGTCCAAGACTGATGCACAGTTTCCGAGACCAGAGCACAGTTCCCAATCAGCGCATACTGTTTGACCTGTGCACACTGTCCAAGACAGGTGCATACTGTTGGACCGTTGCACAGTGTTCGAGACCCGTGCACAGTGTCCGAGACCCATGCACAGTGTCCATGCCATGCACAATGTCCGAGAGGGGTGCACGGTGTGTGAGACGGGTGCACGGTGTCCGAGACCAGTGCACGGTGTCCGAGACCAGAGCACGGTGTCCGAGACCAGAGCACAGTGTCCGAGACCAGAGCACAGTGTCCGAGACCAGAGCACAGTGTCCGAGACCAGAGCACAGTGTCCGAGACCAGAGCACAGTGTCCGAGACCAGAGCACCGTGTCCGAGACCAGAGCACAGTGTCCGAACTCAGTGCACAGTGTCCAAGACTGGTGTACAATGTTCGCCCCGTGCACAGTGTCCGAGACTACTGCAAAGTGTCCAAGGCCGGTTCACAGTGTCCGCGACCAGTGCACAGTGTCCAAGACCCATGCACAGTGTCTGAGATGGTGCACAGTGTCCAAGACTGATGCACAGTTTCCGAGACCAGAGCACAGTTCCCAATCAGCGCATACTGTTTGACCTGTGCACACTGTCCAAGACAGGTGCATACTGTTGGACCGTTGCACAGTGTCCGAGACCCATGCACAGTGTCCATGCCATGCACAATGTCCGAGAGTGGTGCACGGTTGCACAGTTCCCAATCAGTGCATACTGTTTGACCGTTGCACAGTGTCTGAGGCCGGAGCACAGTGTCTGAGGCCGGAGCACAGTGTCTGTGGCCGGAGCACAGTGTCTGAGGCCGGAGCACAGTTCCCAATCAGTGCATACTGTTTGACCGTTGCACAGTGGTCGAGGCCGGAGCACAGTGTCTGAGGCCGGAGCACAGTGTCTGAGGCCAGAGCACAGTTCCCAATCAGTGTATACTGTTTGACCGTTGCACAGTGGTCGAGGCCGGAGCACAGTGTCTGAGGCCGGAGCACAGTGTCTGAGGCCGGAGCACAGTGTCTGAGGCCGGAGAGGCCGGAGCACAGTGTCTGAGGCCGGAGCACAGTGTCTGAGGCCGGAGCACAGTGTCTGAGGCCGGAGCACAGTTCCCAATCAGTGCATACTGTTTGACCGTTGCACAGTGGTCGAGGCCGGAGCACAGTGGTCGAGGCCGGAGCACAGTGGTCGAGGCCGGAGCACAGTGTCTGAGGCCGGAGCACAGTGTCTGAGGCCGGAGCACAGTGTCTGAGGCCGGAGTACAGTGTCCGTTTTGTGCCCAAGTGTTTGACATGTCCACAGTATCCGACACCAGTGCACAGTGTTCAACCCGTGCAGTGTCCGAGGCTGGTGCACAGTGTCCGACACTGGTGCACATTGTCTGAGACCTGTGCACAGTGTCCGACCCGTGAACAGTGTCCGAGACCGGTGCACAGTGTCCGAGCCGTGCACAAGTGTTTGACTGGCCCACAGTATCTGACACCAGTGCACAGTGGTCGAGACCGGTGCACAGTGTCCGAGACCGGTGCACAGTGTCCGAGACCGGTGCACAGTGTCCGACCTTCAACAGTGTATGACTCTGAACAGTGTATGGCCCTGAACAGTGTATGAATCTTGCACAATGTCTGACCGATTCACAGTGTATCTGACTGTTGCACAGAGTCTGACCGGTGCCCAGTGTCCGACCGAGCAGACTGTCTGACCGGTGCCCAGTATTTGGGTCAGCGTTGCCTGTGGGCATTTTTCAGGTAACCGACTATTTGATTAGCAAAGGTTTAAAGTACGTACGCAAGACAAATATGGTAAAGACCTGGGAAAGTGGCACTTTTTCACATCAGTGTATGTGTCCTAGGGGCCAGATCCAGGGAACTAGTCCGATTGCCTTACATGGAATTGGAAAGGAATATGGGGTAATTAGCATTTGCCTCATGGGTTTTTCACCTTTTTCTAGATTCTCTGGATTAAGAATTTAGCTTTAGGTTGAACATGATAGACGGTTCTTACAACCTTAAAACTATCGAAACGAACTGTAGGTTTAAGGTTGTCGGCCAGGGGTTCCTAGGAATCCTTTTTGAGCTGTCAGCCTTAAACTGATCCCAACATTTAGGTCACAGTATTGTACACATTTTAGTTAAATGGGGTGAATTAAAAGCAAAGCCACAGAAATATTAATTGCTTTGACTTTGCTTTTAATTTAGGATAGGGACTCGCAAGACTATGAGGACCCTTGACGCGGGTTGCGAGCTTTGTGTATTTTGGCCAAAATATTGACCATTCCCCGATAAATTTATGATGAATATTCTTTTTGTATATTGAACTTAAGAATTTGAGAGGAATTTAATTAAGTTCCTTTTTCTGTGGCTTGGCTTTATATTTTAGAACAGGGACTCACAAGACTATAAGGACTCTTGACGCAGGTCGCAAGCTTGTGTATTTTGGCCAAAATATCGACCAATACCTCATATTTATGGTATATATTGTTTTGCACGGTTTATATACCCCATGTTCCCTGATAATAACACTCTCTTATATTGCTTTTTGCTCCAAAAAATGAACCATGTCTTATTTTCAGGACATGTCTAATTTTTCCATCATCCCTTTGCAAGTCCCAATATTCCCATGCAATATTCCCGCTTACTATCCCTCCCCAACTTATTTTAGGGGAACGGTATATATTTCTGTAGAATGCACACAATTCCATCTATGTTGGTCTTGTAAATTAGGGGTAGTGGGGTGCACTGATAGAATAGGGGGGCTATCCAGCAGTAATAGTATGGTCATCACTAATAGGCTGTAAGCAGGGTACAGTGCTCTTCATGCATGTGTCAGGGCCCTATGCAAGTCTTATCCATGTGCAATATTATTACCGAGACATTGCCCCATCCATGAATTGGTCAGTTGTGAGTGGTTGTGTCATCAGTATTTTGCACCTGTGTTGCTACTGAAGGCTCTTGATTCCCCTTTCATTGCAGCCATAAAGTATGATTCCAACAAACATGCCCCCAAAATACTGTGTGATCCCCCCACAGTAAATTCCACAACAGGCACAGTATGATGACCCTACAGTACCCTCCTCATCTACCCCAGAAAAGTATAGTAACCCCAACACAGTATGATCCCCAACTGCGACCCGCACACAGTCCTCTGCACAGTATTATGGACCCTACACATTTGTTCTCACTGTATAATTGCTTGCATACAGTATAATGGCCCTCAAATAGCCCTCAATAAAGAATAAAGGCTCCTTTATGTCCCTTCGCATATTATAATGGACTCAGCACAGCCCTCCACATATTATAATAGACAGAGCATACTCCTCCAAATGGTATATTGGACACAGCATACTCCTCCAAATAGTATAATGCTCCCCTATAGTCCTCCAATTATTATAATACAGGCCCATAGTCCTCCAATTATTATAATGCAGCCTCCATAGTTCTCCAATTATTATAATACAACCCCATAGTCCTCCATTATAATGCACCCCATAGTCCTCCATTATAATGCACCCCATAGTCCTTCAATTATTATAGTGCACACCACAGTCTCCCAATTACTATAATGTACTCTCCATAGTCCTCCATGTATTATAGTGCGCTCCCCATAGTCCTCCATGTATTATAGTGCACCCCATAGTCCTCCAATTATTATAATGCACCCCACAGTCCTCCAATCATTATAATGCAGCCTCCATAGTTCTCCAATTTTTATAATGCGCTCCCATAGTCCTCCATTATAATACACCCCATAGTCCTCCAATTATTATAGTGCACCCAATAGTCTCCCAATTACTATAAAGTACTCTTCATAGTCCTCCATGTATTATAGTGCAACCCAATAGTCTTCCAATTATTATAATGCACTCCCCTTAACACTCCATTATAATGCAGCCACCATAGTCCTGTTTGTGTTATAGTGCACGCCCACAGTCCTCCAATTATAATGCACCCTCATAGTCCTCAAATTATCATAATGCACTCACCATAGTCCTCCCTATATTATAGTGCAACCCCATAGTCTCCAAATTATTATAAAGTAATCCCCATACTTCTCCATGTATTATAGTGCGCTTCCCATAGTCCTCCATGTATTATTGTGCACCCCATAGTCCTCCAATTATTAAAATGCGCCGACAGTCCTCCAATTATCATAATGCACTCACCACAATCCTCCAATAATTATAATGAGCTCACCATAGTCATCCAATTATTATAATGCACTCCCATAATCCTCCAATTATCATAATGCACCCCATAGTTCTATAATTATTTTAGTGCACCCCATTCCTCCAATTATTATAATGTACTCCCCACAGTCCTCCATGTATTTATTATAGTGCACCCCATAGTCGTCCAATTATTATAATGCACCCAAATTGAGGCGGTCGACAGGGTAGGGGGTACTCGGGTACCGGGGCTGATTGCGATTTGGATGGTGGATCACGGCTGGTCGGTCCCCGGTCCCGTGCCCTGACCCTTAATGGTGGGGGATGATGGTAATGAACAGGGATTGATTACGAGATGCCACCTGTGGTACCTGGTAACAAGTATACCAGCGCTGCGGCCGGCCGCTGAGGTGATGGAGGTGCAGCTCAGTATAGTACAGCTCCCACAGGTGGAGCTTTACTGCCGGATCACTGTCTTGAGTCTCCATCCATAGTGAGGCAACAGGTTTACTGCAACAGTCTGACCGTTCTGGTAGATGTGATCTTCAGCCATTTTCCATTTTCTACTTTTATGGAAAGCTGGGAGTTCTATTCCCTCTAAGTCATCTTCCTCTTCTTCAAGTCCTTGTAGATATACTTGAGGGTTTCTGGAGAGGGCATCAGCATTTGCGTTGTTGCGGCCTGCCCGGTATTTGATGGTAAAGTCATAATTCAATAGTCGGACCATCCGATGTTGCTCCAATGCACCAAGCTTCACGGTGTGCAAGTGTGTTAACGGGTTATTATCCGTGAAGACGGTAAATTTCGAAGCTGCCAGGTAATGCTTGAACCTTTCTGTTATAGCCCAGACGGAGGCCAGGAACTAAAAACTTAACGGAACTGTAGTTTTCCGGGTTCCTCTCGGTGGGTCGAAGTTTTCTGCTGGAGTAGGCGATTACTCTCTCTCTACCATCTTGGATCTGGGAAAGGACTGCTCCCAGGCCTACATTACTTGCGTCGGTGTAAAGGACGAATGGTAGGTTATAATCCGGATAAGCCAGGATTTCCTCACCGGTCAGAGCCTGCTTCATCTGTTGGAAGGAGTTTTCTTGTTCTTTTCCCCATTCCAATGGTGGCTCTGAAGATCTTCTCTTCTTAGATTGGCCTACCAGAAGATCTTGTAGGGGCGCTGCCATCTTTGTGTAGCCCTTAATGAATCTTCTATAGTACCCAAACAAACCTAAGAATTGATGTACTTCGGTGACGGTGGTTGGTCTCTGCCAGTCCTGGATAGCGGTCACTTTTTCCGGGTCTGGTGCTACTCCATCTGCGCTGACCACGTGCCCGAGATATTGGACTTTAGGTCTCAGCAGGTGACATTTAGATGGTTTGAGCTTCATCCTGTACTTTGCTAAAGCTTCAAATGCCTCCGCCAGGTGTTCTAGGTGTTCTTTGTAGGTTTTGGAATACACAATGACGTCGTCCAGGTATAACAGCACCGTCTCGAAGTTCCGGTGTCCCAGGCAACATTCCATGAGTCTTTGAAACGTTTCTGGTGCATTGCATAACCTGAATGGCATACTGTTGAATTCGCATAGGCCCATTGGTGTTGTGAATGCAGTCTTCTCTAGGTCTTCTTCTGCAACAGAGACCTGCCAATACCCACTAGTGAGATCTAACGTGGAGAAATAATTAGCAGTCTTTAATGCAGCAAGATACTCCTCTATCCGGAGTAACGGGTAAGGATCTTTGTGAGTGATCTTATTGACCTCCCTGTAATCCACACACATCCTCATCGTGCCATCCTTCTTTCTGACTAGGACTAAGGGGGCTGCCCAGGGACTACAGCTATCTCTTATAACCCCGGCTTCCTTCATGTCCCAGAGCATCTCTTTGGCATGCTGGTAGTGATTCGGTGGAATGGGTCTGTGTCTCAATTTAATTGGGGGATGATCTCCTGTGGGTATGCAATCCTCCCAAAATCTAATGGATGCTTACTGAATATCTGTTTAAACTCTTGTGCTACCCGGTACACTCCGCACTTCTGGTGAGAAGGGGTGGCATCAGTTCCTACGTGCAACTGCTGACACCACTCCTCCAGCTGTCCTTTGGAGTTGTTATCCTCCACCTGACTAGACGGGGAAACGGGCTCTACTGCCTGTATGTTGTTGTTACAGACAGTATACAGCTTTGCTACAGTAGCATACGGGGGTAGTTATGCTTTTTCTTCCCCGCAATTTAATACACGGATTGGTACTCTTCCCTTGCGTACATCCACCACCCCTCAGGCTGTCAATTAGTGTAGGTCTAGACTCTGAATATACCGGCGCTACAACTGACTGGTATTCCTTTCCTCTGAGACCTATTGCTGCTCGACACCATATCATCATTTCACTTTTCGGTGGTATCACAATGGGAACCGGGTCTGTTACCCGCCCACAGCCAATCTCTCCCCCATACAGACCTGTTGCTTGTGGATGAGGGCTCGGATTTCTCTTTGGATGACTCTCGTCCGCCCATAACCAGCAGTCTCCGCAATCTGTCGGAGTAAAAACAACACTTCTCCAAGGCAGTTTTCAATCACATTAGTACCAATTACCATGTAGGGGTATTTCTCATCAGGTTTATCTTCTACCACACATAACCCTTGGCCTTTTAACTCTACCCTCCCCAGCTTTATTGTCACTTCTCTGAACCCCACCAGATTCTGTGGTTGCCCATTAGCTGCAAGAATGACAAAGTTAGGGTCTGAGGGTCTAAGATCAGCATCAGACCAAAATTGTTTGTAAAGGATATGTGGGATGGTTGTAACCTGCGACCCGGTGTCCAGTAGGGTCGACATGGGGATTCCTTCTAGTGTAATGTTGAGATACGGACGGCCTCCCACATACCAATTACGCCAGTCATATGGGCCCAGTTGTCCTACTCCTGGGGGCTAGCCCTCGGGCCCAGGAATCTCGTGTTTAAAGGACATCCTCTTGCAAAGTGGCCTGGTTTGTTGCAGCGTAGGCAGATGGGTTGTCCTGAAGAATCCGTGTAGTCCTGGCTCTGCATTGGAATGGTGCGTCGGTCCCCTGAACGGGCGACTTGTTGGGCCCCCCCACGGGCGACATGGGTCTACGTTGGAATGGTGCGTTGGTCCCCTGCACGGGCGACTTGTTCTTCCTCCTTATCCATGGAAGATCCTCTGGGCAATCAGCTAGTTGGATTGTGCTTGGTGGTGGCGCCCCAGGCATGGCTTGCAAGAGTTTTAGTACATAGTGCATATTTTTGGTTAGCTGCAGCACCTGGTTGCGCAAGTCATCATCAGAGTTATTTGCTACAGCTTGTCTTTCTACTTTTGCAGGATCTTTGGAAACAGGTTTAAAGACTATGGGAGAGGTGTTAACCTGCCAGGATTTGATTGCAGGCTCTGCAGGCACTGGATCCCCTAACACTGTTATCGCACGATCTTTTAAGTCATTAAAGTTCACAGTTGGATGATCTAAAACCCACATGTGTACCTGCTGGCGGTGGTAGTCTGACCTCAATCCTTCTGTAAACTGCTGTGCAAGCATTTTATCCTCTTCTAACACACTTGCCGGGTCTACCTGCTTTAAGGACCGGAGTGACTCTTGTAAACAGAGGGCAAAGTCTCTGATGGTATCCTGCGGTCTCTGCTTGCACTGGTAGAACATCATCCTCAATTCAGACTGTGTGCGTTTTTCGAAAGCAGCTTTGAGTTTGTCAAACACTTTAGCTGCAGAGTCTCTGTCAGCATCACTCCAGGACTCAACCTCCAGCACCTGGTAATTGTCCCAGCACAACGGTGGCTCGCTGCTTTTCTGTCATCGTATACATATCCATAACTGCACACATCTTTTGTTTGAAGACTGCTAGGGTACCGGGTTTACCTTCATATGTTGGCAACCATTTTGTGCCCGGTATGTACGGCAAGGCTATCGGCATTATCGGGACTGCTGCTCCGGGTGCTGCATTCCGGGCATCCCCTCTGTGAGGGACTTGTGCGTCGTCCGCATCACTCATGATGGGACCCCTTAGTTAATCGCTGCCAGTTGGTGAGGTAATACAAAATTTTCCGGTCGTCGGCGTCTCTGCAGGGGAAATCGAGCACCTCTGGTATTTCCGGAACTAGGAACTGCGCTTCGCTGATCTCCGGCAGAGTGAAGGGGCGGGGCTTATCTTCCCGCTCTTTTCCGCCCGCTCTGTGACGCAGTTAAATTTCTGTGGCGGAGTAATGGCGGCCCGATTTTACGGTTCACAAACAGTTAATAAAGTTCAATTCTAGGCACACAGTACCCGGTTTTACCAGGCCCAGGATCCTGTTCGTGATGCCAGGTTGAGGCGGTCGACAGAGTAAGGGGTACTTGGGTACCGGGGCTGATGGCGATTTGGATGGGGGATCACGGCTGGTCGGTCCCCGGTCCCGTGTCCTGGACCCTCAATGGTGGAGGATGATGGTGATGAAGGGAAATTGATTACGTGACGCCACCTGTGGTACCTGGTAACGAGTATACTAGTGCTGCGGCCGGCCGCTGAGGTGATGGAGGTGCAGCTCAGTGTAGTACAGCTCCCTGACTCACCGTGGCCGGCTGACTCCGGTTGATACAGGCGATTCTTCTTCCCTCCTTGTCACGGGTGGACCGCGCCTGCCGGTAGTGGGGCCCGGTGTAGTGCAGATCAAAAAGGGTTTGAAGACGTCTTGGTGGAACAGATTAAAGGGGTTTTAATTTATTCGTGACGCCACCTATGAGTAGATTCGGTAAGGACTACCGACGCTGCGGAACCTCCGGGGGATGGACAGCAGCATGATGTTACGCTCCCCACAGGCTAAGCGTGATCCCCGGAGGCTGGAGCTGCTCAAGATGTTGTGCGGCAGCTGCGGTTACCTTCTTGTGCGGACGGACGGTTCATAAGGAAGCACAGACACAGAAAGTCTCTATAACGGGTCTTTACTGTAACCTGCAAGCAGTACATGGTATACAGTGGTTGAGTAGTAGACCGGGTGGACTCAGCAGTGATAGTGTCCCTCAGAGATCCGCAGTGTTCCTCCATTCTACCTAACTTGATTGCCAGCGTCGCCCGGGAATACCAGGTCGGGTACGGGGAGGCTGCTTCAATGCCCTATCCATGATGTACGTTCTGGATGCTTTGGGGAGCCTTGGATCCCTCAGTGGGTACACCGCTGGTTAGACGACTGGAAACTGGCTGGTGGTGGGGTGCTCCTGTGAAGCTGCTCCTCCACTCTTCTGGTTCGCGTGGCAGAGGTGAACTGCTGCCAGCTTCGGTACCAGTGAACTGGCTGTGAGTTGTGGGCACGGGAGTCTTTTGGGAACCCGTGTAGATAATGCCCAATCCCGGTAGTTAAGGCCTCGAGTGCTGACACCCGACCGGTGACGGCCCAGGGGCCCGCACGGAGTGCGGAGCCCCCGCTCCTCTCCAAGTTCTAGTCTGCTCTTGTCAGGTTCTAGATCCTTTCTCCTTTCTGTATCTAGACTCTTGTGTGTTCTACTACACTACCCTAACACTCCACCCACCAGGACCTAGGATTGGCCCTCTGTTCTAGGTGATGCATGTTGGGTTGGATCTCAAAGTTAACTATTTCATTGCTGAGTCAGAGAATATTGCGGCTGCAATACTCCCTTGTGACGCACTCGTTGCGGGGCGCCACACTCCCCCTTGGTTAAATAAGCTTGTCCCCAAGCGTCACACTACTCACATTACAGAGGTTTTTGTATTTTTATACATATATGACACACTTTTATTAAAATGAAAAACAGGTAAAGATATGCTTTGGTGACATAAGCAAAGAAACAGGTAATCACTTTGTGCGGACCCGGCGGGCGGTCGGCTGTACTTTAGCTATAGTCCAGGCTGTAGCCGCAAGATCTCACAGTCAATGGTTAACGGGAACAGAGTTATTGAGAGAGTTCAAGTCTTTTGAATCACTGGCACGGAGCACGATGGCGCACCCGGATAGCAAACCACCCATCTGCACAAGCGTAGCGCTCGTAGGTGATAATATCGCCCCGGTATAGGTCGCGATCGGGATGTCCTCTCGGCAAGTTTGATTCAACGTCCCGGCGCCCACAAACACCTCCTCATTCAAACCCACCTCCCAAGCGAACCCCCACCCGGTATGTAAGTTAAAGGTGGAAATTCTACCTTCACGGCGGAGTTCATCAGGCAGCGGCGGCTGGCGGCGAGCCTCGGCACGGGCCTGCATGTTGGCGCATTCACGGGCTTGCCACTCCTCTCGTCGTCTCTGGCGTACATCTCCGTCGTTACGGCTCGGGGTGTAGAGATGAGTAGTGGAGCTGGTGGTTTGGCGGGAAGCTTGAACTTGGCGGGCTGTCTGTATCGGAACCCGGTGGAACGGCACAGGGGAAGGTGTCGGCATTGCACCCGACCAGTGTACCCGAGCTGTATGCCCGGAAGGAAGTTCCTTGTTGTCTCCCCAAGCGAACCCGGTGTCGAAATCCTCAGCGGTGCTGTGGGTCTCGTCGTCATCCTCTCCGACCTCTTCCTCGATGACCACATCAGGCTGCTCGATGGTGAAAGACGTTGAAGCTTGTTCTGCTGTACAACAGGGCGGTAGTGCTGCGGATCCTTCCGTAGGGACGTCCTGCAGGGCTTCCAGGCTGCCTGCCTCTTCATCTGTTTCCGCAGGTAAAGGTGTTTCAATCCCGGTTACCAGGTAGGCCTCGGCAATAGCAAGGGAAGCCTCCGGTACGGGGACGAAACAAGCGACTGTCTCTGCAGTGGTGAAACACGTCGCGGGTTCCTCGGTGGGAACCTGGTAGAGATCGAGTTCTTCGATGGAGCGTGTTATGAGCTCCGGCTCAAGAACAGGATCGGTTGCGATATTAGTCGCTGGAACGAGTCGAGCTGTGGTCCTCACAGGAATAACACAGTCTATGGGCTCCGGTGACGAAGCTGGGCAGGTGGTAGGTGACGGAGAGGCTGTTGAGAAGCTGGCGACGTCGTCTGGGCTTGGAGAAGCTGTACCCTGTCGGCTCTGCTGCATCGCATGGTGTAGTCGTCTGCCTAGGGTCGCGCTCCAGCTGCGAATCGTCCATTCCACGGTCTCTATTAACCGCACCCGGAGGTCTTGTAGAGCCTCTAGCCAGAAGTCGGGGCTGCCGTCTATGGTAAGGGCAGGCTCCGGACCCGGTTGGCCTATGGCTGCTCTGGCCTCCGCCTCGACCTCCCGCATTAGGTCTTGGAGTCTCGTGCTGGCCATTTTCTTCTTGGAGGGAAACCACACCCGTTCAACCGGTAAGACGTTCTGGTAGAGCTGGTGAAGAAGTCTGTCTGACACTCCCATTTCCTGTGGGCTTTTGTAGTCCAATCGTGGGAAAAGTCTTTGGGGTCCGCCCCCATGGTTGATTCGAGCAATCAGGGCGGACAAAGAGTTTGGCGCCTTTTGTCTTTAGCCCTCCCACGATGAGGGGGGGGTTGACTCACTCCTGGGCTTGCACGTGGCGGCTTCTTGTGGCGGGAACGCCATCTTGGGCGCCATCTTGACCCAATGGTGAATAGGCGGGAAAGTTCTTTTAGGGACGAACAAAGTCCAATTGTAGACAATAAAGTCCAGTTTAAGCACATTATACCTGTTGGGTAACGGGCCTGCTCGTATCCTGTTCGTGACGCCATTTTCTGACTCACCGTGGCCGGCTGACTCCGGTTGATACAGGCGATTCTTCTTCCCTCCTTGTCACGGGTGGACCGCGCCTGCCGGTAGTGGGGCCCGGTGTAGTGCAGATCAAAAAGGGTTTGAAGACGTCTTGGTGGAACAGATTAAAGGGGTTTTAATTTATTCGTGACGCCACCTATGAGTAGATTCGGTAAGGACTACCGACGCTGCGGAACCTCCGGGGGATGGACAGCAGCATGATGTTACGCTCCCCACAGGCTAAGCGGTGATCCCCGGAGGCTGGAGCTGCTCAAGATGTTGTGCGGCAGCTGCGGTTACCTTCTTGTGCGGACGGACGGTTCATAAGGAAGCACAGACACAGAAAGTCTCTATAACGGGTCTTTACTGTAACCAGCAAGCAGTACATGGTATACAGTGGTTGAGTAGTAGACCGGGTGGACTCAGCAGTGATAGTGTCCCTCAGAGATCCGCAGTGTTCCTCCATTCTACCTAACTTGATTGCCAGCGTCACCCGGGAATACCAGGTCGGGTACGGGGAGGCTGCTTCAATGCCCTATCCATGATGTACGTTCTGGATGCTTTGGGGAGCCTTGGATCCCTCAGTGGGTACACCGCTGGTTAGACGACTGGAAACTGGCTGGTGGTGGGGTGCTTCTGTGAAGCTGCTCCTCCACTCTTCTGGTTCGCGTGGCAGAGGTGAACTGCTGCCAGCTTCGGTACCAGTGAACCGGCTGTGAGTTGTGGGCACGGGAGTCTTTTGGGAACCCGTGTAGATAATGCCCAATCCCGGTAGTTAAGGCCTCGAGTGCTGACACCCGACCGGTGACGGCCCAGGGGCCCGCACGGAGTGCGGAGCCCCCGCTCCTCTCCAAGTTCTAGTCTGCTCTTGTCAGGTTCTAGATCCTTTCTCCTTTCTGTATCTAGACTCTTGTGTGTTCTACTACACTACCCTAACACTCCACCCACCAGGACCTAGGATTGGCCCTCTGTTCTAGGTGATGTATGTTGGGTTGGATCTCAAAGTTAACTATTTCATTGCTGAGTCAGAGAATATTGCGGCTGCAATACTCCCTAGTGACGCACTCGTTGCGGGGCGTCACATCCCCATAGGTGAAGATTTACCTCAGGGCAGCGGGGATGGATGAGGGGAGTCGTAGTAGCGTCTCTGCAGTCAACGCTGTGGGTAGCGGCGGTTAAGCAGGCACACACACACAGTAGTCTTTGTTTCGGTACCTTTTACCGGTATCAGGTACAGTCCAGAGAAGTAACCAGGTATTCGGTGCAATTTCGGACTTTCACATTGAAGAGTTGTGAGGCCTCCTCTGTGTCACGTGCTACGGACGGACTACTCACGTGGACCCACTGGACCGCGTAAAGCGGATGCTGACACCGGGTGATAGAGAGGCAGACACGTACCGTAGAGTCAACGGGTTTATTAAACAGAACTCTAACACAGAAACACACGCCCCTGGAGAGGGCCACAAGGCCGCAACACTGGAGACCCAGCGAGGGAGACCCCGGAGCGCTTAACCCCTGTACAGGGATACCGCCGGGATCAGCCTCGAAGGGGCCAATGCAACGGACACAAGTGTTCAACCGACCCCAGGCGACGTGGTAACAAAACAGAAACGAGAATATAACGAGAGACGGAAAGCAGGAACACGGGGAACTAGGAACGCAGGGAGATCCAGGAACACGGAGAGATCCAGGAACCAGGGAGATCCAGGAACACGGAGGGATCCAAGAACCAGGGAGATCCAGAAACACAGAGAGATCCAAGAACCAGGGAGATCCAGGACCACGGGGGATCCGGAGCCGGGCGAGAACCAGCGATCAGCTTGGAGGGAACCAGGAGGACGTCCAGGAACACGGTGATCAACCGGGAGCCGGCAGGAACAAGATCTGGAGGAGGTAACAAGGAAAGATCAGGTAACAGACCAAACGAGGAGCGACCTGACAGACCAGAAGTGGCAACTTCCCCAAGGGGAAGGTAGAAGTTGCCCTGGCCCCGACTGATTGCAAACAGGAGGTTTAAATCAGGACAGGGCAGGGCTGATTGGCCGGGCACAGGGGCTTGGTGATTGGCTGGAGGGAGGAGCCAGATCCCTGCAGTCTCTCCAGCAGAACCTGAGTAGGAGACCGTTTCATGAGTACTAGCAGTAGTACCAGGAGTGAGAGGAGCAATGTTGCTCCAGCAGAGGGTATAGGGGCAGCAGGCCGCAGGCACGGGCGGCAGACCCCCGAGGGGTAACAGTACCCCCCCCTCTACGCCCCCCTCCCCAGACGGAAACTGGGCGGGAACCTGCGCAGCAGGCGCGGGGTAAGGACCTCCGCCTCCTTGGTCCTGGGGCACCGTCCGGGGCAGAGGGGTCTCGAGGGCAGTGGCATGGGCGTCATGGGACGAGCACAGGAGAAACCGGATGTCGGTAGGGACACCGGCAGGCGGCAGGACGCCGTCAGGGACACCGGCAGGCGGCAGGACGCCGTCAGGGACACCGGCCGGCGGCAGGACGCCGTCAGGGACACCGGCAGGCGGCAGGACGCCGTCAGGGACACCGGCAGGCGGCAGGACGCCGTCAGGGACACCGGCAGGCAAGACGTCATCAGGGACACCAGCAGGCAAGACGTCATCAGGGACACCAGCAGGCAAGACGTCATCAGGGACACCAGCAGGCAAGACGTCATCAGGGACGTCATCAGGGACACCGACAGGCAGGACGTCATCAGGGACACCAACAGGCAGGACGTCATCAGGGACACCGACAGGCAGGACGTCATCGGGGACACCGACAGGCAGGACGTCATCAGGGACACCGACAGGCAGGACGTCATCGGGGACACCGACAGGCAGGACGTCATCGGGGACACCGACAGGCAGGACGTCATCTGGGGCACCGACAGGCAGGACGTCATCAGGGACACCGACAGGCAGGGCGACATCAGGGACCCCGAGCGGCAGGACACCCACCGGATCAAGGCTGGAGACTCCCCAGGAACACGGAGGAGGAGCCGGTCCAGGAACAAGACACGATGGGACGGTACCTGGGTCTCTTGTCGTGTTCGGTAGGCTGGCAAGCCAATCATCCAAAGAGGACACCTGGGAAGCCATCTGAGTCTGTAGCTCACGCAGAAGGTCCCACTCCTGGTGGAGACTCAGCACCTGAGAAAAGAGAGTGGGATCAACAGTAGAGGGCGCCTCCAAGACTGTGGGTGCCCGGCGGGGAGTCCTTCTCCGGCTGCTGCGGGTGCAGGGAGAAGAGGACGCTCGGGCCACTAACGACTGGAAAAGCGCCGTAACCCGGTCGTGACTCTGGTGGAGTGCGGTCAGCTCTCTTTTGACATCAAACCTGGCGTCAGCGGAGTCCATGGCCGGGGCAAAATCTGTCACGTGCTACGGACGGACTACTCACGTGGACCCACTGGACCGCGTAAAGCGGATGCTGACACCGGGTGATAGAGAGGCAGACACGTACCGTAGAGTCAACGGGTTTATTAAACAGAACTCTAACACAGAAACACACGCCCCTGGAGAGGGCCACAAGGCCGCAACACTGGAGACCCAGCGAGGGAGACCCCGGAGCGCTTAACCCCTGTACAGGGATACCGCCGGGATCAGCCTCGAAGGGGCCAATGCAACGGACACAAGTGTTCAACCGACCCCAGGCGACGTGGTAACAAAACAGAAACGAGAATATAACGAGAGACGGAAAGCAGGAACACGGGGAACTAGGAACGCAGGGAGATCCAGGAACACGGAGAGATCCAGGAACCAGGGAGATCCAGGAACACGGAGGGATCCAAGAACCAGGGAGATCCAGAAACACAGAGAGATCCAAGAACCAGGGAGATCCAGGACCACGGGGGATCCGGAGCCGGGCGAGAACCAGCGATCAGCTTGGAGGGAACCAGGAGGACGTCCAGGAACACGGTGATCAACCGGGAGCCGGCAGGAACAAGATCTGGAGGAGGTAACAAGGAAAGATCAGGTAACAGACCAAACGAGGAGCGACCTGACAGACCAGAAGTGGCAACTTCCCCAAGGGGAAGGTAGAAGTTGCCCTGGCCCCGACTGATTGCAAACAGGAGGTTTAAATCAGGACAGGGCAGGGCTGATTGGCCGGGCACAGGGGCTTGGTGATTGGCTGGAGGGAGGAGCCAGATCCCTGCAGTCTCTCCAGCAGAACCTGAGTAGGAGACCGTTTCATGAGTACTAGCAGTAGTACCAGGAGTGAGAGGAGCAATGTTGCTCCAGCAGAGGGTATAGGGGCAGCAGGCCGCAGGCACGGGCGGCAGACCCCCGAGGGGTAACACTCTGTCACTGTGTACGGTGGTTTGGGGTAAGTTCTGCCTATGACTGAACACGCTGCTCCGTCTTCCCTCCCAGGGCTTTGCTCTGTAGCTGACAATGAGGTCCTTCTGTGGGGTCCCTATTCTTCCCTTGGCCCCTGGCCCTGTGCTTGGTCAGTTTCGAGTGTCTCTTACTTGCTTTCCTCAAGGGGTTAATTCCTCTTGGTCCTTCCTGGCTTTTCCTGCTGCAGTAAATGCGTAGCAGAGTCGGACTCCGGTGTCCGGGTGAGCTATAGGGAAACTTGATCTGTTCCCTTCTTTAATTCCCTGTTTCCTCCACTGGCCTCCAACCCTCTCCCTAGGGTGCAGCACAGCTAGGTCAGTGTTCCCTGGTCCTGGGCCTGGATCGTTCCCAGCGACCAGCTCCTCACTTCAGCTCTCTTCTCTGGCTGGAACTAACTGCTTCTCACTGGACCAACTGACTCCTCACCTCAGGCCTGGATCTTATATAGGGGAACTGGCTTAAGGCAGCCAGTAGAGCTCCCCCTTCAGTTCTGGGGTGGAAGGTGTTGTGTGCTGTGTGTACCAAGGTGTAAATCCTTCCTTGCATCGGTGGATCCGGTGGCAATCCCCTGCAGGGGTGCCACAAAATAGTCCTCCAATTATTATAATGCACCCCATAGTCCTTGAATTATTATAGTGCACCCCCATAGTTCTCCAATTATTATAATGCACCCCCACAGTCCTCCAATTAATATAATGAAGACCCCATAACCCCCCATTATAATGCAGCCTTCATAGTCTGACAATTCTTGTAGTACACCCCAGAGTCCTCCATGTATTATAGTGCACCCCCACAGTCCTCCAATTATAATGAACCCTATATAATGCATCCTTAGGCCACCGTACTCACTCATAAATAAGTACTTACCTTTCCTTGGTTACTCTGCTGCTCTGGCCTCCATGCGAGCATCCTGCAGCTGTGAACATCTCAGCACAGTGGTGGCAGTAGTGACATCATCACCCCCTCCTGTGCTGGACATCAGAGCATCAGTGCAGGTACAGTGGGAGAATTGAACTGTGTGAAGATGAGTTGGGGTGCCAGCACTGACACTGGGCCCCCATGACTGACGAGAAGAGAGGGGATGGGCCCCTGTGATTAATTTGGTGTCTCAGGGAGGGGGTTGGGCTGGAAACACACTGTCCGTGTGATATACCAGTCACTCGAACGAGTGTCGGATCATTAATCCAGAATGACCTCTCCCTGTCAGGACGGGAGCGTCAGCTGCTTGTGTTTCTAGGTCGTTCAGGGTTAATGATCCGACACTCGTCCGAGTGACACGTATATCACACAGACAGTGTGTTTCCAGCCTTAGAGGGATAATAGACAGTTTCACAATATGCAGCATAGGCGCTGCTGAAGGTGGGTCTTTTAGTGTAGTAGGCCGCCCTGGGGGAACAACAGGTTCTCTTAAAGACCTGACTAATGTCTTATACATACTAATACTACACTGCACTTTCACACCAACCAAATGAGAACCTGCAGAGGTACTGCAGCTGGGACAGGTAAGCTAGCACCCCACACCAACACCCAACACATCCCCAATCCCTAGACCTAGTACTCCATGTCAGGCAGGGGATAGTGGGGGATCTTAGTGGAGAGAAGGAAAAGAAACCCGGGGAAGGGTTGGAAGAACTAGACTAAACCCTAGGAAAATTAAGTTTGGAAAGGCTTTTGGAGCGTGGTGAATTAGGAAGAGTACCCAAGCAGAGACACCCATGCAGCCCAGGCACTAAGACACTTGCCAGGAAGAACACGGACCTGGAGGCCCATGCCACTGTAGGGCCAGTCCGGGTCCAGGGCTACTGACCGAGGAAGAAGCAGAAGGGGTCTAAGGTGGACAGGTACTCCGAGGGACTGGGTCGACACCAGGGGGCCGGTCCTATAGATGTGGCCAGGGAAGCTTAAAGCCCCTAACCACGAATTAACCGGCTGGGTGCGGAGTCTTCATGTCCCATACCCCACCCCCGGCACAATGAAGGAAAGGCAGTCACATAGGGCTAGGAGTCTTGAGCGGGTCATCCATCAGAAAGTCCACATCAGCTGACCCAGAGTATGTGCACGGAATTGCAGAGGCCTGAATGGTACAAGAAGGGGGGTGCCTTTAGCAAGCCGACTCAGCTGCAGACCGGCAACCGGGATCGAGAGCACACTGCTGTACACCGTACTGTGTAAAATAAGAATGTTGCAGTGAGTAAAATACCGGTCGAACTCAGGACTCTGTGTGAGAGAGTTATTCTTGTGGTAATTAGCCCAGGGCAGCCGCCGACTGCATTTGCATTGTAAGCAGAGACAGCCTGCAGGAAAGGAGAAGACAGCGTCTGGACAGGAGCCACTGGAGCTCCAGAGATGCTAATAAGTGTCACCACTGTACCTCCGCATGTACCCTACTATCACACATAGACTATATTTCAGCCCAGGGGATAACCAGCCCTGCCCGTGGAGGGCTTAACACCTCACTGCTCATTGCCATCATACCCGGGACCGTGACAAGCAGCGGTGGCTCATATTGGCCACAAACCATGGGTGGCGTCACATCCATGACAAACTCTTTCCCTTTTTCATTTTTTATTTTTCTCCCCTTTTATTGAAGTTGCCCAGGGCCACGGAACGGGTCCGCGACCACCACCATGACATCCCCAGGCAACAGAGACTGAAGGAGACCAGTCCTGAGTACCCCACGGCCCTGGCAGGTGACTCATTTTTGGCGTCACAAACAGGATCTTTGATCCGGTAGAACCAAGTCTCGTGTGCCTAAGACTTTTGTTCCGTTGTTTGATTGAACTGTGTTTACTGGGCTTCCAAAAGGGGCAGCCCAAAAAGACTAACTCCATGTGCTGGCAGAAGGGAGTGACCAAGCCCCTTGTCTTGGGCCAGGCCAGCATGGAGCGGGAAACCTTGTCCACGCCCCTCTCAGTTACCACCAGATGGGAGGGCAGTTCTAGAGACTTTGTAAACCCAACTGAGGGAGTGGCAGCCGAGGAAGTAAGTTATCGGCGACTCCAACGAAGGGTGGGAATGATCCAAAAAACCCGCCAAGAGAATGACAAGGAGGACAAGGAGGACTCCGCCCCAGCAATGGCGGAACCTGGACCAAAGGACGATAACCCCCTTGATTCCCCGGCAACTGGCTGGCTGCGGGGGCTGGACCCAGACTTGTTGGCCGAGGATGTGGTGGAGCTGGGCCATCAGCTAGGGAGAGCTCATCTCATGGTCATGGGACAGTGGCGGCATAGACTGCAACCTGGCGATCGAGGATGAGGAGGGAGAATCCGACCCAGGTAGGCCCATGAAGTCCTTTGTAGCTGGCCAGCTTTTTATCCTGGTGGACACTCCTGATCCACTAAGCCAGAATAAAAACCCTTGATTACCGTACAGGTAATAGACTTGAGACTTTGTAAATAAAACAGTTCCCCATTTTGCCCCTTAGTTGATCCTGGTAGAATGTTCCTTTTTTATTCTGTTGAAAGACTGTGAGATTATAGACACTGAATAATCCGGACTCTCTTGTACATAGTTAAGCACACTTCGGTGTGCCTCCTCTGGTTTTACGGTGGGAGTTATGAGGTTTTGCATGAACACTTTGATCCCGGAAAGCCTGAAGGACAATGGACAATTGTGGGATCCTGTGGACTGCTGTTTTTGATTTATATGTTTGGTAACATTTAAGCTTGCACCTTCCGGTCAGGAAGAAAACACATGTAAATATGTTATTTGTTGATGCATAAAAAAACTTTGAAGTTTGTGTGTCACCTGTGCCAGATCTTGGCACGAGGACGTGCCAAACTTTGGTCTGGGGGAGTGTGGCGTCCCTGCAGAACGGTGCCCACTTTATGGTACTGCACCTTGGACAGATAAGCTAAGCACCCCACACCAACACCCAACACATCCCCAATCCCTAAACCTAGTACTCCATGTCAGGCAGGGGATAGTGGGGGGAGCTGAGTGGTGGGTGACGAGAAGGAAAGGAAACCCGGGAGAGGGGTGGAGGAACTAGAATAAACCGTACTGACTCGACCTTATTCCTGATTCTCAGACACCCAAACTTTAAACCAAGTGTTGCAGACCCAGTTTTTGGCCAGTGGATTTCGGCGGGTATAGATAGAGTGGAGAAATGGGGAGACGTGGCCATCTTTTGAGCAACTGAGTGTCATCTTAACTCCTAGTCCCCTTGGATTTTGGAGATGCCTACAACTTACTCATAATTTTTGGTGGTTGCCTCCCAAGGTAACATTCTGTAGATCTAAAACGATCTTCCAGACCTTATGTCAAGGCTCTGGTTATTGCAGACATGCACAGTGCAGAAATGACGCATTGTTGGTCTCTCCTCCAGATTTACCAACACCTCAATTTATGTTGCAATGGGAGGCTGACTTAGGTATGGATCTAACCCCAGAGCAAAGAATGACAATATATACATTAGCTCATACTACCTCGATTAGCTCACGATTCCAAGACAATAATTACAAACTGCTTACAAGATGGTATAGAGTTCCCCACTATTGACCCGATGTGTTGGAGATGTGGCAAGGCTGAGGGTACCTTGATTCATATCTTTTGTGACTGCAAAATCCTTGAACCTTTCTGGTCCAAAGTGAGAGAAGTCATCAGAATTGTCACATATTATAGAGGAGACTTGGGCCCTGATCTCTTTATGAGATAGATATGCATAGAGATAAACACTCCTTGATGAGATTTTTAATCATGGCAGCTAGAGCGTGCATCTCGATATTTTGGAAGAAGACGGCATGTCCTTCGATCTCTATGTGGATCGAAAAGGTAAATGAACTTATGCTTTTAGAGGACTTAACATCCTCAATTCATGACATGTATGTGAGGTTTAGAGATACATGGTATAACTGGTGGGTAGTTCAACAAATGGGTGTATATAGAGAGTGCCGGGGGACAAGTCACGAGTATATAAATATAAATATGTATGGACAATTGAGTGCCCTAGCTGGGAGAGCTTCTTTTCACTTCTCTTCTCTTTTCCTCTCCCCCTATATCCTTTCTTTTCTCGTCTCTGCCCTCTTTCTTTTTGGTTTGTTTTTAAATCAACCCCTTTATAATCCAGTCTGCCACCACTGCACGGCAGCTGGAAAAGTGGGGTAACCGCCGGTTTGGCTTCTGTCAGGGAGGTGGCAATTTTGGGGTGGCTGCATGCTGCACTTTTCAGCATGGGGGCCCAGAACGCTTGGGCTTCACCACACTGAGAATTCCAGCCCCCAGCTGCCTGGGTTACTTTGGCTGTCAATAGAAAATATGGCAAAGCCCATGCTAATTTTTTTAAATGGGTCAACATGTTAGGCTACGGGTTGAAGTAGATGGACTTAAAGTCTTCCTTCAACCTTAAAAACTATGTTACTATGTAAAAAAGGTAGGACTCCGCTGTGTTTTCATTGCCAGCAAAGGTAACACCAGGCAGCGGGGTTGGCAGCCAGTAGCTGCTTGGTTTACCTGCGCTGACAATAGTAAATACAGCAAAACCCTACACATTTTTTACCAGGAAATTAAACACTTTAATATTAAAAAACAAACAGGTTTTTATGTCAAAATAAATTTATTCACATATATTACGAGAGAGCACGGTGGGGGGAATGGCACAGCGGGAAGAGACGGTTGCCGCACCAGCACCACAGAGCCTGACCCATTGTGATGTCACTTAAAAAATAAATAATTTTGCTGGTGTTGCCATCTTCCGAGACCAATAACAGTTTCAATTTTCAGTCTTGTATTTTGCGCCATTTTGGGGTGAGATATGATGTTTTTATCACTTTTTTTGCAGTGTTGAGATGCCTGAAAAAAACAATCCTGAATAATCCACTGCCAACAGGGTAGCTCTTTGTCTCTCTACAGGAAGTGGAGGTCAAGTCTTTTAACCTCTATGGGAAGTTGGGGGCGGGTCTTTGCACCTCGTCAGGAAGTGGAGTTGGGTCTTTGCCTCTCTACAGGAATTGGGGAGCTGGTCTTTCTCTAAGGGAAGTGGGGTCAGGTCTTTGCTTCTCTACTGAAAGTGGGGGGCAGGTCTTTTAACCACTATGGAAAGTAGGGGCAGGTATTTGCCTCTCTACTGAAAGTGGGGGGCTGTTGGAATATGTTTAGTGCAACAACTCCAATCCTGTATGTGTAAGTGTTATATTGCTAGGTTTGTGCATTGTCAGTAAAGTTAGGTTAAAGAAAAAAAAAAGAGGAACACTCCAAGAGGCTCACACACAGGAAATACCATGTGACTGTAAGCAGTTTCCTGTGTCTTGTGCATGTGAAGTGAAACACAGCAGCTTGCTGATGCTGCAAAGGGACATTTAATATTTATATTCCTGTTTCCACAAAGCCCTTCATATCTGTACCGGTTTGTTGCTAATTAAAGCTAAGTTCTGTTGTCAACACACTTTCAGTGTATCCTGAATGATCTGCTGCCAACAGGGGCAGGTCTTTTAACTTCTATGGGAAGTGGGAGGCGTGTCTTTGCCGCTCTACAGAAAGTGGGGTCAGGTCTTTATGTTTCTCAGGGGAAGTAGGGTCAGGTTTTTGCTTCTCTATGGGAAGTGAGGGGCTGTTCTTTGCCTCTCTACTGAAAGTGGGGGGGCAGGTCTTTGCTTCTGTAAGAAAAGTGGGTGGTGAGTCTTTGCTTCTCCATGGTAAGTGGGAGTGGATCCTTTCATCTCTATGGAAAATAGGGGGCGGGTATTTGCTTCTCTATCGGAAGTGGGGGGCGGGTCTTAGTCTCACTACTGCAAGTAGGGATAGGTTTTTGCTTCTCTAAGGCCCCTTTCACATCAGTGTTTTCGCTGAATTGCGGCAGATCCGGCAGATTTACCACATCTGCCAAGTAACAGTGACACTTGCAGCACACCTGCGGCAAGCCCCATTAATTCTCTATTTGTCTTGCGGTCAGGTGCGGCAAGTGCGGCAAGTGCGGTTTGCCGGATCCAGCACTTGCGCGGGTCAAAAAACACAGTTAGCAGTGATATTTTTCCAGTGCCGCAAGTGCCGATCTGGCAAACCGCACTTGCCGCACCTGACTGCAAACCCCACAGAGAATGAATGGGGCTTGCCGCGAGTGTGCTGCAAGTGTGACAGTTATGCGGCAGATGCGGTAAATCTGCTGCAATTCAGCGAAAACACTGATGTAAAAGGGGCCTAAGTGAAGTGGGGATGGGTCTTTGCTTCTTTATGGGAAGTAGGAGGTGGTCTTTGCTTCTTTATGGGAAGTGGGGGGTGCTCTTTGGTTCTCTATGGAAACTGGGGGGGTGGGTCTTTGCTCCTCTATGGAAAGTGAGGGATAGGTCTTTGCTTCTCTATGGGAAGTGGGGGGCAGGTTTTTGCTTCTCTATAGAAAGTGGGGGGTACGACTTTGCTTCTCTGTGGAAAGTGAGGGGCGGTTCTTTGCTTCTCTATGAGAAGTGGGGGGAGGGTGTTTGCTTCTCTATGGGAAGTGGGGGGGGCAGGACTTTGCTTCTCTATGGGAAGTGAGGGGGGGTCTTTGTTTCTTTATGGGTAGTAGGTTGCAGGTCTTTGCTTCTCTTCGGAAAGTAGGGGGCGGGTCTTTTTCACAGGAATAGGGGCTTAATCTTTCTACAAGGCTGGGGCTGTCTTTGCCTCTCCTCTTTCCTGCCTGCCAACCTGCATGCAGATAGAGCCTAGACCCAGGAGTTCAGTGTGCAACAGGAAAACCATTGGGAAATGGCAGGAATAATGCATGCTGGGAACTAAGGAAACAAACAATCCAGCAGCTATAATACTGACAGAATGATAATGAGGAGAAGGAACCCTTCCTGACACACTCACAAAGAGCGAGTAACAATTTACAGAGTTGGAGAATCAGGACAGTTTGTAGCCATATTAGATAAATAATCATCTTGCCATTGTTGTGGGTGATGCTTGATCTACAGGTGTTTGGTGAGAGGTCAGTGACGCTATAACTAGTGATGAACCAGTACCATAATATTCACAATCACTATATTCATGAGTACTTTCTAAATAGCAAATACAAGTAAGTCAATAGGAAACACAAGTAATTTTCTGCTGGACCCTACAAAGGAGTCTGGGGCCTGAGGAAAAGCTGAAATGGATGGAAAGGGATGAAGCAGAATGGAAAGAGCCTGGAGAATATGTCAGCTTTTGGAGTAAAACTTTATAAACCTACTTAGTTTTGTTCTTCCTGTTCTATGACAAGCTGATACGCATCCCACTATTACACGTTACCAGACAGGTTACCGATCTGTGGCACCCTGTACCAGCTCACCACAGACTTCCCTGAGACACTGAAGGATTTCTCACAGCGAGTAACCCACTTACACACAACACCTTCCACTGCAGGCCTGTAGGGGGAGCTCCACTGGTTGCCTTAAAGGATCCTGTCACCCCCAAAACACCTCCTAAGCTATTAAAAGCTGTCCCTAGAGCATATTAACACTTACCCTACACTCCTTTTAGCTCCTAAATGCATATAGTCAAACTAAATATAAACGTTTTATAAGTACCTCATTACTGATGATAATGAGTGATTATGGTATTCATAGTCACTCAGCCAGGCTGCCCCTCTTCATCATAACACGCCTGTATAGGCGTGATCTTCATCATAGATTCAAATTCGCCGCCTCCCTGCGCGCCTCCCCACTCTCCCATTCCGTCCGGCTTCAGTGTTGGGGCTGTATGACGCGATTCGCGTCATTTCCGGCGCCAGGTGACATAGTTACACCGCGCCGCTGTTAGCTTCAAGTCCCACACTGCGCATGCGCATGCGTATGCGCAGTACGGGCTTGAAGCTCTAACAGTGGCGCGGGTGTACATATGTCACCCGGCGCCGGAAATGACGCGAATCGCGTCATACAGCCCCAACACTGAAGCCCGGACGGAATGGGAGAGTGGGAAGGCGAGCAGGGAGGCGGCGAATTTGAATCTATGATGAAGATCACGCCTATACAGGCGTGTTATGATGAAGAGGGCAGCCTGGCTGAGTGACTATGAATACCATAATTAGAAAAAACCTTGCACACGTGTGCAAGGTTTTTTCTAATTAGTGACTACAGTTTCCTTAGCACCGAAATATAGTCCGTTGAGCCAGTTGATATATATATATAAATATGAATACCATAGTCACTCATTATCATCAGTAATGAGGTACTTATAAAACGTTTATATTCAGTTTGACTATATGCATTTAGGAGCTAAAAGGAGTGTAGGGTAAGTGTTAATATGCTCTAGGACAGCTTTTAATAGCTTAGGAGGTGTTTTGGGGTGACAGGATCCCTTTAAGCCAGTTCCCCCTATAAATACAGGTTCTGGAGGGAAATCAGCAGAGTGTGCAGTCACTACAGAACTGTGAAGAGCTAGTGAGCTGAGCTGGTACTGGAGCCGTGCTAGGCCCATACCAGCATACACCTGAGACAGTGTAGACCCGCAGAGTAGGGGTCGAAGGCAGGGAGAGAAACGTGTTCCAAAAAGGGGGCAGAGGAGTCATACCGACTCACCCCATCAGAGTTCCGGTCACTGGGTCCGAGTCTGCAGGGACGGAGAGGAAGGGCCCCGCAGAGAATCCAGCACCACAAGGAGGCTTAGCTTCCCGGACACCCACAGCACCAACAATTGAGAGCCAGGGACCGCTGGGGCCCCAGTGGGATCCCAAGAGAGAGCCCTCAGTGTAGCAACCCGGGTGTAGAGAGAGAGAGAGAAAGAGAGAAGTAACGGTCCGGTCAGGTTCCAAGCCTCCCAGACTCCAAACAGAGAAGCTGAAACAAGGAGGCTTACAACCCTACCCGCTGTGGAGATACCAAAGTGTTTCCCTCAACTCCTCAACTCCGGACGTGTGTACCCGTACAGAACATCAGTAAAGGTACCAAAAGACTCTTGTGTGCGTGTCCCTCCTTCCGTCTGCACCACACTGACTGCGCTCCCCTACTCCAACCTAGCACAGAAATGACTGTGCTGCCCTATTCCTCCATTACAACTCACAGCCCCGGGGACCCCACTTCTTCTATAGGGAGCCACTCCATCTTACTTCCGCCCATTACCCCGGAGGCCCAAGCAGTGCCGGTGCCATCACTGGAACTACAGGTGGCGTCGCGACTTGACAAATTTTATTATTTTTCTTTTCTCCCATTTTTTCGCTGAATCATCCAGCCCACGGCCTCAGGCACCGCTACCCGTGACTTCCCCCCCGAGACCGCGCCTGAGAGATCCGAGTACCCCCAGGCCTGGGCAGCACAAATCCACCTTAAAGAGATCGGTGGTTGCAGCATAGTTTTTGTATTTATGTCTGGGGGTGACTGGATCAAGGTATATATACGTTCCTGGCAGGAAATGGTGGTAAATATACATCCCATCACATCACGGGCCGCAGTAGACGACATAAATTAGGGCAGCTGGGCTCCCTTGCTTATCCTCTGTCAATACCGTGTTTGGCCAGCAGGATAATGGGGCGCCAGAGAGCTGCAGGTTCATGACAACCAACATGAATCATGTTCACTTTTTTTTTGTCCCAGCGAAGCAGGCTGTAGTCCTAGTTCTTGGAAAGGAAGCGAAAATACACAAACACTCCCCCACAGGAAAAATCATTAAATGCTCACATTGCCAAATTGCTAGCCATGCAGATGTTTCCCTTTCGGCTTGTGGGAATGTAGTCTTTCTGTGATCTCCTGGCTGTGGCTGCCCCAGGGTACTGGTTTCCTAGCCAGTGGCACCACTATTGTAGTATTGTGTGTTCTGACCCCGCTTTACAGAAGCATGTGTTAAACAATATCAACCATGCTGTGCAGTTTTCTTGTTTCTTTGCATATATGCCTTGTTCCATTTTCATCATGTGTATTCTATTCCATTGATGAAGTAGGAGTATACTTAAATCTACTTTGTGTCATTATGACTTGTGACCAGTGTTCAAGAACCTCAGTGATGGAAACGTTCATGGCCTTCATGCACCAACCCCTACTCCATGTCTGCAGTGTGGCCTGACTCGTCCTAATCGTTGTTTGCCATTTTAAAGAACTTTTTCTGAATAAAGCTTAAAGAATTTTTATTAATACCCTGGTGTGTGAACTGGATCCAAGTACGTCTTGTCATAAATATTAATACACTGTGTACAGGAGATAGAGGTATAAGCTGATGAGTAACATGATCACTGTGGGTCTCGAGCACATTAAGCATCATCTTCCAACTGAACATCAATTATATTCAGATATGCCATGTTCTATCTTCTCTCCATATATTAATCTTCTGCTAAATGATTCCGTAAATTCACTTGCTTTATTGTGAGGATATATATAACTCATGTACACAGGTTATTTTCTCATAACTTGTTTAGCCAAGCAACTTGATACTGACTAAACCATATCCAGAGCATTACATGATAACTGACTTGCCCTCCATATTGGACTAAGGCACGTGCACACACTGAGTATTATGAGTTTTTTACCTCAGATTTGTACCCAAACCAGGATGGTGATAAATACAGAAATGGTGCAGGTGTTTCTATTAGACTTTCCTCTGATTGCTCCACTCCTGTTTTGTCACAAATCCTGAGTAAAACTCCCCAAATACTCCATGTGTGCACATGCCTTATACTGATTGAAGAAGCTGAACCTCAGCTCTGACTCCTGAAAACTCAGGGAAATAGAAAAGGAATGACTGTATTACAATCATATCTCCCCTCACATCACATGAGTAATGGAGTAGAAACATTGGCGTCAGTGGCGTAACTTCAGACCCAGGGGCCCTGATGCGAAAGCTCCAATGGGGCCCCCAATTATTGCAAATCTTTAATAATATTAGTATTTTTCTATGGGCCAAAGGGACTTTTGGGGTCCCCCTAGGCTGCAGGGCCCGGGTGCGATCGCAACCCCTGCACCTATTGTAGTTACACCCCTGATTGGCGTAACTAGAGTCTGATGGCCCCCAGTGATCATGCTGTTCAGGGTCCCAGATACCACGTCCCATTATGTTGGCTGTTACCAGCAGATACGAGATGTTATGTCTGCTGGTTTAACGAGGTGGTGGAGGATCCTTCCATTCCATTAGACTCGACTCCTCCTTTGCCTCTCTTTGGTTGATGCCTCAACAATGTCAGTTGATTTCTCAGAGGTAGATTTAAGCTCGGTTGGTTGGGTATTTATTGTTACATTAAAAAGAGAGGTTATAAGTATGATATATATAGTCCTATGTCATCTGCTGTCTCAGAATATCCCTCATGTAATATTCACTTCTGTCCAGTAGATGGCAGCTTCACATTTAGGCCAGTGTCACACAAGCATATGAAAAATCTATCCCATTCTCATCCAGAAAACTTGGATGAGTGAACTCTGTTTGGTGTTCCATGTGTCATGTGACTGCTGTGCGAGTGTGTGATTTGTTTCTCACTTAGCATCCATTTGCCATCCATATACAATGCTTTTTTTCTTCCCTTTGATTTTTTTCTTCTTTTCATTGCACTCATCCCATTCATACACTTATGTGACCCCAACCTTAGGGACCTTTCACATCAGCGGTACTTTACAAGTAAAAAAAAAATGCTGCTAGCAGGCCGCAAGCGCCGGATCCGGCAAAACTGCACTTGCCGCACCGGACCACAAGTCCCAGAGACAATGAATCAGGCTTGCCGCAAGTCAGATGTTACTTGGCAGATGCGGCGAAATCTGATGGATCTGCCACGATTGTAAAAGCAGCCTTAGGCTAGGGTCACACTTTTAAAGACAATTGCGTTCACCGCATCCAATTGGCTTCACACACATTTTCAAAGAAAAATGTGTGGATTAAGCCGCAATCCGGTAACTGGATTGCTCCGGATGTGTAATCCTGAGCAACGCGGTTACCGTATAGTTTGTTCATCCTTGCTGCTGCTGGGATGAGCAAACAGTTAAATCTGTAATAAAAGATTAAACATTAATAATAATTGGGGGCAACATGTCTCTAGGGTGGTTCCCAACCCCCCTAGAGACATTGCTGCCCACTCAGGACGGCATGTCATGGGTTTTGTAACCCATGTACAGTAAGCCGGCTATTGTCGGCTCTGTAGATTTTTATTAATGAAGCTGCGGCTCCCCTGTCAGCTGCGCACATACTATGTAATGTGCGTATAGTATGTGCCGCTGTCCAGGGTTCTGTAGGCATTTACATTAGATCTATGGTAGTGCGCTGCCCATGGATCTACTTTAAATGTCTACAGGACCTCGGACAGCGGCACATACTATACGCACATTACATAGTATGTGCGCAGCTGACAGGGGAGCCGCAGCTTCATTAATAAAAATCTACAGAGCCGACAATAGCCGGCTTACTGTACATGGGTTACAAACCCATGACATGCCGTCCTGAGTGGGCAGCATGTCTCTAGGGGGGGTGGGAACCCCCTAGAGACATGTTGCCCCCAATTATTATTAATGTTTAATCTTTTATTACAGATTTAACTGTTTGCTCATCCCTGCAGCAGCAAGGATGAACAAACTATACGGTAACCGCATTGCTCAGGATTACACATCCGAGCAATGCGGTTACCACATTGCGGGTCAGAGATCCGCTCCGAAAACTGCAGCCTGCATGATTTTTCGCACAGGCTGCAGATCCGGAGCTGGTAACCGGATTGCATGTAGTGCAATCCGGTTACCATAATTGGCGTTTCCTGATGCGGTTTTGAGCTTTTTCAAAGCTCAAAACCGGATCAGGATTTGAAACGACAGCCGCAGATCTGACCCTAGCCTTAGACTGAAATTAAGCATAAACCAGCTGTGGTGTTTCAGACAAAATACATAGTTGAAAGTATGGCCAGGAATGAAGTGACTGACTAGTCCAGGGTGGCAGGTCCCTACTTGTTTCTCCGTACCAGTCAATCTTGCTGATCAAGTAGAGAGAAAGCTGTGCATGTCTCTTGAACTAGTCACCTTATTTCTGGCCATACTTGTAACTATTTTTTTCTCAAACACTTCTATTTCCAAGTAAAACATAGATGTCTGTAATGTTGAAGCTGATGACACGATTTCATCACTCACGGTGTCTTATGGACACTGTGAGTGACAGCTCAGTCGCATAGTATATGTGGTGTGCTGGACTGTCAATAGGGTGAGTGACAGCCCATTCGTCCAATCTAAGGCAAAGGCAAGCTGGTTGTGTCGGTATTAATATTACAGCCCACCTGCCCTTTTTAGCCAAGCCTGGAGGGTATTCTCTAATTGTTGGCCGTTTTGGGCGATTACCTGGCTATTTAGCATGCTGGCAGTAATCAGATCACTGCCAGTTGTAGCTTTCCCTCAGTGGTGTATGTGTACCTAGTTTTCCAGTGTTTTGTTTCTGATCTATTGCCGCCTGACATTGGACCTTGCCTTTGACCATCCGTTTTGCCTAGTCCCTTTGTCATGATCCACTACCTTCCTGGTATTCTAACCTTAGACTTTGACCAGACTACAGCATTGTCTTACTTCTCGGTATCTGACCACAGACCTCTTGACAGCCCTGTCTCATTGCAAGGTCCGAGAATAGTGACTAGTGTCACATTACAACTGGCCTTTATTTTTTTTTTTCAATTTTGCCAGCATGAATCCAGATCACATACTATGTGATCAGTCACAAATGATTCAAGATCTTACTAAAGGTACTGTTACACACTTCAATGTTGAAACAATCTCACTAACGATCACGTGGGCGTGCAGTTGTTAGGACATCGTTTTGACATCATTGGCAAGATGTAACATGTGTAGATATCGTTGATGATGCACCAACGATGTAGTGAGCAGGTATCGTTCGCACAACCCTGTGAACAATACTTGTTTACTGATGTGAATGGGCAAAGTCATGAACGACATAGTTATCACGGTGTCACACAGAACGATGCAGCAGGTTGGCTGATCGTAGATCATCTGATGTGAGAACATGTTCTCAAATCTGCGATCAACGACCCAACGATTTATCGTAAACATATCTCAGAGTCACACGCAATGAGGTAGTAACAATGTCGCTTAAACGACTCTAAACCCGTGACGTTTCAGCGATATTGTTCACAATCTCATACCGTGTAACGGTACCTTTAGGAATATCCACATCTTGAATCATTGTAGTTGCGGTTGCAAGGACAGGTATTTAGTTTGATTAAATCTCCTGATAGCTCTCTGCTTCCAGCTGTGGCTGTGATATCTGTACTCTCCGATGTGCACTGAACCTAACACATGTGAGGCACACTGCTAAGGACGACACTACCGAATTCCAACAATGGTCTCCTGAGGTTCAGTAGAACAATGCTATGCTTGGGTGCCAATTCCAAAGGGGCCTTTCTGAAGCTCTTAAAGATGCTCTGGTTCTTTATGCTCCCCCTGGTTCCTTGGTATAGGCTATGACCCAGGCCATACATATGTATTGCAGAATCTGAGAGCAACGTATTGAGCAGCAGGGAGCATTTTATTTTTCCCTGGAGCACGTTTGTTAATCTGGATTGGAGCCAATAGAGGTTGAAGCCCTCAGTTCTCATACTGTGGAAAAGATGGGTCAGCACCATCTAAGACTCTGTCTCTACTGTAGTCTTACTGGGCATTTTTCTGAAGGACTGCCCAACTTGGTCTCAATCAAGCAAGTCGTTGGGAAATGCCTAAGCCTGTGATTATCAAGGAGGTCACCGACACTTCCAGGTACCTTTTTGTTCCTCAAATAATATATTGCTTAATACAGTTTTGTCCTTCAAGAACCACTCTTTGCCCACTTTGGCTTTCAATAACTGTTGGTCTGCAGCCAGTAGCATAACTAAAGTCTGATGGGCCCTGGTGCAAAACTTGGACCTGGGCCCCCACACACACACATGTACACATGTTGGTCAAATGTATGGGTCCTTGTAGCGTTGATCAAATGTATGACCCATGTCATACGTATCAATTGCAGAATCCGAGAGCGACGTAGTGAGTAGCAGGGAGCCTTTTATTTTTCTCTGTGTGTCTACCTGAGTTGGAGCTGATTGAGGCTGGAGCAACCAGTTCTTGTACTGTGGAAAAGAGAGGTCAATGCCAGCAAGTCGTTGGGAAATGACTAAGCCTGTGATTATCAGGGAGCGTGTGATATGTGTCTAAAACAGCCCCTTTTAAAGGGAACCTGTCACCTGAATCTAAGTGCCTACACTATTACTAGCTGTCCCTACACCTTCCTAGGTGCTCCCTATCTATCCCTTTCTCATCTAAAGTGTCCCTATTAAACATCTGAAAAATAAGTTTAAACTTACTGAAGTCCCCGAGGTTGGGGGACTGGAAAGGCGGGCCCACGCTCCATTCATCAGTCCTCCATGCTGTATCGTACGCCCGCTGGGCGGCATTATTCTTTATTACTCTCCGCCCCCACCATATGGAATCTCCCGTCCTCTGTGACATGGTATGCACTGGCCGCGACGTTACATCCGGCGCGGTGCATTTTGGGGCCGGTCACGTGATCGGCTTGAGTGCATTATGGGCTTGATCACGTGATCGGCCTGCTCCGCGCATGCGCAATGCGCTTATTGAAACCGGGCCGATCACATGTTTGGCCCCATAATGCACTTGGGCCGATCACGTGACCGGCCCCATAATGCACCGCGCCGGATATGACGTCGCTGCTGGTGCATACCAAGTCACAGAGGGTGGGAGATTCCATATGGTGGGGGTGGAGAGTTATAAAGAATAATGCCGCCCAGCGGGGTGTGCGATACACCATGGAGGATTGCTGAATGGAGCGTGGGCCCGCCTTTCCAGTTCCCCAACCTCGGGGACTTCAGTAAGTTTAAACTTATTTTTCAGATGTTTAATAGGGACACTTTAGATGAGGAAGGGATAGATAGGGAGCAGCTAGGAAGGTGTAGGGACAGCTAGTGATAGTGTAGGCACTTAGATTCAGGTGACAGGTTCCCTTTAAAAAGGGCTGTTTTAGACACATACCACACGCTCCCTGAGGAAGTGCCTGTAAGGCTGGGGTCACACACACAGATATCTGTGCAGATATTGTTCACAGATCTCTGGTTGCAGTGAAATCATGGACACATGGTTCCATTTTGTGGCAGTGTACAAATGGAGCAATCTGTCCATGATTTCACTGCAACCAGAGATCTGTAAACAATATCTAACCAGATATCTGTGTGTGTGACCCCAGCCTTATAGGCACAAAACATGTCAGGGTGACATCAGGACCGACTGGAACCTTTACTATTGACTTATGGGTGAGTGCTCCACATCAGATCTCCTAGAACATTAGGGTGGTTATAGGCTACCAGGTTCAGATTGGTTTCCTTGCAATTGGCATTTTAGACAAAGTTAATCTCCATATCTAGGAAATAGCCATACTACCTCAAGATTCTCCTTGACTGATTATGTGAGCTTTCTCCCATTTCGTATTGTCTTTACCTTTTGGTCGCCTCTCTACCCTGTTTGTCTTTTTCCACCTTTTATCTCCTAACTCTCTCCAGCTTTTAACTGAATGATGTGGTCTGATCCCAATCTGTGTTTTTATTTCACCTAAGGCTACTTTCACACTACGATTTTTAGGGAGCCGATGCTGTCCGATAAAATCGGACAGCATCGGCTCCCTTCTGATGCCTGGAATCGGATGCCAAATAGGCATCCTATTCTGGCATAAAATCGTAGCCTCCGTACTATAAAAAAAAAAAAAAAAAAAATATGCTCACCTATCCCCGAGCCCCCGCCGTCTACCGCCGTCTCCCATCGGCTTCAAGTGGCTCCCGGTGTCCTCACGCTGTCTGCAGTGGTGTTCTACTGCAGTACAGGACCTGCCGTGATGTCACAGTCACGTGACCGCAGGTTACTCCATAATAACCTGCGGTCATGTGACTGTGACATCACAGCAGGTCCTGTACTGCAGTAGAACACCTCTGCAGACAGCGTGAGGACACCGGGAGCCACCTGGAGCCGAAGGGAGACGGCGGGAGACGGCGGGGGCTCGGGGATAGGTGAGCATAAACTTTCTTTTTTTTTCTTTTAACCCCTTCTCTCCCAGTTTGGAGAAGATTTACTGTACTGAGCATGCTCAGTACAGTAAAATCGGGTCCAAGAAGACATCCATTGAGTTTTCCCTCGGGAATACATATGTTGTTGCAGAACCTCTTTATACTGGGGCGGTAGCCAGGGTGCGGACTGACACTAAGGCCTTGTATGGTGCCTCGACCGTGGCTACAACCCCGTGCCACTTTTTCAACAATTCTGTGCAGCACCTGTGTGTTCAAGCTGCTCACCACACATCTAGATAAATTCCTTGAGGGGTCTAGTTTCCAAAATTGAGTCACTTGGGAGTTTTCAAATTGTGGGGAGTTTTTCACAGGCTCATCTGGGGCTCTGAAAACATGTCAGTGTCCGCTCTCTATTCCAGCCAATTTTGTACTTCAAAAGTCAAATAATGCTCCTTCCCTTCCACACCAAGTCATGTGCCCAAACAGTAGTTTTACAAGACTTATGGGTTATCGGTGTACTCAGAAGTAATTGCACAACAAATTGTATGGATCAGTTTCTTCTGTTATCCTTGTGAAAATACAAAATTTGGGGCTAAAGCAATATTTTTGTTGGAAAAAGGAAAACTTTATATTTTTTCCTTCCACAATCCTGTAAAGCACTTAACGCAGGATGAGGAACCTTTTGGCTGAGAGAGCCATGATTGCCACATATTTTAAACTTTAATTCTGTGAGAGCTGTACAATATGTTTAATACTAAGTAAATGTGTGCATTTTATGTAAGACCAACACTTTCAAAGTACAATAAGTCTCTGAATTCTTTTTAATAACGTTATGCTGTTGCTAACCAATGATGAATTCCCTTTGCAGTCCCCAATATGGTACCCCCATCATCCCCTTGCAGTCCTTTGCAGCCCCAATATGCTACCCCATCATCCTCTTGCAGACCTTTGCAGCCCCTAATATGGTATCCCCAATATGGTATCCTCATTATCCCTATGCAGCACCCAATATGGTACTCCCATCATCCCTTTGCAGCTCCCAATATGGTACCCATATCCATCCCCTTGCAGCCTCAAATAAGGTACCCCATCATACCCTTGCAGCCCCCAATATGAAACCCTCATCATCCCCTTGTAGCCCCCAATATGGTACCCACATCATCCCCTTGCAGTATCCCCATCATACCCTTGCAGTACCCTTATCATCACCTTGCAGTATCCCCATCAACCCCATGCAGTATCCCCATCATCCCCATGCAGTATCCCCATCTTCCCCATGCAGTACCCCCATCCTCCCCATGCAGTAGCCCCATCATCCCCTTGCAGTACCCCCATCATCCCCTTGCAGTACCATTACAATCATCCCCATGCAGTACCCACTTCATCCCTTTGCAGTACCCCCATCATCCTGTTGCAGTACCCCCATCATTCCCATGCTGTACCCTATCATCCACATGCTGTATCCCCATGATCCCCATGCTGTACCCTATCATCCCCATGCTGTATCCCATCATCCCCATGCAGTACTCCCATCATCCCCATGGAGTGCTCCCATCATCCCCATGCAGTACACCCATCATCCCCATGCAGCCCTTTGCAGCCCACACCATGGTGCCAGTACTTGCAAAAACACACACACACACACACACACACACATACACAACATGCATACACACACACACATACTCACCGATCCTCCGCGGTCCGCACTGTACGGTGTTCCGGGTGCCGCTCTGTCCCTGCTGCCTTACCCATATGTTACCAATCAGAAGCAAGGCGGCTGTGTTCCAATCAGAGACCAGCAGCTCCGTCCCAATCAGAGGCCAGGAGCGGCTGGACAATCAGATTCCCGCATGTGACTTCATGCGCCACTGATTGGCCTGCAGCTGCTGGCCTCTGATTGGAGTGCAACTGCCTGGCTTAACCTGCATGGCGACAAGGACAGAGCGCGACACCTGGAACAGCATACAGCTGTGGCGGTGGGTAAAATAGTTTTATATAGATTTGGCTGTGAGCCACATGCGGCCATCAAAAGAGCCACATTTGGCTCGTGAGCCATAGGTTCCTGACCCCTGACTTAGGCTGGGGTCTGACTTGCGTCAGCCCTGAGCCTGCCAGATGTTTGATTAAACTTAGCAAATTTGGGGCTGAGCGCATTTTATGACTATAAGGGACGGAGCTAAGCAAGCAAAATCATTATGGTCTATGAATACTCAGCTCCGTCTATTATAGTCCCATGCTCGTAACATCACACAGGTCATAAAGCAGCTCATAAAATTCAGCTGAAATGTTAACTATTGATCTGCCAGAGTGACTACTTCCTCCAAGGCAGGAGTGGGCAACTCCAGTCCTCAAGGGCCGCAAACAGTTCATGTTTTCAGGATTTCCTTATTATCTGACAGTTGGAATCATCACCTGTGCAGAAGATTAAATTACCAACTGTCAAATACTAAGGAAATCATGAAAACTGGGTGCGGCCCTCGAGGCCTGGAGTTGCCCACCCCTGCTCCAAGGTGTAGTAGTCACTGCCTCAGAAAATGTAAGTGTATAAATGCTTTTTTTTTCACCTTTAGCACTACACTATAAGACAGGAATGGGTTAGAATAGTACTATGAAGCTGCAGGGACAGACATTGATAGCTGGGGGTGGGCATAAAGTAGCTGACAGGTTCCCTTTAAAAAAGATCCTGGGAAAATGCATTTGGTTGAACCTGGTGATCTGACAGCGTTGGAACTTTTTTTTGTTTTTTCTAACCATTATAGGAAGTTTACTAGGTGTTTTCCAAGATTGTAAAATCTCTAATGGTACCTTCACACGCCGCAATCTCGGCTGGGAATCCTAAAGGCAATATGTCGCCCCGGACCAATCACCATGAAATTGCCTCACAGTTGCGGCAAGTGATTGGGGAATTTTGCGGCGATAAATCGCCTCTCGCCTGATTCCTGAGTACTGCTCTGAAATCAGCCTCAATCATGAAGGCGATATTTCCGTGTTGTGGCATGTGATAGGGCGATAGTGATGGAATCAGCGTCGCCTATGATTTCCCGTAGGCGTGTCACAGCGTGCTGTAGTCCGCGCCCTGTGTGAATGGTCCCATCTTGTAGTAATGCCCCCATCCTGATTTTCTTGTGGCAGTAATGGTCCCATCTTGTAGTAATGCCCCCATTCTGATTTCCTTGTGGCAGTAATGGTCCCATCTTGTAGTAATGCCCCCATCCTGATCCCATTGTAGCAGCAATGGCCCCATATTGTAGTAATGATCCTGTCCTTGCAGTAGTGTCTGGATCCTGATCCCATTCTTTTAGCGAGGTTGCCACAGACACACAGACACAGATTTTTCTCACCTGTCCACACACACACACGGAATTTTTCTCACTTGTTCTCCGTTCCCTTGGCGTCATCTTTTCTGCAAACCACAGGCACTATGGATGCCTTGACAATCGCGGCTCGTTCCAGGGGCCGCCGTGGTCCATGCTTGGTAGGTACTCTTGCCTGTGCCAGGCAGTGACACATTCTCTAGCTCAGGAACAACCTCAATGGCAGAGCCGGCCAATCAGAGGTCAACAGCTGACGTCACACGCCAATGTCAGCTGCTAACATCTGATTGGTCGGTGGCTGCCCTGATGGACCACAATAATCAAGGTGTCCACGGTGCTCTGGGCCGCAGTATGAAGCCCCAGGGGCCGCATGCAGCCCGTGAGCCGCATATTTGAGAACCCTGAGCTAGATGGTCCTTATTTCTTTGCTAGATTCTAGATTCAATTTATCACATTTAGGCCAGGGTCTAAGAATGTCAAGGCTGATGCATTATAATGCAGTCTTAATCCAGTTTCTCCTTCAGAACCTCTATTCTCCATTTTCTTTAAGGATATTGTGATTTGTGCGGTATCTTTGGCGCTGGAAGCGGAGATCCATAAAGTCCAGTCATTGGCTGCTTCACTCCAGTGTTCAAATTATTTGTACCTGTGTACCTAAAATTATGTCTATTACAGGTGTTTCATGATTTCATCTTGAGTGGTCATGCAGAACTCAAGGCTACACTGAAAGCTAATGAGGCCGTGGAGTACTCAGGAACCGGATCGCTGCTACTGTCGCTGGGGAGTCACTGGGGTTGTGACCTGGTCCTGTGGCCTGTGTGTCAGTTGAAAAAGGGGATATGTACAGGGAAGGTTGTCGTGACGCCACCCGTGGTATGTAGACAGTGGGGACCATCGCTGCTAC
>JARQOC010000002.1:137676996-137801996 GCA_033576535.1 Allobates femoralis
TTTCTGGCCCTAACTGTATACCCTTTTCCCCGGGTTTTGTTAGTGTCTTTAAAACTCTCTCTCTCCGTTGCTGTGTTTTGTGGGTACGTGTGGCTGGGAATCTGGAACCCCCCCCGGCCGGGGGTTTAAATGCCGGGTTGGTCCCTCTGCACAGTCTCGGGCCCCGGGTTTTGCCCGTTCTATGCGTTTTTTCCTCTGGGGGGGAGCACAAAGTTGATCAGCCTCCCAGGTGTTTTTCTTGTTTCTCCTTTCCTCAGACCCTAGCCTTTGGCCTGGAATCAGCTAGCGACTCTGGGTTTAAGTTTTGCATGGCTTTTTTTTACACCCAGTTCCTCTTCACAGTCCTCCCAGGAACTGCACTGCCTGGCTCCTCCCAGACCAGAAAATATAGGGGAGCTCACCCTAAACCCCGGGCTTGGTCTCCCCCCTATGGCCTGGAGGTGTTGGTGTTGTGTTTTGAAATTGCTTGATGGGGGAATACCCTTTGTTGCTCTCTTGTGACACCACCCCCCGGGGGCATTTGATGACACTGTGGCATTTTGGGCCCCGGGGGTGCCACACTAATACTATGCTTTTTGGGTGGCGTCTATGAAAAATTTGATTTTAAAAGTTTTTGTATCCATTTGAAAAAGTTTGCAGCCATGCTAAAGTGTGTCTTTTTCCTCCCGGGTGGAAAATTGGCTCCATTGCCAATTGTAAAAAGATTGTGGACTCATCTTTCCATATATTTAATCACTGATTTCTGTCTGTTTGGTGGGAAAACTGTTACTTGGGAGGTGGTTGACAGATTCAATAAACAAGCTCATTGTATTCCTCTGTCAGGGTTACCTAATGCAAGTTGTTAATTTGTCCTGTTGTAAGATTGCATGGAATAAGGGGAGTGCAATTTGTCCCTCAATTCTGGAGAATCATTTGTAAGAAACTGGGGATTGACTTGTGATTTTCTTCTGCCTACCACAATGGTCAGACAGAAAGGACAAATCTGTGTATGGTTCAATTTTTTGAGGTGTTTTTTGGTGTATTAGCAGGAGGACTGGTCTTCATTTTCACCTCTTGCTGAGTTTACTTTTAACAGTCAGGTCAATCAGTCCCTGGAACTTCTCCGTTTTTTGTAATTACAGGTGCATCTCAATGAATTAGAATATCATCAAAAAAGTTAGTTTATTTCACTAATTTTATATTATTATTATTATTAGGTATTTATATAGCGCTATTAGGATACATAGCGCTGTACAAGTTAGGGGGTAGACAAAGACAAGTGGTCGAAAAACGACGACAAATCGACAAAACAATCGTACGGGTACAATAGGGCCAGGGATCCTGTCCGCGAGGGCTCACAGTCTAGAGGGGTGGGGAGGGAGACAGTAGGAGGGGAGAGGTGAGATGGTGCAGTGGATTGGGTCTCAGTGTGTGTTGTAGGCTTGTAGGAAGAGGTGGGTCTTCAGGTTTTTCTTGAAGGTTCCCAGGGTAGGGGAGTGTCTGATATGGTGGGGGAGGGAGTTCCAGAGTCTGCTGGAAGCACGAGAGAAGTCTTGTGTGCGGTTGTGGGAGGTGGAAATGCGGGGGGTTGAGAGAAGGAGTTCCTGAGAGGAGCGCAAGTTGCGTGAGGGGAGATAGCGGGAGACTAGGTCGGAGATGTAGGGAGGGGACAGGTTGTGTATGGCCTTGTAGGTCAGGGTTAGGGTTTTGAAAGCGAGATCGCTGGGGGATGGGGAGCCAGTGGAGGGCTCGGCGGAGAGGGGAGGGGGCGAGTAACGGGGAGATAGGTGGATGAGTCGGGCAGTTGAGGATGGTGCGGAGAGGTGCGAGGGAGGTGGCAGGGAGGCCGGTGAACAGGAGGTTGCAGTAGTCCAGGCGGGAGATGACGAGGGCTGGACAAGTGTCTTGGCTGTGTTGTGGTCAAGGAAGGAGCGGATGGGGCAATGTTTTTAATTGGAGTCGGCAGGAGGTGGCAAGGGCTTGGATGTGGGGCTTGAATGAGAGGGAGGAGTCGAGGATTACCCCGAGGCACTTGGTGTGGGGGAGGGGTGAGAGTGTGCAGTCATTGACGGTGATAGATAGGTCAGGGAGCGGGGCGGGGTTGTTCGGGGGAAAGACGATAAATTCGGTCTTGTCCATGTTGAGTTTTAGGAAGCGGGTAGAAAAGAAGGATGCAATGGCGGATAGGCATGGAGGGATTTTGGATAAAAGGGAGGAGATATCAGGGCCAGACAGATAGAGTTGGGTATCGTCAGCGTAGAGGTGGTATTGGAGTCCATGTGACTCGATGAGATTGCCTAGGCCGAGGGTGTAGATGGAGAAGAGTAGTGGTCCCAGGACCGAGCCTTGGGGAACACCTACAGAGAGGGGTGGGGCGAGGAGGAGGTGTGAGAGTGGGTGACGCTGAAGGTCCTCTCCGTCAGGTAGGAGGAGATCCAGGAGAGGGCGAGGTCAGTAATGCCAAGAGACTCAAGAATTTGGAGTAGGAGGGAGTGGTCAACAGTGTCGAAGGCAGCAGAGAGGTCGAGGAGGATGAGGACGGAATAGTGTCGTTTGCTCTTGGCGATCAGAAGGTCGTTTGTGACTTTGGTTAGGGCTGTTTCGGTGGAGTTGTGAGGTCGGAAGCCGGATTGTAGGCGATCGAAGAGAGCACAGGAAGAGAGGTGGGAGGACAGTTCGGAATAGACGTGTTGTTCAAGAAGTTTAGAGGCAAACGGGAGGAGAGAGATGGGGCGATAGTTGGAGACTGTTGTGGGGTCAAGGGATGTTTTTTTTAGGATGGGAGTGATTAGAGCATGTTTGAAGGGTAAGGGGAATGTGCCGGATTTGAGTGAAATGTTGAAGAGGTGTGTTAGAGCAGGGATGAGGACTGAGGTGAGGTTAGGGATGAGGTGGGAGGGGAGCGGATCAAGGGCACATGTGGTGAGGTGTGATCGTGCTAGAAGGGAGGAGAGGTGATCCTCTGTCACGGGGGTGAAACTGCGTTTTGGTGAGGGGGGGTGGGCTAGAGGTGGGATGGGGCGAGGGGAGTGTGGGTCAAAGCTTTGTCTGAGTTTGTCAATTTTGTCTTTGAAGAAGGTGGCGAAGTCGTCGGCAGAGATGAGGGGTGAGGGAGGGGGAGCAGGGGGACGAAGTAAAAAGTTGAAGGTTTTGAAAAGTTGTTTGGGGTTGTGAGACAGAGCAGTAATTAGGGAGGAGAAGTAGGCTTGTTTAGCGGAGTCAAGGGCATGTCTTGAAGGTATTGAAGGAACGCTTGTATAATGCGAAGTGCTCTGCGGAGTGAGATTTCTTCCATTTCCGCGGCTGCCCTAGTCGTCCGTCTGAGTTTTTTGGTGAGGGTCGTGAGCCAGGTTGTCGTTGTACTCGCGTTGTGTTAAGTGTGAGGGGAGCAGCCTGGTCGAGGGCTGTGGTGAGAGTGGAGTTGTAAAGGGAGGCGGCAGAGTCGGCGTCTTGGGAAGAGGCCAAGTCTGAGAGGGGGAGGAGGGATTCTGAGAGTGAATGGAAGTCTATGAGCCTAAGGTTTCTGCGGGGGTGGGGGAGTGTCCGGAGAGGGGGTAGCGTGGTAGGGGGGGAGAGGGATGAGAATGTCAGTAGGTTGTGGTCGGAGTGGGTGATGGTTGAGTGTGTGAGGTCGGTGAGGGAGCAGAGACGGGTGAAGACTAGGTCAAGTGTGTGGCCGCCAGTGTGCGTGGCGGAGGAGATCCATTGGGAGAGGCCGAAGGAGGAGGTGAGGGATAGGAGTCTGGAGGCAGCGGCTTTGGGGGTGTCGATGGGGATATTGAAGTCACCCATGACGATGGTGGGGATGTCGGAGGAGAGGAGGTGGAGGAGCCAGGTTGTGAAGTGGTCAAAGAAGGTAGAGGGGGATCCAGGGGGACGGAAGACAACGGCCAGTTGGAGGTTGCAGGGGGAGTAGATGCGAACAGCGTGTGCCTCGAAGGAGGGGAGGGGGGGTGGTGTAAGTGGGGAGAAGGAACAGTCATTGGCCAGAAGTAGGCCAACACCTCCGTCCGGGGTGTTGGTGGGGCGGGGAGTATGGGAGAGCGTGAATCCACCGTAGGAGAGGGTAGCCGGGGAGGTTGTGTCAGAGGGGGTAAGCCAGGTCTCTGTGAGGGCGAGGAAGGAGAGTTTTCTGGAGATGAAGAGGTCATGGATAAGTGTAAGTTTGTTGCGGACCGAGCGGGCGTTCCAGAGTGCACCGGGTAAGGGGACAGGGAGGCAGGGGTGGGGGGAATGGGACGGAGGTTAAGGGGTTACGGGGGTTGGTGGTGGGTCGTTGGAGTGGGGTGGAGGGGAGTGAGATGGGGTGGTGGGGTGGGCCAGGATTAGGGGAAATGTCACCGGAGAGTAGGAGGAGCAGGGAGAGGGTTAGGAGGTGGGAGCAGGGGAGCTTGCGTGGTGGGCGTGTAAGCCTAGAGATGGTGGGTTGAAAGTGGGGAAATAGTGTGGAGCATTGGGTGAGGTGGGTAGGAAGGATGGAGGATGAAAGTAGGATTTCTTTACTCAGTGGGGGGATGGGTGGGGGTATTAGGAAGTGGAGAAGGATGGGGGTGAAGGTGAGAAGAAGCGGGAACATGGTGGGGTGAGTAGGGGAGGAGAGGTGGGTGAGGGCAGAGGTAGCCGGGGATCTGGTGTGACAGGGGTGAGTTCCAGGTGATGGGTAGTCGGCCGTGGTTGGGGTGCGGCCAGGTGATGAGGTTTAGTCCGGGGAGGAGATGCAGTTCGGGGATAAGGGGGTGGGATATAGCCAGGGGAGGAAGCAGCCGGAGGCGAGAGGCAGCCGGGGATGAGATGTAGCAGGGGTGGGATGCAGTCGTTGATGGGATGAGATGCAGTCACAGGTGAGATGGGATGTGGCACAAGATGAAATGCAGCACAGGATGAGATGAAGATAGGGTCACGGGTGAGATGAAGATGCAGGTGCAGCCACGGGTAATTCAATACATAAGGTGAAACACATATATTATACTAGATGGTGGCCCGTTCTAACGCATCGGGTATTCTAGAATATGTATGTAGTAGTTGACATACTGTGACTTGACTTGTTCTGTCAACGTGAGTGAACTACATATATATATATAGCAGCAGCTATGGTATATGGTGGTACATTACAGCACATGTACAGCAACACTATAGTACATGGTGGTACATTACAGTACATGTATAGCAGCACTATGGTATATGGTGATACTCTGCTCCCCGCGGCCCCCCGCTCCTCTACAGTAAAAGTAAAAAAAAATCCTCAGCGAGGATACTCACCTGTCCGCCGGCTCGCTCCACCTCCATCTTCTAGGTCCTACAGGCCTTTAGGACCTGCCGTTGCCTGGGAAAGCGATCAGCTGATCGGTCACATGACCGCTAACTGCCAGGGGGGCAGGATGGTGACGGGGGGAAGGTGGGGGGCAGGATTCTGTCGGGGGGGGGCAGGATTGTGTCGGGGGGGACAGGATGGAGGCGGCGGGGGGGGCAGGATGGAGGCGGCGGGAGGGGCAGGATGGAGGTGGGGGGCAGGATGGAAGCGGAGGGGGGGCAGGATGGAAGTGGAGGGGGGCAGGATGGAGGCGGGGGACAAGAACAGCGGGGGGCAGGATGGAGGGAGCGGGGCAGGATGGTGGGAGTGGGGCAGGATGGAGCCAGAGGAGCAGGATGGAGCCGGAGGAGCAGGATGGAGCCGGAGGAGCAGGATGGTGGCGAGCGGGGCAGTATGGAGTCGGGGGGGGAGGGTGACAGGATGGAGGCAGGTGGGCAGGATGGGGCTGGGGGGCAGGATGGAGCTGGGGGGGGAAGAATGGAGGCAGGCGGGCAGGATGGAGACGGCGGGGCAGGACAGAGGCTTGGTGGTCAGCGCAGGATGATGGCTCGGTGGTTAGCGCAGGACGGAGGCTCGGTGGTCAGCGCAGTACGGAGGCTCGGTAGTCAGCTCAGGACGGAAAGGGTCGGTGGTCAGTGCTGTGCGGTGGCTCGGTGGTCAGCGCTGTGCGTGGCTCGGTGGTCAGCACTGTGCGGTGGCTCAGTGGTCAGTGCAGGACAGGGGCAGAGTGGTCAGCACAGGACGGAGGCAGAGTGGTCAGCGCAGGACGGAGGCAGAGTGGTCAGCGCAGGACGGAGGCAGAGTGGTCAGCGCAGGACGGAGGCAGAGTGGTCAGCGCAGGACGGAGGCAGAGTGGTCAGCGCAGGACGGAGGCAGAGTGGTCAGCGCAGGACGGAGGCAGAGTGGTCAGCGCAGGACGGAGGCTCGGTGGTCAGCGCAGGACAGAGGCTCGGTGGTCAGCGCAGGACGGAGGCAGAGTGGTCAGCGCAGGACAGAGGCTCGGTGGTCAGCGCAGGACGGAGGCTCGGTGGTCAGCGCAGGACGGAGGCTCGGTGGTCAGCGCAGGACGGAGGCTCAGTGGTCAGCAGAGGACGGTGGCTTGGTGGTCAGCACAGTGCGGTGGCTCGGTGGTCAGCACAGTGCGGTGGCTCGGTGGTCAGCGCTGTGCGGTGGCTCGGTGGTCAGCACTGTGCGGTGGCTCGGTGGTCAGCGCTGTGCGGTGGCTCAGTGGTCAGCGCTGTGCGGTGGCTCAGTGGTCAGCACAGTGTGGTGGCTCGGTGGTCAGCGCTGTGCGGTGGCTCGGTGGTCAGCACAGTGTGGTGGCTCGGTGGTCAGCGCTGTGCGGTGGCTCGGTGGTCAGCACTGTGCGGTGGCTCGGTGGTCAGCACTGTGCGGTGGCTCAGTGGTCAGTGCAGGACAGAGGCAGAGTGGTCAGCGCAGGACGGAGGCAGAGTGGTCAGCGCAGGACGGAGGCAGAGTGGTCAGCGCAGGATGGAGACAGAGTGGTCAGCGCAGGACGGAGGCAGAGTGGTCAGCGCAGGACGGAGGCAGAGTGGTCAGCGCAGGACGGAGGCAGAGTGGTCAGCGCAGGACGGAGGCAGAGTGGTCAGCGCAGGACGAAGGCAGAGTGGTCAGCGCAGGACGGAGGCAGAGTGGTCACGCAGGACGGAGGCAGAGTGGTCAGCGCAGGACGGAGGCAGAGTGGTCAGCGCAGGACGGAGGCAAAGTGGTCAGCAGAGGACGGAGGCAAAGTGGTCAGCACAGTGCGGTGGCTCGGTGGTCAGCGCTGTGCGGTGGCTCGGTGGTCAGCGCTGTGCGGTGGCTCGGTGGTCAGCGCTGTGCGGTGGCTCGGTGGTCAGCGCAGTGCGGTGGCTCGGTGGTCAGCGCTGTGCGGTGGCTCGGTGGTCAGCACTGTGCGGTGGCTCGGTGGTCAGCACTGTGCGGTGGCTCGGTGGTCAGCACTGTGCGGTGGCTCAGTGGTCAGCGCAGGACAGAGGCAGAGTGGTCAGCGCAGGACGGAGGCAGAGTGGTCAGCGCAGGATGGAGGCAGAGTGGTCAGCGCAGGACGGAGGCAGAGTGGTCAGCACAGGACGGAGGCAGAGTGGTCAGCGCAGGACGGAGGCAGAGTGGTCAGCAGAGGACAGTGGCTCGGTGGTCAGCACAGTGCGGTGGCTCGGTGGTCAGCACAGTGCAGTGGCTCGGTGGTCAGCACTGTGCGGTGGCTTAGTGGTCAGCGCTGTGCGGTGGCTCGGTGGTCAGCACTGTGCGGTGGCTCGGTGGTCAGCACTGTGCGGTCGCTCGGTGGTCAGCACTGTGCGGTGGCTCAGTGGTCAGTGCAGGACGGAGGCAGAGTGGTCAGTGCAGGACGGAGGCAGAGTGGTCAGCGCAGGACGGAGGCAGAGTGGTCAGCGCAGGACGGAGGCAGAGTGGTCAGCGCAGGACGGAGGCAGAGTGGTCAGCGCAGGACGGAGGCAGAGTGGTCAGCGCAGGACGGAGGCTCGGTGGTCAGCGCAGGACAGAGGCTCGGTGGTCAGCGCAGGACGGAGGCAGAGTGGTCAGCGCAGGACAGAGGCTCGGTGGTCAGCGCAGGACGGAGGCTCGGTGGTCAGCGCAGGACGGAGGCTCGGTGGTCAGCGCAGGACGGAGGCTCAGTGGTCAGCAGAGGACGGTGGCTTGGTGGTCAGCACAGTGCGGTGGCTCGGTGGTCAGCACAGTGCGGTGGCTCGGTGGTCAGCGCTGTGCGGTGGCTCGGTGGTCAGCACTGTGCGGTGGCTCGGTGGTCAGCGCTGTGCGGTGGCTCAGTGGTCAGCGCTGTGCGGTGGCTCAGTGGTCAGCACAGTGTGGTGGCTCGGTGGTCAGCGCTGTGCGGTGGCTCGGTGGTCAGCACAGTGTGGTGGCTCGGTGGTCAGCGCTGTGCGGTGGCTCGGTGGTCAGCACTGTGCGGTGGCTCGGTGGTCAGCACTGTGCGGTGGCTCAGTGGTCAGTGCAGGACAGAGGCAGAGTGGTCAGCGCAGGACGGAGGCAGAGTGGTCAGCGCAGGACGGAGGCAGAGTGGTCAGCGCAGGATGGAGACAGAGTGGTCAGCGCAGGACGGAGGCAGAGTGGTCAGCGCAGGACGGAGGCAGAGTGGTCAGCGCAGGACGGAGGCAGAGTGGTCAGCGCAGGACGGAGGCAGAGTGGTCAGCGCAGGACGAAGGCAGAGTGGTCAGCGCAGGACGGAGGCAGAGTGGTCAGCGCAGGACGGAGGCAGAGTGGTCAGCGCAGGACGGAGGCAGAGTGGTCAGCGCAGGACGGAGGCAAAGTGGTCAGCAGAGGACGGAGGCAAAGTGGTCAGCACAGTGCGGTGGCTCGGTGGTCAGCGCTGTGCGGTGGCTCGGTGGTCAGCGCTGTGCGGTGGCTCGGTGGTCAGCGCTGTGCGGTGGCTCGGTGGTCAGCGCAGTGCGGTGGCTCGGTGGTCAGCGCTGTGCGGTGGCTCGGTGGTCAGCACTGTGCGGTGGCTCGGTGGTCAGCACTGTGCGGTGGCTCGGTGGTCAGCACTGTGCGGTGGCTCAGTGGTCAGCGCAGGACAGAGGCAGAGTGGTCAGCGCAGGACGGAGGCAGAGTGGTCAGCGCAGGATGGAGGCAGAGTGGTCAGCGCAGGACGGAGGCAGAGTGGTCAGCACAGGACGGAGGCAGAGTGGTCAGCGCAGGACGGAGGCAGAGTGGTCAGCAGAGGACAGTGGCTCGGTGGTCAGCACAGTGCGGTGGCTCGGTGGTCAGCACAGTGCAGTGGCTCGGTGGTCAGCACTGTGCGGTGGTCTTAGTGGTCAGCGCTGTGCGGTGGCTCGGTGGTCAGCACTGTGCGGTGGCTCGGTGGTCAGCACTGTGCGGTCGCTCGGTGGTCAGCACTGTGCGGTGGCTCAGTGGTCAGTGCAGGACGGAGGCAGAGTGGTCAGCGCAGGACGGAGGCAGAGTGGTCAGCGCAGGACGGAAGCAGAGTGGTCAGCGCAGGACGGAGGCAGAGTAGTCAGCGCAGGAAGGAGGCAGAGTAGGTCAGCGTAGGACGGAGGCAGAGTGGTCAGCGCAGGACGGAGGCTCGGTGGTCAGCGCAGGACGGCGGCTCGGTGGTTAGCGCAGGACGGACGGCTCGGTGGTCAGCGCAGAACAGAGGCTCGGTGGTCAGCGCAGGACGGAGGCTCGGTGGTCAGCGCTGTGCGGGGCTCGGTGGTCAGCACTGTGCCTCCGACGCCGACCGCGCTCCTCATTTCCGGCGACATGTTATTCCAACATGGCGTCCGGGAACTCTCGCCGATCGAAAAGTCTTGCGAGACTTCCTGGACGCCATATTGTATCCAGTCCTACGGGGGCGGCGGTGCCAGTGTGGCATCGCCTTACTTATGGCAATTGTATGTTTTTTTTTTTAAATAAAGAGCAATAGTACTGTATTTTGGCCTGACTCCAGGGTTGTTCTTTTTATGAAGTTGATGTTGTGAGAGGTAAACTATCCGTCTATGTATGCCCCACCCCAGGAAATGACGGTGTTTGCGCAAGATCTCAGGCTGGAGGAACAGGTCAAAGAGAAAAATGACTGTCATCACTGTCAGGAGGTTGGTGCTAGTAGGATGAAGAGGAGATAGTCCAGAGAGCTGTAAATATATACCAAAATCCTGCACTGGGTAGCTGGTCACAGAGACCAACATTCTTGCAAGTGTGTCTGTCACAAGGGCCAAGGTACTCAGCAGCTGGGCCAGAGTTTAGTTCTCAGCAGCCATGCCTAGAAGCTGTGCTTCTAACTGCACATGTAAAGGGTATAATCGTAGGGCTAAAGTTTGTTTGTGATGCCAGTTGGGATTATCAACTAAATGTGGCTGGCACTGCAGGGGTCCCTGAAAGATAAGTGTTAGTAGACAGCGCAGATGGTTAATCCTTCCCAACCAGGACTGGCACCCAGGAAGATGATGGGTGTGATAGTGGTGGATGCAGTGTAGAAAGTAAACAGCAGGAGTTAGTCTTTGCTTTACTTTTTTTACTGCAGGTTTCTGGAGCAAGTCTAGGGTATACAACCACAACCATGCATGTGGTACGGCCAGTCTGATGATAACGGTAGTCCCCTTTGCTGGATGAGTAATATGGCCTTCCTGATGACTTTCCTTGAGTTTAAGGCTTCTTGGTGCCTTTAGCTGTCCAGAACTCCCTCTTAGTTGCTGTAGGTTACCTCCTGCTAGGTTGGTAGTGCGGATCCTGCAGATTTCCATGCCTATAGCAGTTCCCTGATCCTATGTATTACTGATGCCCCGGAGGTGCTCCACTTGAGTTGTTGGTGAGCATAAAACTCACCAGCATCCAGTTCTGCCACTAGGCCTTATAAGCTTGGATGACCTAGGAACTGTTGCTCTGCTTACAGCTGGTCCCTTCAAAGCAGCTCCCACTGCCTGCTCACTGTTCCTCTCTTTTGCCTACTCTATCTCACTACACCTTAAGTAACCCCTTCTCCAACCAGAGAATGAGTCACAGCCCAACTTAGGCCTTCAGTGCTTGGATTCCTGGTTAAATATCAGTCAGTGTGTGTTCGCTTCAGACTTCCAGCAGAGGGACCTCAGTTCTCATCAGACATGGCATTACATAGATGGTATAGCAATACCATGTTGTGGTGGCCAGTCATCGGGGCGCCACACAGGCTCTGTCAATCATCAGGGTAGGTGCATACATATAGATAGTTCAGCTCTCACAATGTGGATTTCTCTGGTATTAAACATCAGATTGCTGATATCAAAGTATCATTTTATTCAACTTTCTATAACCTGCATATCAATATAGATGGTTTAGGAAGGTTGATGCTACTGACAGACTCCCTTTAAAACAAAAAAGGATTGTCCAAAGTGGACAGATCCTTCACAACTCTTATTTTCCTATAGACAATGCGCCAGATTCTGGTCTGGTTAGCAGTAAGGCCATAACGAGAAACCTGACCTAATTTGTGCATTTGTAAACTACCACTTAGTTAATTCTCTTTTCTGGACTTTATTCTTAGTTTACATTATTATGCACATGACCTGAGAGTTTTGGACATAAGGACAAAGTTGGAAACTCTGTTTTAAGGTAATCCTGGAGGAGTTGAGCAATTCCTTAAACTCTATGTTATGATGACCTCTTATGATGAGGCGATGGGAGGAGATCGTGGGGAGGAGATGTCCCTAAGGGAATGGCAGGATATACTGTAGCTGTAAAAATTGATGAAATTAAATTAATACTGTTTGACTTAGTGGAAAAAACTGAAGCATGGCTAGACGATAGTTATGACTGGGCTGTTACCCTTTAGGGATACTATATTTACAGAAATGAAATAACAGGAAAGGGTCAGGGTTTGTCTTAATCCTAAGGTAACACTATCCTAAAAATTGCAGTCAATTTTGTTCCTGTCATCAATGTTTGTCAGCAGGATTTCTGTATGTTCCTGCCGTAAACAATCTTTTACCTCAGTGCGAAATGTATTACATGGCCCTTACCTATCATGTGCCATTTCTAACACTGGTTCTTCTAAGGCACCAGGACTCTCTGTACCCACATCACTATGTGCAAGCATATTGATATCTTATAGAGAACAAATGTGTTCATTTCCTCCAATTCCCTTACATAAAGGAATCAATCTATAAGGTTTAGAGTTTTAATCTCTCCTTCCGCAGCGGGTTGAGCCATTTTCCCTTTTTCTTCCCCTGATGAAGCTATGGTGACAGTAAAAGCTATAGAGAGGACAATTTCACAGTTAGGAGATGGACTCTGTAGGCCTCTATTCAACATTGCACGTACATGCTACATTGTGTTTATATATGTTATGTATTCACTAGTAGCATTGTAGTCGCTCCATGAGTATCCTTAGGTTTGCAACTCTCTCTCTCTGCCATTTTAATTAATGTTTTAGAAAAATGGGATTCAGTTTTGGTATTGTTCTCTAATGATTATAGATTTATGATAGGTGGAACTTGTTAGGTCATTTTTGCTCTCCCATGTATAAGTAAATATATACTAGTTGTACCTACCACCTTATTGGGTCTCTATACTTTTCTAGATGGCGCAAACATGGTGATTAGTGTTTTAAGCATTTTTCTGTATAATTTAAAGAGAACCTGTCAACACAGTTTTGTAAAGTAAAGACTGGCTGTAATGGTGCTGTAATACAGATTAAATGGATACATTTGGAGAAAAAAATTGGAGGACACAAGGGCTGGACTTTACACTGGGTCTTCTCCCTGTCTGTGATTTCCAGGCCCTTCGGTCTGTCTCCAGTCTCTGAATGACAGGTCACTGATGAGATTTAAAATAGAGAAGGCAGGTCATTCCCACACAGGAGGTAGGCTAGGGACCCAGGGAATCACAGACAAAGAGATGACCCTATGAACAGACTGGCCCCTGTGCACTAAAATCTAACCAGCAGCAAACTTCAAATGGTGATAAAGAAGTTAATATAGCAGGATTTCTTATCCAAAGGAATCAATGTAATCTGTATTACAGTGCTATTACAGCCGTGTCTTTAAGTTATACTACAAAATTGTGCTAACAGCCTTGTAGATATTTTTATGGAATCACTCCCTCTCTGGGCCAGACCAGAGAGATATTCTGTACAAATATAGTTTATCATGTATTTCTACAATTCTCCAGTTGCAGAGAATATATATGACCATGTGCAACCTACTGTTACATAAAAACTGATTGGTTGGGTTTAAAGGGGTGGTCTGGTCATGATATGTTGATGACCTAACCTCAGAATAGGTCATCAATATCAGATTGATGTGGGTCTTTCACCCGGCACCCGCATCGATGAGCCATTGAATGCTGCAGCCATTTGTACAAACATTAATCTCCATTCAATGTGTAGTGTCTGCTGCCAGGTACTGCAGAACAGCTCCAATGCTACTGAATACATTCTATGGCCCCAGTTCATCAAAGCAATTCCCCAAAATTCTGACTTATATTTCTTTGAAGAGTTGCAAGATTTAGCAAAATCTCTGGTCTTTTGAATTGGGGGACAATGACTTTTGAGTAGATGCTGCTCTGCAGTGTCTGGCAGCTCCAGTCAAGGTATTTACATTCAGCCCCCACTGGAAATAGGAACAGCTGACCAATTGGGATTGTGTGTGCTGGATTCCTACTAATCTGGTATTGATGACTTATCACACAGATAGGTCATCAAAATATTCTTACAAAACAACCCTGTAAATTTGGGATTATTTAGACATCAGTGATTTTCATGAATAAAAATTCTCTGCGTTTTATCACTGTTGGTGATCTGATTTTGATCACAGACTGTCATTGTGTCTGTATTCATCAGTTTTTCTCATATAAAGATAGTAAAAATTGATTTAAATTTACCAAGCTTCTGTGAAAAATGGATGACATTTGAGACTGATTTTGTTTTACAGACCCAAAGACTTGAATTGGCAAAGTTTGATCTGTGACTTGGGACACGTCACCGTGTTCTTTTGCTAACCACTCAGTCCACAAAATTGCGCAGACATGTGAAGAGCCCATAGAGTATGAAAGGTATGACTTCTACGGTATCAGTGAAAAACACAGAGTTTTAATCATAAAAATTCAAGTGTGAATGAGCCCTTAGGCTGTATTGAATCACTTTTATGTACAACTGACTTAAGTTTGAGTTCAGCTGTAACACACCATCTCAGTTGTTCACAATTTATACAACTGTAATTTAAAAAAAATAATATTTAAAAAAGAAATAATGGAGTATAAAATAATTTTAAATTTGCTGTGTTCAGAAGAATGATGGAAGATTAAAATATAAAAAAAAATGTAATATTGCTGTACAATTCTATTTTTGTTTACTACAGCATCAATACTTCCGCAAACCATGTCTTCATTTGCTTTTTAAGAGACAAGCTTTCTTGGGAAACATTGAAGAGTTTTAATGATTATGAAAAGAAGGAAAAATTGTTTTGATTTTTAACAAAGGTACTGTAATATGGAGTCTCACATAATAATGTGGTTGGCTTTTGTCATGAGTGTGCCACATCTTGTTGTCACCTCTGGGTGATCTGAGGTCAGAAGGTCTAACCGTTTGATTAATTGCATGCTTTCTGCAGAGCTCACTTAACAGCTTTACTTATGTGTTTGCTCTGCTATGCTGAAGAGGTTAATGATCTTTTCACTGCTGGATATAGTATTCTCTTGGCCTTCAGGTGTAGAGAATGTAATTACCCTCCCCTTCCACTATATCCAACCCCTCTGATCTCACTCCATGTGTTGATAGAACATGTGTACTCCCCTGATCTGAAGCTCACTATTCTTTAGTTGTGGTGTCATGGATCTGGTAGCAGCAAAGCTTCTGTTTGGAGATCTGCTAAAACCCTGCTATACCTGTTGCCTTGCCTGGGTTCCCTGTGTGCTTCCCTGCTCTCCAGCCCCTGCAATCCCTTTGGGAAGGGGGACATCTAGGTGAGTCCAATCTAGGAGTCTAGTAAAATACGAGACCCAGGCATCCCCAGGTAATCCTGGGGACAGGGATTAGCCTAGGCTCTCCTAGCTGAAGGGATAAAACAGGTGTACACAATGCTTCACCACTGTCATGTTGGTTTTACCTTCCTCTGTATGCTTGCCCTGCTGCAGTTGTCGCACTTAGCGACCTCACCCCTGATTCCTTAGGAGGTAGAGAAAACTCTTGATGGCCTATCAGGTAGCAAGGCCCAAGCAGTCCTCATCCAGTCCTGCAGTCAGAGATAATCTTATCTGTCCATTTAGGGACAGTGCAGTTGGAGCTCCAGTCTGTATAGGGACTAACTGGGTGGAGATACAGATAGAGAATGACTGTGATTACATATTCTCCATATGCGTGAAACCTTGCTACCTTCAGAGAAGGAAATAAATATTTGATCCCTTGCTGAATTTGTAAATTTGCCCACTGACAAAGACATGAACAGTCTATAATTTTAAGGGTAGGTTAATTTTAACAGATAGAATATCAAAAATGAAATCCAGAAAATCGAAAAATGAAATCCAGCGGCATCGGGTGACATCAGTACGCTCTATAAGCTTCAAGCACCGCATTGCGCATGCGGTGCTTGAAGCAGTACACAGCGGCGTGGGTGTACTGACATCACCCGCTGCCGGAAATGACGCGTTTCGCATTATTACAGCCCAGCAGGCAGCGCCATGGAGAGCAGGGAGGCGCTGAATACAATATGAATAGAAGATCACACCTATTAGGGCGTGATCTTATAACAAAGTGGGCCCGTCCTAGGGGCTAAAGAATATAGCCCCTGCTAATTAACATCACTAATGAGTAAGTTCTAAAACGTTTTTCTCCACTTTCACAGGATGCTTTTCTGAGCCAAAAGGAGTGTGACATTAGTGATACTATGCTGCAGGGACATTATTTTGAAGCTTAGGTGGCGTTTTGGAGGTGACATAATCCCTTTAACACAGGTGACAATTTAAGATGGCTGTCTTTAATGTAGGTAACGAGTTGATTAGGAGCGTCTAACTGGTGTGTAGAAGCCAGAACTCCAAATACTTTTATCTCTCTTCAAAATGCAAATTAATTTATGTAATTTAGATAATATGATTTTCTGGATTTTATTTTTGATATTCTATCTCTCACTGTTAAAATTAACCTACCCTTTAAATTATAGACTGTTCATGTCTTTGTCAGTGGGCAAACTTACAAAATCAGCAAAACATCAAATAATTATTTCCTTCACTGTAACTATCACTGGCGTGACAGCTATCATCTGCATAAGTCCTAATTTAGGGTGCTTTCACATAACAATTTTTTCCCTGTCCGTGGGATCCTACTTTTTGTAGGATCCCACGGACAGGAATGGACACCACAGGGGGTGACCTATTCTGTGTCCGGGTCTGTGATTAGCGGGGCACTTTCACTTCTGCAATGAATATTATACATTGCAGAAGTGAAATATAAGAAAGAGTTAAAAATAAAAAATCACTATGCTCACCTATCCTTGATCCACCGCTGTCTCCCAGCAAGGTCCGTGTGCTTACACGACATGTGATGATGTCACAGAGCGTCATCAGGTCACATGACCGCAGTTACCGCGGTAACTGCGGTCATGTGACCCGATGATGCTCTGTGACATCATCACAGGTCCTGTAAGCACACGGACCTTGCTGGGAGGCAGCGGTGGATCGAGGATAGGCGAGCATAGTGATTTTTTATTTTTAACTCTTTCTTTTACTTAATTACACTTATGCAATGTATATTATACATTGCAGAAGTGTAATTAGAAGGGTTGGAGCAATTTTAGTGTACTGAGCATGCTCAGTACACTAAAATCAGGTCCGAGGAACGATCAGCTGTTTCCTCGGACCAGCGCTCATAGACCCCCATGTTAAAGGCCACGGATCGGATCGGATTTGGCCTAATTGCCATCCGATTTTGTGGGATGTGATTTTTTTTCTGAGCCCAAAATCGGAGCAGTCTCCGATTTTGGGTCCAGCATAAAATCGTACACAAATCGGATCCCACAAAATCAGATGTCAATTAGGCCAAATCCGATCCGATCCGACCCCCATAGGATAACATGGGGGCCAAATCGGATCCGTGGCTGTGAAAGGGGCCTTATACCTATTTTCTCATTCCTGCCCAAAATCAGAAATGGGAAACCAGCTCTTCTACAAATAGTAGATGCATATTCATGTTAAATTAGTATATTGTATAATACACATTAGTATACAGATACAGTTAAGTTAAATGATAATTTATTCAGCAGCAAAACATTACATTTTGTAACAAAAAAAACATACTGATGTATGTACAATTTGTTATAAGAGCATGACTTGTAAATGTGATATTTCAGCTTTTTATTTGTGTAGTAGTGTACATCACTAAAAATGATTTGTGCCCTATATAACATGCATATTCATGTGGAAGACCACAAGAAAATGAATACCGAAGGTTTCATGGGTTGAATGAATTCTTCAATTTAGCAAAACCAAAGAGGAGTGGAAACGTTGATAAGATATTATCTTACAAGCCAAGTTATTCTTTAGTAATAAACACGTATCGAAAGCACTATTCACTGTTAAAAAATATATAATATATAAATAAGATATTTAGGAAAATGTCCATATTATCCCCAATGTACTGTATATTCCAGTATCCATCTGTTAAGTACCCTTGTCAGGCTCAGGAAAAATAAAGCTTTAAAGCGAACCTGTCACCCCCCCCCGGGCATCAAAAGCTCTAATAGCCACCTTCTGCAGCACTAAGGCTGCATTCAGGGAAGGTGACTATAGCCTTTTGATGCCCTTTGTAGTCTGAAATATGAAGTTAGGTAAATGCTTACTCTTAGAAAGAACAGAGACAGGGAGGCAGGGTTTCACGCTGCTCCGGCCCGCCCCCTCTTGTCAGTCATGGTGCTCGGCTGCTGCTGCCTCCCATGACTGTGTAAAATGAACGCGCGTCTCCGTTCTCATGCACGGAGCCGCGCATGCGCTGTGCACCCGGTGTCCAGGAAGTCATCGACACCGGGCACACAGCGCATGCGCGGCTCCGTGCATGAGAACGGAGACGCGCGTTCATTTTACACAGTCATGGGAGGCAGCAGCAGCCGAGCACCATGACTGACAAGAGGGGGCGGGCCGGAGCAGCGTGAAACCCTGCCTCCCTGTCTCTGTTCTTTCTAAGAGTAAGCATTTACCTAACTTCATATTTCAGACTACAAAGGGCATCAAAAGCCTATAGTCACCTTCCCTGAATGCAGCCTTAGTGCTGCAGAAGGTGGCTATTAGAGCTTTTGATGCCCGGGGGGGGTGACAGGTTCGCTTTAAATGTGTGTAACAGATTAGCAGAGTGACACAATTATTCCAATTTGTGCAAAGCACTGTATATAGGCGCCATTGTTTCTTAAATCAATGTAGAGCTTATTTGTACACGTGCGATAAGCCAAACATGGCAGACTTCATTAATATGTGCAAAGATGCAAAAAAAGACATATTTGGTTAGCAACATTGTTATGCAATATAACATTTTTCATCGTACCAATGAATTTTGCGGCTAAATTCAAACTCAACGTCCCCTTTAATGATATCAAGTCGTCTAAAATTAATATAAAAAAAATCTGAAATTCCTTATCTGTGGCAGTATATTGTTACAGAACAAAAAAATAAATCCAGTTTTCAGGAGAAAAATAATAGAAAAGAAAAGACCTATAGTACTCACAACTAAAAAATGACAATTAGTAAGCTTAAACTAAAAACACATATCAGGCCAAGTCTTCATATGAACAATTATCATATAATAAACTTAAAAATACATAAATTAAATACAAAAATACAGTAAAGAAGAGTGGATAATGTGCTGAAGAAGAAATAGATCTTTATGTCCTGTGTTGTTTTCCATTAAACTCCTCCTGTTCACAAATTTCAGTTCTTGTTTAACAGCGACATTTGTTTCATGTGCTCTAATTTCAGCTGTGCTTGATAGTCCAAGACAGCTACGTTTTATGAATGTTGAAATACCCAAGGCACTAGTATTCTCACATCTAGACTTCAGGATTCCCAATCAATGCTTCTTAGCAAATGAACATAAAATCCAGCTATATCTGATCAATAAAATGCACGCTTCCCTTGTTGGAAGTCCTTCTCAAAGAATTGTTTTGAACATCACCATTTGTGGTGGATGGTCTTCCAGGAAATTCTTGAAGTGGCAGCTCACCATTCTGCAACACGAAGGAAACTCCATTTCTCTCCTTAAATATACTCCCTGAAAATATACAAATTATAGGATCAGTTGTTTAAACTAAATACAAGAATGTCTGTGTGGCTCAGTTCACAGTTTGCACGTTGCAGGCCCGGCATGGTGCCGGGGCCCTGGACAAGTGAGAAGTCCACTCACTGTCTGTGAGCCAGAAGCAGTGAGGAGACATGCTCACAGACAGCTGCCCTTTTTCCCTCTCTCTCTCCTGCTATGCACTGATCTATGTGATCAGTACATAGCAGGAGAGAAAGCTTACCGGGATCAACATGGAGGCTGAAGAACCTTCCAGTCATGTGACTGATCACATGACTGAAATCAAGGCTCTGGAAGTTCCTTCAGCTACCTAACTTCTGCAGCCTCCGTGCAGCTCACAGTGCCTCCTCTTCCTGCTCTGCAATGATCAAGAACAGCTGGGTGTGGTAATGTATAGTGTGTGTGTGAATGCAGAGTTGTGTGTATCTGTGTGTACATTTTCGTGTGTGTACTGTATATATGTAAATGCATGTATTGTCCATGTAATAGAGCTGTGTGTGTATCTGTATGTACATGTATTGTACATGTAGCACAGTTGGGTGTGTAGTGTGCATGTAGTGTCCATGTAGCAGAGCTGTGTGTGTGTCTGTATGTGCATGTATAATCATGTAACAAAGCTGTGTGTGCAGTGTGCATGTAGCAGAGCTGGGTGTGTAGTGTGCATGCAGCAGAGCTGCTGTGTGTGTAATGTGCATGTAGTGTTCATGTAGCAGAGCTGTGTGTGTTTTTGTGTGTATCTGTATGTGCATGTAGTGTCTATGTAGAGCTGTGTGTGTTTGCATCTGCATGTAACAGAGCTGTGTGTGTTTGTATTTGTATGTGCATGTAGCAGATCTGTGTGTGTAGTGTGCATGTAGCAGAGCTTTGTGTGTCTCTCTGTGCATGCAATTGGGCATGAAGTAGAGCGGAGTGTGTGTATATGCATGTTCATGAAGTAGAGCTGCGTGTGTAGTGTGCATGTAGCAGAGCTGTGTGTATCTGCATGTTCATGTAATAGAGCTGTGTGTGTAGTGTGCATGTAGCAGAGCTGTGTTGTATCGGCATATTTATGTAGTAGAGCTGTTTGTGTAGTGTGCATGTAGTAGATGTATGTGTCTAAATGTTCTTGTGACAGAGCAGTGTGTGTCTACATGTGCATGTAGCAGAGCCATGTATGTCTATGGGCACATTGCAGAGCTGTGTGGGTCATATATAATTTGCAGAAAGACACTAACTATAGATTTATTGCCTCTGTATTCTACCCTAGTACATTAAAATTAGCACTAATGACCTCTCCCTTCATAGCACAATGAAAGCTTTAATTAATAGGATGAAATGTTTTATTTTCAGCTATTTAAACTTGGGGTGCGGCTTGTGGTGCGGACATGTAGCAGTGGGGAGGGGAGAGGCGAAGTGTTAAAGGGGCCTGACTGAGACTCTTGCGCCTGGGGCCCAAAAAAAACCTGGAACCGGCCCTGGCATGTTGCTACATTATTTGCAAAAGAAAAACTGCAGTAACTTTTATTTTGTCAATCTTTTTATAAAGGCATTTGTTTAGTCGAACAGCAGAAATGTTAGTTTTCATTTCCCACTGATTTGAAATCTTTTGTTTGACCTTGCCAGTGGCACATCATACCTTGCCAGTGAGCACATCATACCTTGCCAGTGGGTACATCATACCTTGCCAGTGGGTACATCATACCTTGCCAGTGAGCACATCATACCTTGCCAGTGGGCACATCATACCTTGCCAGTGAGCACATCATACCTTGCCAGTGGGTACATCATGCCTTGCTAGTGGGCATATCATACACTGGCAGTGGGCACATCATGCCTTAGCAGTGGGCACATCATGCAGTTTCAATAAGGCCAGTGTTTGTGTGTGTGGGAGGTGAGGGCGGTAGCCAGCGCTGAATTGTCTTGCCCTCATGTCAGCAGATTCAGATGGCCAAAAACCAGACGTTCTGCCTTTTGGCCAGCCAAATATTCTGACATCTCTGGGCAACCTCTCCTGTGACTGCAGCTAGGCTCGCTGTCCCCACCAATGCGCCCTAACGTCTGAGCATACAAGATTTTACGAAACACTGTCAAGCTAGCAAGAAAGCATTTAGAGCTCACCGTTTCCATTGGGGTGCACTGAGTACTCATTGGACACTAGTAATGTTGTAGAATTAGTATTACTAGATGACTGAATAGAGTTGCTGGAACTGCTTGATATTCCTTGCTTTGAAGTCTGGTTCCTTAATTTGTTGGTAGCTGTTTTACTCCAGTCTAAATGTAACACAAAAATATTGAATAATATGTAACAATAATTATGCTGATACGGGCATGAAAGTCTTCAAAAGCTAACTCCATCAACCCCTTCATATCTTCTATCTGTTGGTGCATTCCTGAGAAATCAGTGTTTTAATTTTAAGGAGTTACTTGGGAGTTTGGTTATTTGTTTTTGTATGGAACTAAGAACATGCCGGCTGCCTGTTCTGCCCTACAACGATTTCTCCTGGCTCAAGCAGTGACTCTCCTGCTTTTTTTGAGCAACCATCAACAGAGCAGCTTCTCTTTTGGTCTGTTCTATTGAGTCAGATAGGGAGATAGGGAGCTGACATTCAAGCAGCATGACTTCAGCAGCGATATCCAATTGATGAGCAGAGCAGAAGAGAAGCTGCTCAGTCTGTATGATTTCACCAGAAGAGGGTAAATTCCTGGCAGGAGTGGTCCGTGACAGTTCTGAGCCAACAGAGATTGTCACCGGCCAGAACAGGCAGGCTTGCTGGTAAGTCCATAGCCTCTTATGAAAAAATATGCAAACTCTTGGATGACCCCTTTAAAATGAGTTGTTAAGTGCTCTGAGCTCTTCCAAAGGCTTTGCCTCCCGAGGATGTTTCCGTGCCCTCCAGCAGCCTCTTTAGCTTGTCTGTGTGATATCCCATGGCCAAAAAGGATATCAGACAGTGAGCAATCAATCAAGCTAAACAGGCCTGTGCTGGGCGGAGAAACAATGTTGGGACGTAAGCACTATATGTGCAATGTCTTCTGTGCTTGACTGTATTAGACTCCATTTAGTGGACAGGCTTTCAATTACTTTTGCACTGTTTGAAGGACGTCCTTGATAAACTATGGGAAATCAATGGTATCCCTTCTAGGGAGGTCCTCTGCTTTCTGTGTCCTTCCCTGGTATATCTCTTTCCTAGTCAAGGGTTTTGGGTCTGATTCATGAATGTTCCTTTGTTCAGCACACCAGTCATGGCATATGCTAGCTACAATATATGCTCTTAAATTCTCTGTGTAAATTACCAGGAGAACAGGGAGAAACAAACAGTAGAGTAGAAAACCTATAGCATATTGGCATACCCTAGAAATTAGGATACAAACTGTGAGAGTTTTTTCTTTTATTACTACTTGTGAAAATTAAAAAAATGGTGCCGAACTACATTTTAATGAAAAACATGGAATTTTAATTTTTTATTGCTCATTGGAGTTAGTTCCTAAATCCTATTTTGCACACTACAACCCCTGGCAAAAATTATGCAATCACCTGGCTCGGAGGATGTCCATTCAGTTGTTTAATTTTGTAGAAAAATGCAGATCACAGACATGGCACAAAACTAAAGTCATTTCAAATGGCAACTTTATGGCTTTAAGAAAAGCTAACAGAAATCAAGCTAAAAATGTGGTAGTCAGTAAGGGTACCTTTTTTCAGACCAAGCAGAGGGAAAAATTATGGAATCACCCTGTAAATTTTCATTCCTAAAACTAATACCTGCATCAAATAAGATCTGCTTGTTAGTCTGCATCTAAAAAGGAGTGATCACACCTTGGAAAGCTGTTGCACCAAGTGGACTGACATGAATCATGGCTCCAATTGAAACAAAGGAGAGGATTATCAAACTCTTAAAAGAGGGTAAATCAACACGCAATGTTGCAAAAGATGTTGGTTGCTCACAGTCACCTGTGTCTAAAATCCACATACTGGTAGACCAAGAAAGACATGAAAGCATCAAGACCGGAAACTTAAAGCAATATGTCTCCAAAACAGGAAATGCACAACAAAACAAATGAGGAACGAATGGGAGGAAACTGGAGTCAATGTCTGTGACCGAACTGTAAGAAACCGCCTAAAGGAAATGGGATTTACATACAGAACAGCTAAACAAAAGCCATCATTAACACCTAAACAGAAAAAAACAAGGTTACAATGGGCTAAGGAAAAGCAACCATGGACTGTGGATGACTGGATGAAAGTCATATTATTATTATTATTATTATTATTATTTATTTATTTATATAGCGCCATTGGGTTCCATGGCGCTTTACATGAGGATAAGGGAGACAAGAACAAGTACACTAAATCTAGGCGATTAGGACGTACAGGTGCAGGAGATATTCAGTGATGAACTGCGAATCTGCATTGGGCAAGGTGATGATGCTGGAACTTTTGTTTGGTACTGTTCCAATGAGATTTATAAAGATGACTGCCTGAAGAGAACATGCAAATTTCCACAGTCATTGATGATATGGGGCTGCATGTCAGGTAAAGGCACTGGGGAGATGGCTGTCATTACATCTTCAATAAATGCCCAAGTTTACATTGATATTTTGGACACTTTTCTTATCCCATCAATTGAAAGGATGTTTGGGGATGATGAAATCATTTATCAAGATGATAATGCATCCTGCCATAGAGCAAAAACTGTGAAAACATTCCTTGAAAGAAGACACATAAGGTTAGTGTCATGGCCTGCAAATAGTCCAGATCTCAATCCAATTGAAAATGTTTGGTGGAAGTTGAAGAAAATGGTTCATAACAAGGCTCCTACCTGCAAAGCTGATCTGGCAACAGCAATCAGAGAAAGCTGGAGCCAGATTGATGTTAAGTATTGTTTGTCACTCATTAAGTCCATGCCTCAGAGACTGTAAGCTGTTATTAAAGCCAAATGTGGTGCAACAAAATACTAGTGATGTATTGGAGTGTTCTCTTGTGTGTTTGTTTTTCATGATTCCATAATTTTTTCCTCAGAATTGAGTGATTCCATTATTTTTTCTCTCTGCTTGGTCTGAAAAAAATCACCCTTACTGACAACCTCAATTTTTATCTTGATTTCTTTTAGTGTTTCTTAAAGCTATAAAGTTGCCATGTGAAATGACTTTAGTTTTCTGCCACATTTGTGATCTGCTTTTTTTCAACAACATTAAACAACTGAATGAACATCCTCTGAGCCAGGTGATTCCATAATCATAATTTTTTTTTTTTTTTACAATTAAATCACTTTATACATTCAGGCATCTTTATGCAACTTCATCAAAAATTGCCAAGTGGCATTTTGACAATGTGCCCAGTGTGTACTTTGAGAAATTATATAGTTATTGGGCTTTAATAAAAAATATTTTCTTTAGTAAACTAAGATTTTACTTGTAGATGTCAAATGTCTGAAAATAATCCTGACTACCAAAGATACAAAATGTAAAAAACAAACAACTAAGGAAACCCTTATAGAAAAAGAGTTAAACATAATGTAAGTATATGATGAGTAAGACATGGCATTTGCACAATTACTTAGTTTACAGACTAAGGGAATTGTCCAGAATAAGAAAAAAAAAATCTTTTTTTTTTCTTCAGAAATTGGGTTACTGCTTCCAAGGGTTGTGCCCTTTCTGAAACTTAGCTGCAAAGGCAGACATAACCATTGGATAAAATTGGTGCTGTATCTTGAACCCCCACTCCCCCCCAGCCCTTTATACTAATTCTAGACAACCCCTTTAAATTCAGGTTCTAACCACAAATACATAGAAAACCATGTTTATTGGTAAACATAATCATTAAAAAGACATGATAATATATTCATTGCATTTACCATGCTAACCTGGCACATGATGGAATATTGGCTGTCGTGCTTAATAAAAGGTTGTTTTTCTTTGTCTAAATTCTCTCATTTGAGGAGTTATTAGCTACTAAAGTTTACATACTAGTTTTCGCCTGAGTCTGACATTCCCCCTGTATGTTGGATGGTCAATGTCATCTAGGGGAAAATGTGACCACCTTTAGGCTGTGTGCCCACATACCGGGTTTGTGCCGGTGGGCGGCTGGGCGGACCCGCCAGGAAGCTCTGCAGGCGTCCACCGGCTTCCTGGCGGGTATGTGAGGCGGGTGCGGGCGGGTGCTGCGGGCGGGTGCACAGCGGGTTAGCGCCGGCGGTTCTGCAGCGGCTGGAAGCAGCACATGATTCTAGGTTTATAGGACATGCTCATTCTTTGCTAACCCGCTGGGAACCCAGCGGGTTAGCAACAGATGAGCATGTGTAAACCACCGCTGTGTGCACAGCGGGTGTCGGTTTACATAGGTTTTAATGTTAATCCAAACGCCGGTTTGGATTACCATAAATTTACATAAAACTTATGTAAACCGACCGGCGGTTTACACATCTAGCACGGCCCTAACCCGCCATGTGGGCACACACCCTTAGTGTCAAATCTCTGCTAACGAATCTCTGCTTGATCTTATTGGAAATTAGAATCTAAATTTTACAAGATAATAACTCCACAACAGGAGGTGAGAAATTAAATAAAAACTGTCTTTTATTGCATGATGTGGTCGAGTTTTAATGCTACAACTGGTGAAAGATCATTTTTAACTAATTCTGCAGTCTGCTACGTACTGTAATACATAGAGGCTGTAGAAGTCAAATAGGCATGTTTACTAAAGGGTTTCATTAAAATTATTTGAGTTTTAGCAAAAATATATGCATTTTTTTTTTTAAAAAGAGGGTCCAAAAGACGTAATGTTGTTAAAAATAATAGACATAAGTCTACACGAATCCCTTCCTTAATGACTGAGTTGGGTGTCTTGGTAAATGGTCTAACTGTAAGATTAATTTTGAAAAATCTGAGGCTTTAATAAATCTTATCTCAGTATTTGATGGATACTCTTAAATCCAACTTTCCCTTTAAATAGCCTTCAAACAATAATATGTTTTTAGGCACGCATATTCTCTCTACTCTTTCCAAACTATTTAGCCTCAACTTTCAACAACTCCTTGGAAACGTGGCAGAATTCTTGTGGTTTCACAGTTAATGTTTAAAATAACAGTCTTGCCCAGTCTACTATACAGTATTTACTACAAAACATTCCAGTATATTCCCCCTCCTCTTTCTTGATCAAAATCCAACGCAAAGTCAGTCGATTCGTTTGGTCGACTGGCCGTCCAAGGATTCGTAGTAATATTCTGGTTCACTTGAAAGACGCTGGGGTCATTTGTTTACCTGATTTTCACCGATGTTATCGAGGGTCTGCTCATGTGAGGATTTTTGATTTACTAAATTGCTCCCAAGTTTTAGTTTCTCATTGCACAAGATATTTCCTCTGTAATGGTTTCTACTTAGCCTTGGACATGGCAACCATAAGGAAAGAATGATAGCTCAAACATAAACTGAAATTACGAAACGTTACACCCATGCTTACCAAATATTTTAAGCAATCCCTATTAGGTCCTCTCTTCATACCTAAGATTCCCTTTACTTCCATCATAACCTCTACAATATTCCTGAGCCAACCTCCTGTAGGTTCTTATCTCCCACAGTATTATGCAAGCTATTTGTAGCCTAGACTGGTCCTAATGGTTCCTGAATACTATAGCTCCTTCTTCTTTCCACTATATTCTTCTTTCTCACTTCTTATCTGTGATAACTAATTCATAAATTAAATGAACAATTGCTTTACATTATAAATGCTGTTCTATTTATCCCATTAGTTTATTGGATTACTTGTATCCTACTAGTTCTTATTCCCAGTTGTTGACATTTATTACATGTTAGGTCCTCTTTAAAGAGGACCTGTCACCCCTTGGTGCTATGCTAACTGAATGCAGAACTGGATGCAGCGTGTCTGCTGCATTCAGTGAAGGGTCCCCCATGTCTCTAGCCCCCTGTAAGTTGTTAAAAAGACTTTATAAAGTGTACAGATAACGAGTCTGGAGGGACTTACTCAGTAATGAGTCATCCTGTTATATGGTGTCCTCAATGCCTCCAGCCCTCCCTTGTTCAGCCTCCTGTATGTGTCATCACTGAGGGTCGGAGGCGGGGAGGACACCATACAACAGCGGTGACTCATTACTGAATAAGCCCTCTGGACTCCTTATCCATAAACTTTATAAAGTATTTTTAACAACTTACAGGGGGGCTAGAGACATGGGGGACCCCTTCCTGAATGCAGCTGACACGCTGCATCAGTTCTGCATTCAATTAGCATAGCACCAGGGGGGTGACAGGTCCTCTTTATTATAAAATCATTAAAATGTTGAATTGAAAAACAAACAGGCATGTTATACCGTACAGAGTAGATATAAACTAGTGTTAAAGTGGAGACAGCCAGCATGTTCATTAGAAGCTTTACCTGAATTTTCGGCCAGTCTAAATTTTCCACAGCAAACATAGCGCCTCCACTGCTTACGGACATTTTCCTTTGCTACACAGTAGAAGAAAAATATGAAGAATCCTAGAAAAAAAAACATACTAATTATTTGTTATTGCCATTTAGCAGCAAAATATGTAGAAGCATTGTACACAGATTATAACAATTCACACTAGAGCAATTCTAAATGTTTTGTTGTGTGTGGAAGGAAACAGAAGTACTAAAGATTATGTCTTATTGAACATGTTGTTCAATCTGCAAGTATCATATTATAGAGAGAATAGCGAGGAATTGATGCTGAGTGTGAAGATTAGATGTTCATATAATTACGGGTTCGTTGGGCAAAAGGAGTTTAGATTCTATCAGGGGAATCATAATAATGTTTTTCATTGCATAACTAATTAAAACTTTTGCGGTCAATAGTCTATTAATTGATTTAATAGAGTCCAGTGGGCGGTCTATTAGTGATTTACAGCCTTCCTATGAAGATACATACTAAGATTGCTGAGTAGAGATGCCCACTGGATTCTTAGAACCATTATGTGCAGGAATTACAATGGAAACATTTCCAATCATATACCAATAATATAATAAGCTGCCAGCTGATTGAACTGCATGTTAAATGTTAAAAGTTGTCTTCTAAAAGTACAAATCATTGAATTAAAGAAAAATAGTGGCATCAAATATAAATATACTATGCAAGCTTTGCTTGTGGACAATTATATAGCGCTAGATGATCGTTCCACAGGTCAGTGGAGTCCTGTGCTTCTGTGTCATCTGTTGGGGTTACAGAGGTACCCACATATCACACAATCTATCATTTCAATATGTCAGACATCCTAAAATACATGTCAGGACTGACCTTGTAAACTGTTGAATATAGTAAAAAGGTACATCATAGCTGTTCTCCAGGGCCAAATGAAAAGAAGCCCAACCCCCATGTGATGCCCAGTAGAAAAGTAATTCCAGCCACACTGCGCAGGTCTTGGAAGGTGGTCTTCCTCTGGTAGCCCAGCTGTTTCTTCTTCTTGATGCGACACAGTTGTATAAGGACCACAATGAACATACCGACGTTCAACAGGAATATTATAGCAAAATATCCAACTATTGTGATCCAGAATACAATGTCATGCACCCAACAGCTGTAAAGAAAAATATGAAAGTGAAAGTGAACTGTTTATTAAAGAGAATACCACTGAGAAACCAAATGTGCAAGTTACAAGACAAAGTAAAAAACAGGGAGTAGGAAATTCACTTTTATGAAGAATATCACTGGAAAATAAAGCAGTGGCACAAAACTAAAATGAGCAGAGAACAAGACAAACAGCAATGATGGATTGTCCTTAGAATTCAAGATGAAGCAGAACAAGCTAATTGGAATAATTAAAGAGATTCTGATAGTAGGATGAACCCTCCTAAGCTGTCTATATGGTCACTGAGGTCATAGGAAGGTGAATAAAATGATATCCCAATATCTGCAATCTGATGTCTCATTCTAGTGTAATCCATATTTTCTTTGTATGTAAATGAGATGTTTTAATACTCACTCATTAGTAATTATAATTAGCAGGGGCTATATTCTTTAGCCCTTAGGGCGTGTTATTTTGCAGTCCTCGAGGATCCAGCCCTCTCTGTCTGTGCTGTTTTGCTTGTGCAGGCATTACCCTCCCCCTCTCTATCACTCACAGAATGCAAATCATTAGTCCTGCCTTCAGCTCCACATCACTGCAGCACAGACAGAGAGAGGGTGGATCATTCAGGCTGCAAAACAGCACGCCTAAGGGCTATAGAAAATAGCCCCTGCTAATTATAATCACAAATGAGTGAGTATTAAAACGTTTTTATGCACTTTCACAGGATGCTTTTAGGAGACAAAAGGAGTGTGAGATTAGTGATAATATGCTGCAGGGACATGTTTTGGTAGCTTAGGAGGCCTTTTGGAGGCAACAGGATCCCTTTAAATAATAAATATTATTTAATGCATATTAAAGGACAACCCTGTTAACTGCTTGCCAACATATGAAGTCATATACCAGCTCCCTGATGCCGAACCTACATATTTCCCAGTAGATGATTCTGTGATATTCAATCATCATATGCCTTAGGCAGCCACAGGTGGAGTAGAGCTGTTAACCTGCAAATGCCACTGTGAATGTCTAACAGCAACATTAACAGTGTCGGCATGGAAGTATGTCATCAATGTGCTCATAAGTATACATGTGACAAGGATCGTTGGGGTGCTAATGGTTTGCCATGACAGCTCGGGGTTTCCTGAAGGCCTCAGTGCCTGCCATGACGCTACCCATGTGCAGCCTGTAGCTGTCATTCAGTAGAGACTGTGATTTTCAGTGTACACAGCTGTACTATAGTATTCCTGTGTACAGTACAAGTGATCATTTGATCACAGGTTCAAGTTTCCTAAAGAAAATAACAACTACAGTAAAAAAAGAAAAAAAAGAAAAAGGTTTTTAAAATCTTAAAAAAATAAAATATGAAAGCTCAAATCACCTGACTTTCCCCATTAAAAATAAAGAAATAAAACAAAATGTATATAAAGTACTTGGTACCATTACATCCAAAGTTCCATCTATCAAAATATAAAATTAGTCAACCCAATCAGTAAACAATGTAAAGAGAAAAAAAAAGAAAGGTGTTAAAGGGAACCTGTCACCCCAAATAAGCTTTCTAAACCATTAATACTTGTCCCTGCAGCCTTAGAGTACAGTCTAACACATCCTGCCTCATCTTTTGTAGTAAACTACAAGTACTATAATGTAGTTTGCAAACTTACAAAATGCTTGTCACAGGGGCGTTCCTGAAGGCATTTTGACTTGTAGGTGGGTCCCCTTTTGCCGCGCTACCCCTGCCTCATTGCTGTAATACGCCCTAATGGGCGTCATTATAGAAAAGCAGAGCGCGGGCACGATTTCAATATCGCGCCCGCCACGTCACCGCTGCAACGCGGTCATGTGACGGCGGGACGCGTCACTTCCGGTCGCAGGGTTCACAGGCAGACTTCAGGCATGTGCAGATGGCATGCTGAAGTCTGCCTGTGTACGACCGGAAGTGACACGCGAACCCGAGTCACATGACCGCGTCGCAGCGGTGACGTGGCGGGCGCGATATTGAAATCGTGCCCTTGCTCTGCTTTTCTATAATGACGCCCATTGGGGCGTATTACAGCAACGAGGAAGGGGTAGTGGGCACAAGGGGACCCGCCTACCGGTCAAAATGCCTTCAGGAACGCCCCTGTGACAAGCATTTTGTAAGTTCGCAAACTACATTATAGTACTTGTAGTTTACTACAAAAGATGAGGCAGGGATGTGTTAGACTGTATTCTAAGGCTGCAGGGGCAGGTATTAATGGTTTAGAAAGCTTATTTGGGATGACAGGTTCCCTTTAACATTTTAAAAAGGGGACACAAGTACATTTTTTTCAAATTTTCTTTGTGCTCGTTAAAAAAAATATGCATGTTTCATGTCTGCATAATTTTACTGATCTGGAAAATCATATTGCCAGGTCAATTTTTACCATAAAATAAATTCTGTAAGTCAAAATCCAAAAAACTGTTGCAGAATAGCATTTTTTTTTGCCTATTTTGCCACACTTGGAATTTTTTCCCCGCTTGCAGTACATCACATAATAACATCAAAGGTGTCTTTAAAAAGAATAACTTTTCCGCAAAAAAACAAGCATTCATTCATCTTTGTGGATGGAAAAATAAAAAAGTTATGGCTCTTGGAAGAAGGAAAAAAAAAGGAAAGGAAATTGGCCTCATCGGGAAGGGGTTAAATGGAAGAGATGAGAAACAAAGAGGACCTTTTGACATATAGTTAAAACCAGACCTTTACATACACTTTATAAAAAGGCACAAATGTATGTTTTTCAGACATGATATCAGGATACTTTTCCTGTTTTAGGTCAATTAGGATTACCATAATTATTAATATTTACCAAATGTCAGAATAATGAGAGAGAGAATGTTTTCAGGCTTTTTTAATACTTTCTGAAAAGTCACAAGTTTACATACATTTTATTATTATTTGGCACTATTGCCCTTAAACAGTTTGACTTGGGTCTAACGTTTTGAATATCCTTCCACAAGCTTCTACAATAGTTGTTAGGAATTTGAGCTCATTCCTCCTGACTGAACTGCTGCATACTGAACCATGTTTGTAGGTTGCCTTGCTCTCAGTTGCCTTTTCAGCTTTGCCCATAAATTTTCAATAAGATTGAGATCAGGGCTTTGTGATGGCCAGTCCAAAACATTGACTTTATTATCCATAAGCCACTTTGTATCCAGTTTGCAGTATACTTCGGGTCATTGTCCATTTGGAATATCCATTTCCACCCAAGCTTCAACTTCCTGGCTGATGTCTTGAGATGTTGTTTCAGTATTGCCACATAATCTTCTTTCCTCATGATGCCATCTATTTTGTGAAGTTCTCCAGTCCCACCTGCAGCAAAACAACCCCACAACATGATGCTGCCACCCTCGTGTTTCACAGTTGGGATGGTGTTCTTAGGATTCCAAGCTTCTCCCTTTTTCCTCCAAATGTAATGATGGTCATTATGACCAAACAGTTCAATTTTTGTTTCAACAGACCACAGGACATGTCTCAAAAAATGTAGGTCTTTGACCCTGTGTGCAATTGCAAAAAATGGCATATTTCTTTTGGAGTAATGGCTTCTTCCTGGCAAGTGGTCTTTCAGCCCAGTTGATACAGTACTGGTTTCACTGTGGATAATGGCACAACCTTACCAGCTTCCACCATCATCTTTACAAGGTCTTTTGCTTTTGTTCTTGGTTTATATGACATATTGCACCAAAGCACATTCATCTCTTGGACACAGAAACTGTCTACTTCCTGAGCGGTCTGAAGATTGGTCATTCCCATCTTGTTTGTACTGGCATATAATTGTTTGTACAGGTGAACAGAGCACCTTCAGGTATCTGAAAATGGGCACCCAAGGATGAACCAGTCTTGTGCAAGTCCACAATTCTCTTCACAATATCTTGGCTGATTTCATTAGATTTCCCATGATGCTACACAAAGAAGCAGTGTGTTTCAGGTGTGTCATTAAAATACATCCACAGGTGTCTCTGATTAACTCAGATGTTGCCAATAAACCTATCAGGAGCTTCCAAAAACATGACATCTTCTTATGGGCTGTCCAAAATTGTTCAAAGGCATAAAAATCTATGTAAACTTGTGACTTTGCAGAAAGTAGTAAAAATGCCTTACAACATTCTCTCTTTCTGATTATTCTGGCATTAGGCAATTATAAACAATTATTGTACTCCTAATTAACCTAAAACGAGAAAGGGTTATTCTGATTTCATGTCAGATAGTGAAGAAAACATGCATTTGTCTTTTTATATAGTGTACGTAAACTTCTGGTTTCAACTGTGAATGAGTCAATGATTTCTAAATGGTACATGACTGCAGTAATGTAGAGGCTGCCTTATTCTTTTTCAATGCCTTCCTTTTTCCCTTACCCCAAATTAATTCTTACCTCAAAAACAACACAGGCCTAATTTTGGTATAAATTCGCCTTTATTATAATAAAACTTACAGATACTATAAAATTTGATGTTGGAGGGTTTTTGGGGCTCCAAAACCTAGCGGGCAAATATATAAGATATATAAGAATCAACCATCTAGCATTACCCCCAGCCGCAACCAAAGATTAGTGGCAACTCTATTGCCGGAAAACATTTACCATACTACCAACTCCCTGGGATCCCAAACTGAACAGCTCCAAAATCTGCCAGTCAACTATCACTTTATTAAAACCAATGAAGGTTACCATCTCCAAGATAATCCACACTTCAAATTTTAACATTACGTTTAAGAGCCCCGACCCACCGCTGCCGAAATTACACCACTACTTTTTGTAAGTTTAAATAACCTAGACTACACCTAACCGAGTTACAGGGTGGGTGGGCAGGAACTAATCAGTACGGTGCCTAAGGGCAAGATTAATAGGCCACCCCCCTACCACCAGTTTATGTCCTCCCCTCTTTCCCTACTTTGCCCTTCTTCTTCCCCCTCTTGACTTTTCACAGTGATTCCCTAACACCATTTATATTTTTAACCCTGCCCTACGTAGCCGAGTCATGGCATAACCCATGGTTCCGCTTTGAGCTATGCTTTATTCTTGACTTCTGCAAGGTATTTGGTTGTTATCATGATTTTGGAAATTTCCAGCAATATGAGCCAATAGCCATCTCCTTAATGGTTGTTTGCCGTCATTGGGATTAGCAATAATAGGAATACAAGTTGAACTCAATGGACTGTGTCTTTGTATTAGCACTTATAGGGGTTGTCTCAACCTTGCAATTTACTTGTTAACTGCGAGGTGGCTTTCTGAAGACCTTGTTCAAAAACAACAGTCTTACAAAGTAAAACAATGTGAATACATGCCATTTTCACAGTGAGGAAATGGTGCAGCTGTCGCCTAACCCAGTAACTTCCTTATGAATCAACCCAAAGGGCACCTTTACACGTCGTAACATTGCATGCAATTTCACTTGCAACTTACTGGTTGCAGTGAAATCATGGACACATTGTTCATTTGTGCCGCATACAAATGGAACAATGTGTCCATGATTTCACTGCAACCAGTAAGTTGCAAGTGAAATTGCATGCAATGTGTGAACGTGTAAAGGTACCCTAGGGGTAAAACAATTAAATTAAATTGCATCACCAATTATATTAAAGATGCTGAACTCAACTTACAAATAATCTGCAGATCCATTCGGATATTTTCCACTCATTTTGAGAAAATATAAGTCTTTGTTAATTGCAAGAATTATTGCCACGACCACAGCAGGAGCTCCTGGCATGACCAAAGCATAGATGTTAGAAGAAATTTAGACTAAGACATAGTATGATATCTCATCAGATAATGACTGTTTGAATGAAATTTTTGCATTAAAAGGAACTGTCAGTCAAGTTGTACAACCGAAACCACAGGCAGCATGAATAAATCTTAGCTACAATCTGCAGCCAATGCTTTTCAAAGAAAACCTGGTTAAATGATCTGGCATGGGACCCTAGGAAGCGACGAGATTAGCCTGATGTGGCGGCACGCCAGCTCTACTCCACACAGGTCTAATTGTTGATAGATCTCTCCCATGTGTGTACATATGAAGAGACTTGTCAATCAACTGCAGAATTCATGGTGAAGCTGGCTGGATCTTTAGCCCGGGCAATTTGTTTGTTTTTGCGCAATCGTTTTTTCCTCCCCTTATTCAAAGAGCCATAACTTTTTGATTTTTCCATTCAAAGCGCGTAAGGGCTTAACTTTGTGAAAGACGAGTTGTTCTATTGAATGACGCCATCCATTTTATCAGAATATGTATTGAAAAGTGGGGAAAAAATTCAAATGTGGTGCATATAAAAGTTTTGCAATTTTTTTTTGTTCGCTTGTTTAATTTACTGCATTGATTTTACAGTACAAAATGTCCTGGCAATATTATCTCCAGGTCATGTTAAAACTATTCTGTTTTTGAAGTGGTGAAAAAAAATCATAAACTTATCAAAAAATGTTATTTTGCTTGTGTCGCTATTTTCTTTCTATTTTTGGGATATGGAGCAGGGGAGGGCTTTTTTTTGCACCAGATCATAAATATTTTTATGCAATTTTGGAAGTAGATACAATGTTTTGATTGATTTGTTTATTTTTTTCTGTTGTCGCATCGAAAAACTGCAATTCTGGCTTTGTCTTCTCATTACGCCTTTTACCGTTAAGGGTAATTTATTTTTATTTTCATGGATCAACTTGTACAACCTCAGTGATATCAAACGTGTATTTTTTTTCCATTTGTAATGTGGATATTTTTTTTAATTTTTTAAAACTTTTCTTCTTTTTTTCACTTTATTTATTAATCCCATTAGGGGACTTGAATCCTTGGTCATCCAATCAATTGTGCTATATACAGGAATGTTAAAGCAGGTCACCTATGAATGCCAGGAGTACCATGATCCAGAGATTCCCAGGGACAATGTGTTGTTGGTTGCGCTGCCACAGAAAACACATAATTGAAGGCTTCAAATTATAACACCTTTATTGGATCCAATCCGACGCGTTTCAGATGATGAGGAGCATAGCAGGCTCTGAAACGAATCGGATGGATCCAATAAAGGTGTTATAATTTGAAGCTTTCGATTACGTGTTTTCTGTGGCAGCGCGGACCAACAACACATTGTCCCTGGGAATCTTTGGATTATTGACCACATTGCACGATGGAAGTTGGGTCCAGCAGCCACAATTTTGTTTATTATACTGGTTGTGTGTCACACACTTTACAAGGTGAGCATTGACACTTACGGCTTCAAAGCCGCTGAGCTGTTTCAAATGATAAGACCCTATCTGCGCTTGCTTCTATTTACAGTGTTACTGATTTAGGAGTACCATGATAACAGACACATGGGCCTTAACCCGACTCTTGGTTTAATGGCAACAGATTTGCATTCCACGATTGTGTGGTGCGAGCTCCAATGAGGGGTTAAAACAGTGCACAACCCAGCTAATGCACATTAAATGCCGCTGTCGTAGATTAGACAGTGGTATTTAATAGGTTAACAATACAGCTCTCTCCCTGCAGCTGCTGGAGGCAGATGATGGCTGAATATCAGAGCCATCATGTATCAGGAAAGATGCGGGCTCGGAGAGATATCTCATTAAGGGATTAAACTATATTTTCTGAAACAATGAAGTATTTTGGAGAAAACATACCTGGATGGAATCATGCAGCTATGCTCTTAGTCATGCTGCTCGTGGTTTGAACATCATTAATCAACTAACAGGTTCCCTTTACATGTATTTCTTTTACTTTTTTTTTTTTCACTCTGGCCATTGAGCCTCACAATAGACTGAAACGTTCTGTTCTGTAGAGATCCTTTTTTAGCAGGTATCTCATTATCATTACAGGCAGGTTTACATTGGAAGGTATAACCTAACCTATGTATAGATACTGCTAGATGCATCATAATTCAATATCTTGTTTTTATTAGTTAAAGAAGCACATAAAAAAATTTTTCTTTAAATTCCATCCAAACCCTACAGTAAAATTGGGATGTGCTCCATTTTTTCTTGAATTCAATTTGTATGTGCTGACTTTATATATTGAGCTGCTGTGGCCAGAGGAAGACATGTTTGGCATGTAACTTAATTCAGGAAAAGTACACACTACTATAAAATAAGATTAAATTATACGTACCCCATCCAATAATCAGAACTTTAAGATGTATTTTCGTACGTAAGTATTAAAGACTTTCACAAGAGATAGATACATGTGGAAAGCTTCAAGGCCCATCCACGTAATAGACACCAACACAAAATAATGCAGAAAAGCAGCAACGGAGATGCAAAGTCCAGGAATGTCATTATACAGTGCAATCCAAGGATTTAGAAGGAATGTGAGGTTTAGGCAAACCAGGGCGGCACAAAGTTGAATTAAGATTTTAGATGGGTAATCTCTCCGTATCTTTCTAAAGTTAAAACAAAAAGTAAAATTACAACAAATACTTCTAATAGTCAACGTGTTTTATTATTTAGAATTCTAAAAATTAAAGCAAATGTCATTAAAAATTATAATTTTAACAAAAAAGACAACTCCATTCAAGACGTGAAATGTTTGTATATTTCACAGGCAATCCACATATTTTGGTGGCTACAATTCAATCTTTTATTTCCTCTCGGTGGAACTGCAAGGGAATTCAACAATTCCTGACTGGTTTCCTCAGGAATTACATTGTGTGCACTATTATTAGGCAATCTGTATTTTTGATGATTCATTTTATTATTGAACATCTGCAGCACTGTCTGTCAATCCAAAAGGTTAATAAATCTGAATATTTAAGGAGGACCTATCACCCCCCACCCAGGATTGCAATCTAAATCCCTTATAGAGCGGCCGGACCAGCGGCAGGAGCACAGCAAATATGAAATACCGGAACGGGACTCCAAATAATAAGAATTAAGGTGAGCACATTCATAAAAAATATCTCTTACCATCAGCCCCTACTAGCGGTTCACATATAGGTCTCTGAAACGAGACTGAATATATTAATGTGTATCTCTGCATGAATATCCTTACTAGGGCTCCATGCCTACATGTATAAAAACCCTCCTCATATATATAAAAAAAACCTCCTGATATATTACATCTTCTCCCACTTCCAGGCACCTTGGAACAAGGTCAAAGAAGCACCTTTGTCCTACTACCCTCAAAGGTAACTTGAAACAGTGAAATATAAACATAAATAACTATTTAATAGTTTGGTAATTAAATTATTGTATATGATTTATAACAGCTGGAAAACCCAGTGGGACATCGACCCTAAACAGGATAGGAGCATATATGAAAAAAGAGGGTAATTGAATCTATATATTGCTTATGTTTCTATCGATACCTGTCCAAACCATCCACGCTCAGGCTCCTTAGACTATATGTATATTATGCTAACTCCAGAAGGGTCACCTAAATCTCTCTTGATAAGACTCTCCCTCTCTCCCTTGCTATGCTATGTATAGATATATCATACAAACTTATATTCTTTGAAAACACACAGGTGACACTGTTATGGGAGTATCATTGTGAATTGTATAAACTGTAAATATTGCTTGTATGTACTGATCATGTCTTGTATATATTTTATAACCTGCAGCAACTACCGTGATCAAGGTCCGGGAAGGACCGAAACGTTGGTTTCTCGCTGCTCCTGAATAAAAAAAAACACATTCTTTGCAAACTTACACATGAGTGTGTGATTGTTTCTTTCTCAATTGCCTACGTGGGTTAACCAGACCCCTCAATCAGCACCTCAACATATGAAAAAAGTCTCAGAGTGCATGCCTTCTAGTCAGAAATCTAACATTGGATCTTGGCTGCTGCACCAGAGTTCCACTAATGTCAACCGACTCCTTCACCTATGATGATACTGCCCGAGACGATATCGTGGCACAAGTCACCGAATCCACCGAATTTCTGAAGGTACCAAGCAAGGACCTGAGAGCGAGAGACTTCGAGAGAGAAAAACGGAAATTTGTCTCTTTTGACCTACACTGCAGAACACTGGCAGAGTACTACCGCCAGAAGAAGATACCCCGAGGACTGAGGAGCAACTTAAGACCAACCCTATTCTCAGAGAGTGAAGAGTATTGTAAGAAATTCCAACAGATCTTGAACAAATGCTCTTTTGACCTCATTGCCCTGACCATCGAACACCTAAGAACAGCAATTTCAGAAACAAAGGAAAAGATCTCTGTGATTGAGGCACAACTTGTGGGCTCTTTCACATCTAATGACCTGACAGAGCTAAAAAACAGAGTCAACGAGTCGATAGCCAACTACAGAAGGATTCTACAGGAAAGAAAACGCCAGAAATTTCAGAGAGATACTGAAGACTACGAGTTAAGTAAAGTATACAGATGGAACGAGCCCGCTCCATATATACCAAGACCATGGCCAAGAGCACCGCAACAACCCCAATCCCCAAGTTCTGGCAGCGACTCGGGTTCCGGACAGAGGGGAGGAGTTCCTTTTTTAGGACCCTACCCAAGAAGAGGTACCCCACGAGGAGGTCAAGGAGGCGGAGGTCAACCCAGAATGAGGACCAGATCGCAGGTAAGGGTCCCAACCTGATAGTAAATATCTCTCATTATACTCTTTCTCCAATAGAATTTAAAGTGTTGAATAAGGGTTTAAGTTTTTGCCCGACACCCAAATGGGACTCCTTTAACCTTGAAAGGGATCTACAAAACTTCTACAGAACTATTAGATTAAAGACACATTTTGAGTCAGGTCAGACGAGCCAGAGTACTAGAACATCTGTGACACAAAAGGCAGTCAGCATCTCTACCCTAGGATTACGTAACAAAAGTAACTTTATGCCACCAAGGACATATAATGCAACGGAGACATTTATCTCACTAGTTGAACAAGATGTAAAAGAACATCTACATGAACACAAACTAGGTTTCTTCCCCATTCGCAACAATATCACACACATCGAACGCCAAGCCCTACATTCACTCCAGCACAACAAAGATATTACTATTAAACCGGCGGATAAAGGCAATGCGATTGTGGTTATGAATACCTCAGACTACATAAAGGAAATTCGCAGACAACTTGATGATTCAGACACATACAAAATAATCAACAGTGATCCCACAGGTAAAATCAAGAACAAAATCCAGACAATCTTACAATTGTATATGAGAAAAAACACCATAGATGAAAAAAACAGCTACATTCCTAACCAAATCAGACCCCGTAACACCGGTAATCTATATACTACCGAAAATCCACAAAAATCTAAACAATCCACCAGGACGACCTATAGTAGCTTCCACAGAATCTATCCTTTCTCCACTTTCAATCTTTCTTGAAAAAGTTCTCACCCCATTGGCACATAAAACAAAATCCTTCATCTTGGATACAAACAGCTTCCTTGCCAAACTTAACGCATTGGGTAAGGTACCTACTGATTGTATCTTACTTACTCTTGATGTAAATAGCCTTTACACCTCTATAGACCATGAAAAAGGTATCCTTGCAGCTAAAGAGGCTCTTTTATAATCAGACTTCTCTCAGGATGAAATCCAATTGTGTTTAGACCTATTAGCAACAGTTCTAAAAGAAAACTTTTTTCTGTTCCAAGACGATTTTTTCCTACAAACGCGTGGGACCGCGATGGGGGCCAATATGGCTCCGGCCTACGCAAATTTATATATGGATAACTTTGAAAGGACATACATATATTCTCATCCACTGTTCCAAAAAAATGCCACCATTTGGATTCGATATATTGATGACCTTTTTTGCATCTGGAAGGGCAGCCCCATTGAGTTGGAGCTGTTCTTTACAGACATTAATAAGATAAGACCTGAACTTACCTTTACCATGCAGCATGACCCAAATGAAATCAACTTCCTAGATGCCAAAGTTTAAAAAAAAAATGGATGGCAGCCTAGGCACAGATATCTACAAAAAACCTACTGACCGCAACGGCCTATTGCATTTTGATAGTTGTCACCCCAGCTCTACCAAAAATAGCCTGCCAAGATCCCAATTCCAGAGGGTAGCTAGACTCGTTTCAGAGGGTGACTCCCTTCCGCTGAGACTGCGAGAGATGGGTGACAAATTCCGCGAAAGAAAATATCCAGAGGATCTTATCCAATCGGAAACAGCACGAATTTTAAATCATGAAGTGTCGACATCCCCTGCAGTCAAAGCGGACAGAGTACCCTTTGTACATACTCACCACCCAACAATGCCCAAAATATACAATATTATAAAAAAACATTGGCCTCTCCTGAAAAAGGCATATCCAAGAATCAATATTTTTGAACATCCTCCACTAATGTGCAAAAGGAGACCCCCTAACCTAAAAAATTCTCTGATCAGAGCAGACATTGGTAGTAACACAAAGCTACCAACACAAACTTTCTTGCATACACAACGAAAAGGTACATTTCCTTGTCTTAGCTGTGCAGCATGCTCAAACGTAATTAAAGGGGACCACTTCACACACCCACAGACAGGTAAATCATACCCGATTAAGGGATACCATACATGCAACTCTAACTATGTGGTTTACCTAATCAAATGCCCTTGCGGCTTATTATATGTTGGTGAGACGACTCAACACATCAAAGACAGAATAGCGAGTCATAAATCTACAATAAGGTGTGAGAAAAACTGGCTACCGATCCCACACCACTTCAATGAGGCAAAACATTCAGTTTCTCAGCTGAGATACCAGGTAATTGAACAGGTCGCTAGACCCCGCAGGGGTGGCAACCATATACAACTCTTAAAAACGAGGGAAAGCTTCTGGATTTATACACTACAAACCTTGAATCCGAAAGGGCTAAACAGGGAAATAGACTGGCTGGCTTGACCTGACACTAATGTCTTTTTCTATAACCCCCTTCTTCTAGATGTACTAAGGAAACGTGATTATCGCACCATCTTGTCTGTCTATAGTCGTGCACCAGGAGGGTAAGAAATTGTAGTGCATGTTAGTCTTGTTATGGATGTTTTTGCATAGATATATAGATAATGTTTGCATAATAGTATTTCTGTGGCTACGGGTTGGGACCCCTGTGTTTCTTCTGGCACTATTTTTCCTACAGGACTCAATCCTCCGTGAAACACTCTCCATACTAAGTGGAAGCAAGAATCTAACAACGTACCTGTCCTCCCATAAGAAGATTGTAAAATTGTAAAACGAAACAAGCATGACATATATCTATACTGATCTCCCTCTCCAGGGGGCCCAGTATATATGTGATTACTCGATATATATGTGTCTAATCTGTATGTACATATTTCCTGTGGGTTCCGCATCCCCTTAGTGCTATTAACCAACCTCTAGTCATGGATCTAAGAATCCTCCTAACAATCTGTGCACATCATTATGTAATATCTTTTAATACATAGTTTTAGAATAATTCAGTCACCTTCCTATTAGAGAACTGATAAAAACAGATATATGGCCCAAAAACAACGGTTATGGGATATACTAAGAATAGTGTGATCTTCCTATACCTTTTTCCCTACATTCCTCCCACAACAGGGCGTGCTGCCAGTGTAGTCACTGTTTGTGACACACTTCTGCCCTTCTGAGCATCATCACCATGGGTACAAGGTGATAGACAGGTGCGGTCACTTCCGGTGATGCACTTCCGCCTGTAGTGCGCATGCGCCGGCGTCCGCGTTCAGATCCGGTCCGCTCCCTTATAGAGCGGCCGGACCAGCGGCAGGAGCGCAGCAAATATGAAATACCCGGAACGGGACTCCAAATAATAAGAATTAAGGGGAGCACATTCATAAAAAATATCTCTTACCATCAGCCTCTGCCATAATAATGAGACCGGGCACTGCCCCTACTAGCGGTTCACATATAGGTCTCTGAAACGAGACTGAATATATTGATGTGTATCTCTGCATGAATATCCTTACTAGGGCTCCATGCCTACATGTATAAAAACCCTCCTCATATATATAAAAAAAAAAACTCCTGATATATTACATCTTCTCCCACTTCCAGGCACCTTGGAACAAGGTCAAAGAAGCACCTTTGTCCTACTACCCTCAAAGGTAACTTGAAACAGTGAAATATAAACATAAATAACTATTTAATAGTTTGGTAATTAAATTATTGTATATGATTTATAATAGCTGGAAAACCCAGTGGGACATCGACCCTAAACAGGATAGGAGCATATATGAAAAAAGAGGGTAATTGAATCTATATATTGCTTATGTTTCTATCGATACCTGTCCAAACCATCCACCTTCAGGCTCCTTAGACTATATGTATATTATGCTAACTCCAGAAGGGTCACCTAAATCTCTCTTGATAAGACTCTCCCTCTCTCCCTTGCTATGCTATGTATAGATATATCATACAAACTTATATTCTTTGAAAACACACAGGTGACACCTGTTATGGGAGTATCATTGTGAATTGTATAAACTGTAAATATTGCTTGTATGTACTGATCATGTCTTGTATATATTTTATAACCTGCAGCAACTACCGTGATCAAGGTCCGGGAAGGACCGAAACACTGGTTTCTCGCTGCTCCTGAATAAAAAAGACCACATTCTTTGCAAACTTACACATGAGTATCCTGAGATATGGGCTTTGTAAAACTTACAGTAAAAATCCATGGAGGCAATCTCTGTGGCTGCAGGGAACTTGATTGACTGTGGCTATTCCATCCCCCACTGCCTCTGTGTGCCGCCTCCTACTGCTGTGTATGCTTTCCTCTCCTCCTCTCTGTCACTCACAGTAAGCAAATCATTTGTCCTGGTGTCAGCACCAGATCCCTGCCCTTACAAATCATACATTGCTCAGTAGGAGTTGGCACACAGAGAGGCAGAGGGGGAGGGAATGGCCACAGTCAATCAAGTTCCCTGCAGCCACAGAGACTGCCTCCATGGATTTTTACTGTAGGTTTTACAAAGCTCATATCTCAGTGTACACAGCTCACAGACACATGGGGGACCACTTCCCACAGTGCAGCAGACCTGCTGCATTCAGTGCAGAATTTAGATTGCAATCCTGGGGAGGGGGTGACAGGTCCTTTTTAAGAAAGTAGAAGTGAGGTTTTGTCTTTCTTTCATAAAAGAATATCTATGTGTAGAATTATTGGGCAGCTATGAGTGTACAGAGTTATTATGCAAATAAATAAAAAACATAAATTGCCCATCTCAATTATTTATTATCATCTGTTAACTTTGAAATAATAACCAAATAATTTAAAATGTTCAAAAATACATTTCTAACATACAAAAAAAAAATCAGTGACTCATATATCCGCCCTTCTTTTCAGTAACAGACATAAGCCTTCCATCCATAGAGCCTCTCAGTTTTTTAATTTGTTAAAACCAACCACAGCCTCCTAGACACTTCAGAGACTGTTTATCCTCACCATAATAAAGTATTCAATTGAAAGGAAATCTGTCGCCAGATTTTTCAATGTAATCTGAGGACAGCTTGTTGAAGGGGTTAAAACAAAGACTTTAATTATCAAGCTCTGTGCTGTCATTTACTTACAGTAGGGGTTATATCACTAGGAAATGATTACCGTCAGGTCTAGAGCTCAAGCAACTACTCAACTAGCCATGCCCCCTCTTGTGATAAGCAGCTCACTGTCACTGTACAATGAACATAGTAAGCTGTGATGTGGGTGGGATTAACTTTCTCAGGTCTCCTGCATGCTACATCTAAGAACTCCAAATGTGGCACAATTGCTGCACCTAGTGAACTAAGTGATACATTGTTGCATTCAGGGTCTCTGGTGATAAATTCCCTTTGAGAAGGACCCACAAGTTCTAATTAAGGTTCAGGTCATGTAAGGAAGGGGCATGTCATTATTCTTCCAGATTTTAGCCCTATAATGGCAGCCAAGCAGTGAATACTGAATGTGATTGAGCACTGTCCTACTTAGAAACCATGGCTTTCTTGAGAAATGCAGACTTTTTCCGGTGCCACTGTTTGAAAGAAGTCTCTTCTAAAAACTGGCAGTAGGTTTGGGAATTGATTTTGAGTCAATCTTCAATCTTCAACTAGCTCATCTTTATTAAAACTATACACTATCAGTCAACTCCACCAAGCAAGTCAAAGTAGAAGTCTGTGCCTATTACTGAACCTGGAATGGGCCGTTCCATCTGGTCCGTCAAGAGTCATTCTGATCTCCTCAGACTATAAAACCTTTTGGAATGCCTGTCTTCACATATTTCTTGGCCCAGTCTTGACGTTTCCACTTGTGTCTTGTTGAGTGGTGGTCGATTTCAGTCATTTTTACCTTGCCCATATCTCTGAACACCTTGTACTTCTGGGTCTCCAGGAAGTTTGCCGTTCTGGAATATGACAGCTCTGGAGGATAACTGGCTCCAGGTCACAGGTCACTTCCCGTTTCATTATTTAAAATTTATTTCACAGTTATTGTGCATCTTTCTTTCTCAATGTTTTTTTTTTTAACTCGTTTTACTACTTGCAATAAAGCTTTTAATGGTTCTGTAATCACGCCACAATATCTTAGCAATTTCAAGAGTGCAGCATCCCTCTGTTAGACTTCTAATAATTTTTTTGAAAAAAGTAAAGATATAATAGAAACACGTGTACCACTTCTAAATATTTCACCTTCTCCTGGTTCTGGCTTACAAACACTGAGGTAAATAACTCATCACATACTCAATGCGTGCCTGCTGCAGGTCATAGCATTTAGACATTCTGTGATTGAGTTATTTTCGCTCTAACAGAAAGATTTTGAAAGTGGACAGCGCATTCTCATACTTATAAGTTAGAATAATTCAGTTTATAGGGTGGAATCTTTGTGAGGAACATAAACTGCAACTTTAATGCATTTGCCATTTTTCTCAACAAAGACAGAAGAGATGACCTATATGTTGATGCAATGTGTTCATCTAAATATGCTAATTTTACATGAATGCTTATATATTTAGGGTCGCTTCACACTGCGCGTGATCCGGTCCGGGCTGTCCGGGATGACCCAGACAGCCGGGGACCGGATCAGCACACAGGACTGGGGGGCTAATATGCCTCTGGTCCGGTATGCAGCGCACGCAGCTGCAGCCGCTGACAGGTCAGGACCGCGGGCACTGCACACCGGACCAGAGGCATATTAGCCCCCAGTCCTGTGTGCTGATCCGGTCGCGGCTGTCTGGTCATCCCGGACAGCCCCGGACCGGATCGTGCCGCAGAGTGAAGTGGCCCTTAGACCCGATTCATCAAGACCAGTGATGTACATGCTAGTATTGATGAGGGGGTGTGGTGAGTAAAAGGCGCTGATTGATAAAGAACCTTGCCATGACTAGAGTAAGATATATGACTTAGGGTACGTCACAGCTCGCCATAATATAGATGACTGGGCATTGCCACGCACCATCCCAGCTCCCCCAATATTGGCATAGCTGGCTGAAATTGGAATTAAAATGCCAAAAGCATCATCATTTTTTTTGGTTTTTTTTGTCACATTTCTGTCAATAACACTTTCATGGATCGGGGCTTATGTGTGCAAGCCTTCTGGTTATCATCTGTTCTAAAGCTACTATGCAGAAGAAATGATTCCTACTTTATATCAATGATAGGACAGCTTAGAGTATATTGTGCTATTATTGGATTAGGCTCAGAAATGATCTGATAAATATAATTTGGCAAAGAAGACAGAGAGATAGTAAAACAGTTTAAAATAATACATAAGGTTACATACTCAAATGCAATGTAGGTTACGAGTGTCACAGAGAGGAATATTGCAGAAAGACCGCATCCAATATATGTGATAAAGGTCAAAACCAACAGATCTTCTGGATTTTGTTGCTCGTTTGGCGATACATTCTAAAAGAAAGTAAAGATTAGATTACAATAAGCAATACATTTACAGGAATTCAGTGCCTTCATTTCAATAATACTGAAATGCACATTTATTAAAGAGAAAGTATCACCAGGTTTTTGTTGCCTGGTCCAAGGGTTGCAAAATATATACACAGAACACCAGCTTGGGTGGGTGTGAATATTAAATTAACACTTGTACGCCAGCCGGACTATTCGGCTGTGAATATAATGGACAGGACTGATGTACCAGCTCCCTGCAGAGTGTGAAAATACTCTGGAATGGAAACTAGAAAGGGTACAATAATGATTTTACATGTTTTTAAAAGTCTCCCCAGGCACTATTCAAGGAAAATATTAGCATCATACTGAAAAATGATCTGACACTGTCCCTTTAATAAATGAAAGACATTGAATAAATATACAGAATCTGTGTAATCATGGTGTAGTGGTATCTGTTATACTAATGCATAGAGTGAAAGATTGTGGAGACTCTTATGTGCCCAAAGTTTTGACTGTCAAATTCATAATATATTTTGCTAAGAGAAGCTGGTCTTCTCTGTCACTTCACCAGTAGAGGGATCATTCTGACACAACATTACTTTATACTGACTGTACTATCCTCTCACTTTCTTTAAGGTTAACACAGCTTAGAATAAGAGAAAAACAAATTAAATCATCATGTAAAGAGTACAAAAGGCATCACTCTTTTTATAAACTATTTGAGTTAATGGTTTGATTTTAAAATAAATAATGCAATCCCTATTCCAAAGAAGTTGGGATGCTGTTTAAAACGGAAAGAAAACGTTTTGGGAATTATTCATCTAAGTATGTCTTCATTGAATATAATGCTTTAAAGCAATTTGTGATGTGCAGCCTTAAATTAGCAATATTCATCTAGAGCAGTGATGGCAAACCTTTCCGAGACTGAGAGCTCAAACTGCAACCCAAAACCTAATTCTTTACAGCGAAGTGCCAATAGGGCAATTTTACCTAAATCAAACCAATTTAACATAAATTACAGCAGTGTTATAGTGCTAGTTATGGTCTCCACCCTGACCCTCTCCTTCTAGTCATGTGCTCCATCCTGACACTCTCCTTGTAGTTATGTGCTCCATCCTGATCCTCTCCTTGCAGTTATGAACTCCATCCTGACCCTCTCCTGCAGTTATGGGCTCCATCCTGACCCTGCCCTTGTTGTAATATCTCCATCCTGATCCTCTCCTTAAAGTTATGTCCCCATCCTGAACCTCTCTGTGTTGTAAAATCTTCATCCTGACCCTCTCCTTGCAGTGATGGGCTCCATCCTGACTCTCCTTGTAGTAATGTGCTCCAACTTGATCGTCTGCTTACAGTTATGTCCCCATCCTGACCCTCTCCTTGTAGTAATATCTTCATCCTGACCCTCTCCTTATAGTAATGTGCTCCATCCTGACCCTCTCCTTGTAGTAATATCTCCAGCATGACCCTCTCCTTATAGTAATGTGCTCCATCCTGACCATCTCCTTGTAGTAATATCTCCAGCATGACCCTCTCCTTGCAGTAATGTGCTCCATAATGATCCTCTCCTTACAGTTATGTCCCCATCCTGACCCTCTCCATGCCGTTATGGGCTCCATCCTGACACTCTCCTTGCAGTTATGGGATCCATCCTGACACTCTCCTTGCAGTTATGGGCTCCATCCTGACACTCTCCTTGCAGTTATGGGCTCCATCCTGACCTTGTCCTTCTAGTTATGTCCTCATCCTCTCCTTGCAGTTATGTCCTTGTCGCCTGGCAGTAATGCCCCATCCTGGCCCCCTTCTTCTAGTAATATCCCTATCCTGACCCCCTTCTTATAGTAGTGCCCTCATCCTTGTCGCCTTGCACTAATGCCCCATCCTGCTCCCATCTTGCAGCAATGTCCCCATTCTGATCCCCATCTTGTAGTAACGTCCCCGTCCTTGTCTCCTTCTCTTACACTCAGACTTGTATGTTCATTAAGAGTAATAATTCTAGATCTCTTCCGTGAAGTAACATCCATTTTTACAGGCACGAATCACACAGAGAAAAAGTACACTAAACCACCCCTCACAGAAACAAGCTCTCAACTGAAGCTGAGGGGGCAGCTAGCTGTTATTTTCTGACTAAAACCAGTCAAACCACATTTTATTACTCAAGGTTGTACACTCACACCTGTTCAAAGCAGTTAAAACTGGTTTGAATCACTGACTGGTAACCAACTTACGATTTTACTTTGTCCCAATTAATTTGCACAGCGCTGTAGTGCAGTATTATGTGCAGCCTTATATATGACCTTCCCCCCCATAATCCTCTGGCCATACTGCACTAATTATTTATAAAAAAAACAAAAACAAAAAATACTTACTTCTCCTGGTTCCTTCGCTGCTTTGGCGATCTCCTCTTGCAGAAACTGAGGATTGACTCAGGAGGAAGAAGAGGTGCCGCCGGCTTGCGTTCCACTGTGCACTCAAGCAGGAAGTGGAGGAGGCGGCACAGTGGAATGCATGGCAGGAAGCCGGCAGGTCAGAGGAGGGGAGGGGCGGGAGCAGCAGGAAGTAAGAGGCTTCCCTCCGCTCCTCTCCCTGACACATCGGCCCTATAGTGGCCTGTGCTGCTGAGCTGTCCTCCAAGATGCAAATCCATGTGAAGCAGGGGCCCGGCGCTGCGATCGGCGGGCGCAGAGAGCTGTTGGTGGCGTGGGCCCTCTATAGGTCTGGGCCCAGTCACACCCGCGACCCCTGCAACCGCGATCGATACACCACTGCACAGAGTTGCTTTATATGTAAGTGTCAAGGTTGAGGCCATTGCTTGGGTGCAGAAATCACATGGACGATAGATGTGGCATCATCTTTGCAGGACAGACAGAGTCTACTGGAGTAAAGAGCTGAAGGAGTATTTTTTTTGTTTTATTTTCTCAATACATTTACCGCTCTTTGTCTAACCCAAGGACCAACCTCTTTAAAGGTTTTTGTTTGACAGAGACAACCTTTTTTTTAATTAAAGCCACTTCCACACCTATGTCACATTGTTTCCTCAACTACAGACAAGTTGTTGTTTTTTACCACTGTCCTATATAAGAAGGTGAGCTGCCTTATTAGTATTCTTATGTTTGGTGCCACAAGTCAAAGAGGACTTATCAACTCTCCTCACTCTGTCTGCTTTAGTAAACAGTTGTATTCCCAGTAAAATAGCAATGCTGATGAATCGTATCATTTAACTCTACATTGTTCTGTTCCACTATTCCTGGTAATAAAATTATAATTCAATTGACAACAGGATGTAATAATTGGCGGTGTGATCTTGAACCCTGTTGTCCAATCAAGGCCGACAGGGGAGCCCTCAGGACTTTCTCTTGCTGAAAATGTTTTCAGTAATACAGTCAGATTAGTAATAGTAATAATATTGTTTCTTACCAACAATATTGCAAAGCTGGTTAGATGATTACATTTACAGACTGTTTCGGTTTGTGTTGTGTTAGCAACTATGCAACCATATGATGACCAGCCGCCAACTCCATCTGTTGAACAAAGAGTATTAATTAATTTATTTAATAGGCAGTGTATATTTCATTTTATACAGAGTAGGTTTTTTCACTAGCCCTGAAGTGGTGCTCAGTAGTACAGAAATTTGCTAAGGCCGGTTTCACATCACGATTTTGGAGCTTGGAGCTTCCGAGTGTATTAGTTTCAAAACGGATACACTCAGATCCAAAGTCGGATCCCATGTATCCCTATGGGGCTCGGATTGGATGTGTGCCTTTTGCCATCCGATTTTGGCACCATCCAATCCTGTCCAATTTCAGCACGAATGCAATCGGACAGCCTCGGATCCGAGCCCTGATGACATGGGAGCCTATGGATATCGGATCCGAGTTTAACTCGGATCTGATATTGGCTCCGTGTCCTCCCTGCTCCTACCTCCCTACATCTTCCTCCTCTCCACTTCTCTATCCTGTCTCCCGCTATTCTATCCTGTCCCCTGCTATTCTATGCTGTCCCCCTGCTATTCTAACCTCTTCCCTGTCTTATTCCCTATCCTTTTCTCTATACTATTCCCTGTGTTTGTTTAAAAAAAAAGACAAAAAAAACCCTCCCTGAGGATACATTACCTTCCTGCGCCTCCAGGGACTGTCACCATCTGTGCAGAAGGGCCTGTGGTGATGTCAGAGAGCCGGTCAGCTGACGTGTCAGGTGACCGGCTCTGTGACCTCATCATAGGTCCTTCAGCCACCAGATGGAGACTGTCGCATGAAGCCGTCGGAAGATAATGTATCCTCATGGAGGATTTTTTTTTTCATTTTTACATACTGGAGGGGGAGAGGACGGGGGGAGAATAGAGGAGAGGGAGAGCAGAGATAGAAGAGGGACAGACAGGGACAGATAGAGAAGAAGCAGGGACAGACAGGGACAGGCAGGGAGAACAGGATCCACACGGATCCTGCATAGAATCGGATCGGATGGCTATTTGCCATCCGATTACAGGGATCCGTGTGGATCCTTGCCTGTTCGTGGGATCCTCCTTCAAACTCGGATCCCAAGGACAGGCACTAAATCGTGATGTGAAACCGGCCTAAATATATTTAGAACACTGGCACACACAATATAAATTGTGTTTTACTTTTCAAGTTTATTTAATTTAATGAAGCTCTGCTTACCATATACTATATGTATTTATCATAACTCTTCACTGGATCTCTTTTAACAGCATGCAAATGGCAAGTGGTATTCATGAATATAAGAATGGATGTGATATTTAATGAGACCACTCCATTATCTAATGACAAAAAAGCTAATTTTGTCATGCTTTAAATGCATAACAATGATGTCATTTACAATAGTATCTTGTTTCTATCTATCGATAAAACAAGTACATGTATTAAAATATACAAATACATATAATATATATATATACACACATATATATAGTATAGGTAAATAGGTACAGTGGGGTGAAAAACTGTTTGCCCCTTCCTGATTACTTATTGTTTTGCGCACATCTGCCACACTTGCATGTTTCCGATCACCAAACAAATTTAAATATTAGACAAAGATAACTTTGTTAACTGTGGTTTATCACATATTTGGGAAGCTGAGTTGCCTAGTCACACCCAAGCCTGATTACTGCCATGCCTGTTCTTAATCAAGAAATCACTTAAATAGGATCTGCCTGACAAAGTGCAGTAGACCAAAAGGTCCTCAAAAGCTAGACATCATGCCGTGATCCAAAGAAATTCAGGAACAAATGAGAAACAAAGTAATCGAGATCTATCAGTCTGAAAAAGGTTATAAAGCCATTTCTAAATTCTGGTAATAAAGCGAACCACAATGAGAGCCATTATCCTCAAATGGGAAAGCATGGAAAAAGGGTTGGCAAACACTTTTCACACCACTGTGCATAGATAGATAGATTGATAAATAGTGTTCATATGTAAAAGCATACTATTTAATTTCACTATTAGATTTAATTTTAATTATTCCACAGTGTACATGCTGCTTTTTTTCTAGTAGTTTTTGTACAATTTTGTTAGGACTGGTGAGCATGGGATCCCTTGATCGTGGGTCATCAGCTTAAATGTCTTGGGCCAACACATGAACCAAAATCCCATCTATAAAGGTTTTTTATTTATCATATAAAAAACCTTTGCACTTTTTTATCCATCCAGGGCGCAGTTGGGCCCATAGGGGCGCCGTTCATCCAGTGGTGCAGAAGCATCGTACTGTGCGGCCCAATGCTCAGGCAGCGGAGCGGTTGGGTAGCTTTCAGACACTCTGCATCATATGTATCAGTGTGAATGGTGCTCTATGCAGGCCTAGTGTATGCATGGCAGGTCGCCTCCCACATTTTGCTGGTAGAGGCGACTCAACAGCCAGCAGCTGGGCTTGCTCCACAATTGGGCTCTGACTGCGTCCTGTAAGTGCATTTGGTTTTCTGTCTTTGGCATGGATGGTAAGTTTTTCTGATGCTGCTTTTTTTCTAGTAGTTTTTGTACAATTTTGTTAGGACTGGTGAGCATGGGATCCCTTGATCGTGGGTCATCAGCTTAAATGTCTTGGGCCAACACATGAACCAAAATCCCATCTATAAAGGTTTTTTATTTATCATATAAAAACCTTTGCACTTTTTTATCCATCCAGGGCGCAGTTGGGCCCATAGGGGCGCCGTTCATCCAGTGGTGCAGAAGCATCGTACTGTGCGGCCCAATGCTCAGGCAGCGGAGCGGTTGGGTAGCTTTCAGACACTCTGCATCATATGTATCAGTGTGAATGGTGCTCTATGCAGGCCTAGTGTATGCATGGCAGGTCGCCTCCCACATTTTGCTGGTAGAGGCGACTCAACAGCCAGCAGCTGGGCTTGCTCCACAATTGGGCTCTGACTGCGTCCTGTAAGTGCATTTGGTTTTCTGTCTTTGGCATGGATGGTAAGTTTTTCTGATGCTGCTTTTTTTCTAGTAGTTTTTGTACAATTTTGTTAGGACTGGTGAGCATGGGATCCCTTGATCGTGGGTCATCAGCTTAAATGTCTTGGGCCAACACATGAACCAAAATCCCATCTATAAAGGTTTTTTATTTATCATATAAAAAACCTTTGCACTTTTTTATCCATCCAGGGCGCAGTTGGGCCCATAGGGGCGCCGTTCATCCAGTGGTGCAGAAGCATCGTACTGTGCGGCCCAATGCTCAGGCAGCGGAGCGGTTGGGTAGCTTTCAGACACTCTGCATCATATGTATCAGTGTGAATGGTGCTCTATGCAGGCCTAGTGTATGCATGGCAGGTCGCCTCCCACATTTTGCTGGTAGAGGCGACTCAACAGCCAGCAGCTGGGCTTGCTCCACAATTGGGCTCTGACTGCGTCCTGTAAGTGCATTTGGTTTTCTGTCTTTGGCATGGATGGTAAGTTTTTCTGATGCTGCTTTTTTTCTAGTAGTTTTTGTACAATTTTGTTAGGACTGGTGAGCATGGGATCCCTTGATCGTGGGTCATCAGCTTAAATGTCTTGGGCCAACACATGAACCAAAATCCCATCTATAAAGGTTTTTTATTTATCATATAAAAAACCTTTGCACTTTTTTATCCATCCAGGGCGCAGTTGGGCCCATAGGGGCGCCGTTCATCCAGTGGTGCAGAAGCATCGTACTGTGCGGCCCAATGCTCAGGCAGCGGAGCGGTTGGGTAGCTTTCAGACACTCTGCATCATATGTATCAGTGTGAATGGTGCTCTATGCAGGCCTAGTGTATGCATGGCAGGTCGCCTCCCACATTTTGCTGGTAGAGGCGACTCAACAGCCAGCAGCTGGGCTTGCTCCACAATTGGGCTCTGACTGCGTCCTGTAAGTGCATTTGGTTTTCTGTCTTTAGCATGGATGGTAAGTTTTTCTGATGCTGCTTTTTTTCTAGTAGTTTTTGTACAATTTTGTTAGGACTGGTGAGCATGGGATCCCTTGATCGTGGGTCATCAGCTTAAATGTCTTGGGCCAACACATGAACCAAAATCCCATCTATAAAGGTTTTTTATTTATCATATAAAAAACCTTTGCACTTTTTTATCCATCCAGGGCGCAGTTGGGCCCATAGGGGCGCCGTTCATCCAGTGGTGCAGAAGCATCGTACTGTGCGGCCCAATGCTCAGGCAGCGGAGCGGTTGGGTAGCTTTCAGACACTCTGCATCATATGTATCAGTGTGAATGGTGCTCTATGCAGGCCTAGTGTATGCATGGCAGGTCGCCTCCCACATTTTGCTGGTAGAGGCGACTCAACAGCCAGCAGCTGGGCTTGCTCCACAATTGGGCTCTGACTGCGTCCTGTAAGTGCATTTGGTTTTCTGTCTTTGGCATGGATGGTAAGTTTTTCTGATGCTGCTTTTTTTCTAGTAGTTTTTGTACAATTTTGTTAGGACTGGTGAGCATGGGATCCCTTGATCGTGGGTCATCAGCTTAAATGTCTTGGGCCAACACATGAACCAAAATCCCATCTATAAAGGTTTTTTATTTATCATATAAAAAACCTTTGCACTTTTTTATCCATCCAGGGCGCAGTTGGGCCCATAGGGGCGCCGTTCATCCAGTGGTGCAGAAGCATCGTACTGTGCGGCCCAATGCTCAGGCAGCGGAGCGGTTGGGTAGCTTTCAGACACTCTGCATCATATGTATCAGTGTGAATGGTGCTCTATGCAGGCCTAGTGTATGCATGGCAGGTCGCCTCCCACATTTTGCTGGTAGAGGCGACTCAACAGCCAGCAGCTGGGCTTGCTCCACAATTGGGCTCTGACTGCGTCCTGTAAGTGCATTTGGTTTTCTGTCTTTGGCATGGATGGTAAGTTTTTCTGATGCTGCTTTTTTTCTAGTAGTTTTTGTACAATTTTGTTAGGACTGGTGAGCATGGGATCCCTTGATCGTGGGTCATCAGCTTAAATGTCTTGGGCCAACACATGAACCAAAATCCCATCTATAAAGGTTTTTTATTTATCATATAAAAAACCTTTGCACTTTTTTATCCATCCAGGGCGCAGTTGGGCCCATAGGGGCGCCGTTCATCCAGTGGTGCAGAAGCATCGTACTGTGCGGCCCAATGCTCAGGCAGCGGAGCGGTTGGGTAGCTTTCAGACACTCTGCATCATATGTATCAGTGTGAATGGTGCTCTATGCAGGCCTAGTGTATGCATGGCAGGTCGCCTCCCACATTTTGCTGGTAGAGGCGACTCAACAGCCAGCAGCTGGGCTTGCTCCACAATTGGGCTCTGACTGCGTCCTGTAAGTGCATTTGGTTTTCTGTCTTTGGCATGGATGGTAAATCTAGTCACACCCAAGCCTGATTACTGCCATGCCTGTTCTTAATCAAGAAATCACTTAAATAGGATCTGCCTGACAAAGTGCAGTAGACCAAAAGGTCCTCAAAAGCTAGACATCATGCCGTGATCCAAAGAAATTCAGGAACAAATGAGAAACAAAGTAATCGAGATCTATCAGTCTGAAAAAGGTTATAAAGCCATTTCTAAATTCTGGTAATAAAGCGAACCACAATGAGAGCCATTATCCTCAAATGGGAAAGCATGGAAAAAGGGTTGGCAAACACTTTTCACACCACTGTGCATAGATAGATAGATTGATAAATAGTGTTCATATGTAAAAGCATACTATTTAATTTCACTATTAGATTTAATTTTAATTATTCCACAGTGTACAGAAAGTTACAATTTATATAATTTTCAATGTAGCATACGTACTGTTTTTATTAAAGTCCCAAAACACACAATCCACTTTATCCTGTGGAAATACAAATATAATAACACATTATTATTAAATATATTTATTTTCTTTGATGACACAATAAAAATAGTTATTTTTTAATAAGTCCAAAGACTTTGCACTAATTCTTACCTTCCATTATATGACCGCACGATCACACAGGAATGGTCTGGGGTCAATCTGGCCAAGATTGGCAGAACAGGACACATTCCTGTTTTAAGGAGTTGTTCACTGACTGGATAACCCTTTTTTCTAAACTATAAAGTCCCCAGATTAAAATAAGAAAACCTTACATTTTCTTCCGAATATTCTAATGATGTTGCTGCATTGACATCAATTTCACATCACCAACTGGGAACACTAGTGCAGACATCACTGGAATAGCACCACTGCAGGAAGTATACATTGTATTTATCTTATGTGGGAAACTGAACTGATTAAAGCGGAACCGCTGTTTACATTTTTATTTAATAATAATGTAGAGAAAGTGATTTTAATAAACTTTTAACTATACTGCATTAGAAAATTCTGGTTGCAAACCATTCATAAACCTTCCACAACGTGTCCCCACTGCACTGTGTGTGAAGCAGACATATGTTCATTCCGAGTCAGATCCATCTTCACACTAGTGAATACGGACATGTAACTAGTACAAACAATGTATCAGATTAGGTTGAGCTAACAGCACAGTTGCTAAACAACATCAGAGTTCAGGATCAGGTCAAACTAGTTTGTGCCAAGAAAAGATCTGTCACAATCTCTGTTAACCCCTTGTCTACTAGCTCTCCACACAGCTAAGGATCTCTCGTCCTTCCTCTGCTATTACATTGCACTGCTCTCTATCAGAGTGCTGGCCATGCCCACACAACCATAAAATGCTATTTTTAAAGTAGCACAGAAAATGCGAGAAAATAAGTCATATGGCAGAAAATAGCATCATCTTAGCTGCTATGTAACCCATCATTAACAACCAGTGCAGTATTTTTTTTTTCTTCAATGAAATGACATTTACACTTTAAAAGTATTCTCATAAGTTGTCTCTTAAGCAGCCCAGAGCAATAGAGCCTCCACACTTTCCTTAGTTCCTGGATTCTGGCAGGGCGGGCATTTCTCCTTGAGTGACAGCTCTAGTGATCAGCAGCATTGTAGTATTAGTAGAACTATAACGCTCAGCACATCAGCTGAGCTATCAGTGTTTTTTTCTGGAGTCTATATGTCTAGCACTGAAATTTACACACATAGATAACAGGAATTTTGAACAAGCACACAACTCAGGACAGTGAGAACAAATCAGATAGCTGAGATTAGATTTGCTGTGAAAGCTGTGAACTGGGAATTTAGAACTGTATCTCTTCAGAAGAGGGATGGAGATGAGCATCTATTTGCTGTATAGAACTCAAAGTGCTGGAGAGAAGTGGCTGGTATATCAGGAGTAAAACATTTTCCTGGAATTGTAAGCACTGTGCACCCTCCTTCAGTTTCTGGAGGCCGAGCTCCATGGAAACAGTTACACACTATAGAGGATAAAAGCTCTTATTTCAGGATAATGAAATCAGGTATAAGAAGAAAGTCAATTACAAACTTGCTTATTTTCATGGTAACCATAGCAATTTAAGTACTTGAGAAAAAACATTTAAGTAATGGCTATCCAAAGTGGACAACCTCATTAGGATTGCTTATAGTCATAGTACATTGTCATACTGGGACTGTCAGTAATACTTCTGACATTATACCTTTGGAAGATAGAAAATTCAAATACATTTGAATAGGGGCAAATATTCTGTGAGTATTTAACATTAATACTGGTTCATATAAATTATGGTATAGCCATAGTACACTGTGTGCAGAATAGGGATGAGCGAGTCTACTCGCTAGGACTCGTTACTCGGCGATTCTTAAGGGACTCGCTGGACTCGGTAATCGGCGAGTCTTTTAGCGAATACTCGCTCAGTAACGAGTCCAATGCAAGTCAATGGCAATCTACGAGTCCGAATCCTAGCGAGTCTGCGATTCCGAGTCCTGTATTCTCTATTCGGGACTCGCGAATCCCTATTCCCTATTCATTAACATTGGACTCGCTAGACTCGCAACGAGTACCGAGTCCTGGGCTCGGACTCGTGCGGGTCTAGCGATTCCGAGTAATTTAGGACTCGCTCATCCCTAGTGCAGAATTATTAGGCAAGTTGCATTTTAGAGGATTATTTTTATTATTGATCAACAACTATGTTCTCAATCAACCCAAAAGACTCATAAATATCAAAGCTTAATACTTTTGGTAGTTGGAGTGGTTATTTTTAGATTTGGTTATTTTAGGATGATATCTGTTTGTGCAGGTAACTATTACTGTGCATAATTATTAGGCAACTTAATAAAAAACAAATATATTCCCATCTCACTTGTTTATTTTCACCAGGTAAACTAATATACTGTAACTGCACAAAATTTAGAAATAAACATTTCTGACATGCAAAAACATAACCCCAAAAAATTAGTGACCAATATAGCCACCTTTCTTTATGATGACACTCGACAGCCTTACATCCATAGATTTTGTCAGTTGCTTGATCTGTTTACGATCAATATTGCATGCAGCAGCCACCACAGCCTCCCAGACCCTGTTCCAAGAGGTGTACTGTTTTCCCTCCCTGTAGATCTCACATTTTAGGAGGGACCACAGGTTCTCTATGGGGTTCAGATCAGGTGAACAAGGGGCCATGTCATTATTTTTTCTTTTTTTAGACCTTTACTGGCCAGCCACGCTGTGGAATAGTTGGTTGCATGTGATGGAGCATTGTCCTGCATGAAAATCATGTTTTTCTTGAACGATACCGACTTCTTCCTGTACCACTGCTTGAAGAAGTTGTCTTCCAGAAACTGGCAGTAGGTCTGAGAATTGAGCTTCACTCCATCCTCAACCCGAAAAGGTCCCACAAGTTCATCTTTGATGATACCAGCCCATACCAGTACCCCGCCTCCACCTTGCTGGCATCTGAGTCGGAGTGGAGCTCTCTGCCCTTTACTGATCCAGCCTCTGGCCCATCCATCTGGCCCAGCAAGAGTCACTCTCATTTCATCAGTCCATAAAACCTTTGAAAAATCAGTCTTAAGATATTTCTTGACACAGTCTTGACGTTTTATCTTATGTTTCTTGTTCAAAGGTGGTCGTTTTTCAGCCTTCCTTACCTTGGCCATGTCCCTGAGTATAGAAAATCTTGTAGTTTTTGATACTCCAGTAATGTTGCAGCTCTGAAATATGGCAAAACTGGAGGCAAATGGCATCTTGCTTCACACTTGATTTTCCTCATGGGCAGTTATTTTGCACCTTTTTTGCCCAACACGCATCTTGTGATCCTGTTGGCTATTTGCCATGAAACACTTGATTGTTTGGTGATCACACTTCAAACAATTGGCAATTTCAAGACTGCTGCATCCCTCTGCAAGACATCTCACAATTTTGGACTTTTCAGAGCCGTCAAATCTCTCTTCTGACTCATTTTGCCTAAGGAAAGGTGTTTGCCTAATAATTAAGCACACCTTATACAGGGTGTTAATGTCATTACACCACACCCTCCTTATTACAGAGATACACATCACCTGATTTACTTAATTGGTAGTTGGCGCTCAAGCCTATACAGCTTGGAGTAGGACAACATGTATAAAAAGTATCATGTGATCAAAATACTTATTTGCCTTATAATTCTGCACACAATGTATACATATTATCTAAATAAATGTGAGGTTCTCACTTTTTGCAATATCTACTGTCGTTTTTGTTTTGAATCTAGTTTTTTTCCGTTGACCATCTTGATTCCTGTCCTGCTGCATCTATCATGCCCTCAATAAGTATGGTGTCCTCAGCTTCTATGTTCTCGCCCAGTCCTTGCCTCTTACCCATTTAAGCAGCCTCAGCTGTTCAATCAGAGTTCCTGAATCCTGCTTCCAGTCTTGTCAGAAGTCTGGCTCCTAAAAGACTTTTGGGACATTGTATTGCAGCTGTCCACTACTTGAATCCCTGGACTCCTTGTGTGCACACAGGAACCTTCCCCCTTGCCACAGACATTTGCAAGGGAAGTAAGGCTGGCTTCACATTAGCGTTTGTGTCTGCAGCTGATGCATGCAGACACAAATGCAGTGCAAAGCAGGGCCATTTTGATGTGTCCGCAGCGGAGAATGTCCGCCTGGGACACATCACTGTGCAGCCCGGCAGCCAATCAGCGGTGTCCGGGGGCGGAGAGCAGCGGCGGAGATCTCCGCCTCCCGGCCGCCGGCAAGCTCCGGGACATGTCATCGGGGAGAAACAGCTGATTTGACAGCAGTTTGTAATCTCCCGCGCCGACACCGAGAGGAGATGTTGGCGCGGGAAGATTCAAAAAGCTGTCAAATCAGCTGTTTCTCCCCGCCGACATCGCTAGCAGATTACCGGCGGCGGGGAGGAGGAGATCAGCAGAGGCTGAGCTGATCTCCCGGTGGCCGTCGGTGAGCTCCTGTGACATCACCGGCGGCCACCGGGAGATTTTTCAATGGGTCCGCAGCGTTCTCCTGCGCTGTCAACGCTGAACACTGCGGACCCATTGAAGACAATGCATGTTTTGTGCGCTTGGGGACGCTTGCTGATCTTCCAAGGTCCCCGAGCGCACAAAAAATGCAACTGGCTGCGTCCCGGTGCGGACGCTGGACACCGGAAAGCAGATATCGTCCGCACCCGAACGCAGCAAACGCAAGCACTATGTGTTCCTATATGTTAAACATAGGAACGCAGTGCGCATGCGTTTGACTGCGTATGGGAACGCAGCATAAGCTGCGTTCACATACGCAAATGTGAAGCCAGCCTAAGAGAGACTTTTAACCTAATTCTAGAGCCTTCTGCTGGACTTTAAGATTTATTACTGCCTTGCTGTGATTTCAGCCTCTGGATCTGCAACTGTGTTTACCCCACTCCTGTTTGTGCAATCACTTGTATGAAGTAATACAAGAACATTTGTCTGCTGTGTTCCCTTGCACCCATGCATTAGACTCTATAATTACAGTATTCTATTCTGTACGTAACAATAATACAGTCAATAACATACTTACTGAGACATTCTTTGATGAAGTCTTTAGTGCCACAGTAATATTTCACTTAAATTAATTACTGAGAGGTTTGCAACACTTGACGATATCACATTGCTCACCAATTGTTGATTTTTGAGGGATGAGTCCTGATAAATGAGCAGAAAGATTACTAAAAATCACCTTTAAACAAATTGCCATGGAAGGAAAATGTTTTGATACACTTTACTATCGTCACTAACTGGAGCCTGAAACTTGTATGGTATAGTCAAGTGGTCTGCTGGAAATATATAAAGAAGATTATATTAAAACACTAGACTGGGTGCAATAACAAACTCCTGGTGGTGGCTGCATGAAGTCAGGAGCTGCTGTTTTGCTAACTTACATCCTAACATCTCTGTGTTTGCTTTACTCTGCTGCACAGATCTCCGTAGCTGTCATCTTCATAGAATGTCATCCCTAAAACTTCAAGCACATCACTATGCACATTAAAGGGAACCTGACCCCTAAAAATCAGCCCCCAGCCTATTTATACCTGTCCCTGCACCACCAGTATAGCATTGTAGGCATCACTTTGTGTCAAAAATGGGTATTTGTATAGTTTAAAAAACTGTTTTTTACCTTCAGATCTGCGGCTTCTCAGTTCTTGAGAAGTCACACAGGACGTTCCCTGTGGCTTCTCATCGCCGCCTGCACATCAATTATTCACGCCCAGATAGGCGTGGTAAGGCATTGTGATCTCCCTCGCGCTCCTCCATGGACGGTATAGCCGGTTTTATGCTATTCGCATCATATCTGGCTATAGTGACGTCGTACACCCATTTGGGTGTATTGAGGACCTTACGCATCGCGAAGTCAGCAATACACCCAAATGGGTGTACGACGTCACTATAGCCGGATATGACGCGCAATAGCATAATACCGGTTATTTTGGTAATACACCCAAATGGGTGTACGACGTTACTATAGCCATATATGACACGAATAGCGTCATACCGGCTATACCGCCCATGGAGGTGGGCAAAGGAGATCACAATGCCTTAGCACGCCTGTCTGGGCGTCAATAATTGATGTGCAGGCGGCGATGAAAAGCCACAGGGAACGCCCTGTGTGACTTCTCAAGAACTGAGAAGCCGCAGATCTGAAGGTAAAAAAAGCAGTTTTATAAACTTTACAAATACCCATTTTTGACACAAAGTGATGCCTACAATGCTATACTGGCAGTGCAGGGACAGGTATAAAAAGACTGGGGCTGATTTTTAGGGGTCAAGTTCCCTTTAAGTTTAAAAGTAGATGTGAGTTTAGCAGTGACAACTCAGGATCGTTAGATGTGGTAGCTGTCAGAGGCAACAGTAACAAGATACAGACTAGCCTCATCATTAGTCTAATTTCACATTGGCATAATACAATTGCAGTCTTGTCACTGCAGCCTTTGCAACACTGGGGTCCCGAGGTCCTGGGTTCAATTCCCACCAAGGACACTAAGGACAACATCTGCAAGGAGTTTGTATGTTCTCCCTGTGTTTGCGAGAGACAGCATTACTGATGTATGTAAATTCTATGGAATTAATAGCGCTATATAAATGAATAAATATTATTATTATATTATATTGCAATTGAGAATCCCATCCCACAGGTCTAATCACTCAAACTAAAAGGACTTGTACTGCCCTTAGTTCAGATAATAAGATACACATATTCTATTTTATCTTCTTATCTTGTGGAGAAGTAAGAGGTCCCATACACATGTCGGCCTAAAAATGGTTTGACCAATTGCTTGGCCAGCAGCTATGTTGCCCGACTCTCCAATACACAGGAGTGCTTGCTCTCCTGAGCTTTGCTTATTTTTTTATGAGAGCCGCTGACAGACATTTCTTGGAGTGGCTTTTCTTGCTGAGAACACCAGGATCGGACATGCTAGACTTTAGGAAGAGGGGCAAGGATACCATATGTTTTAGTCTATCTACTGAGCCTGCCAATATGGGCCAATATCGATCAGCGTTGCTTGAATGTGTATGGAGACCTTAAGTGAGTTCTCACAGTCAGCATGTAATGTTCTATGCCACACAATCATCATTAATATAAGCTCTAGGTTATACCATGAAGAATGACGTCTTTTCATAATAGTTGAACTGCACTCTGGAGGCGTTCTCTTTTTCACCAGGAGACATGTCATTAATTAATGAAGCAGGAAGAAGAATGGTGGCAGCGCTGTTTGCTGAAGCTTCAGAGCCCAGAGATACCTTTCCACAAAAAGAATACAATGATATTACTACAAATAGATTCTACTTATAAATTAATGCCAGTGACTATAAATTAAATAGGTGGATAGTTAAAGCGTAATGGCCGTTTAACTTTTTATTTAATAAAAATGTAGATCAAGTGATTTTAATTAACTTTCCAATATACTTCATTAGAAAAACTTGTTTACAAACCATTCCTAAACCTTCTACAAAATGCCCCCACTACACTCTGTGTGAAGCAGACACAAGTTTATTATCAGTCACATCCGTTTTCAGTGAATGCGGACATACGCATACGCTCAGCATACGCACAGTTGCTAAGTAACGTTAGAGTTCGGGGTCAGGTAAAACTAGCTGGTGCCAAAAAGATGTTTTACTAACTATATTAAAATGGAGAAAAAGAGAATAAGCTCAAAATTATGCAATTAAAGGGGTTTTATTATCCCAGTAATGAAGGCACAAAATGAAGGACACATGCCCACGTACAAAGCTACAGAGAGGTCTCACAGGGTATAGTTACATTATACAGATGGTTTACATTCCAGTTATCATACAGGTTTGTAAGGCAGACTGTCTACCCTTAAATAAAGTGCATATAACAGTAAGGACAGTACTATCCTTTTGTAAAGTGCTACAAACAGGGTTTTAACAGGCAAGCCAGTTTTACATTTAATGGAAGCAAACAGTTAACTCATGTGCATCAATTAACCATCGAAACCTAAGTGCAGCCTATTGCACCGGGCAACGGAGGAGAGAGAGGTCCCCGTGACCACCGAACACACGTTTCGTGACCTTGTGTATCACAATGGTCATTTCATCAGGGGATAGGTCACCATGAGTTTGCCCACCTTATATTTAGGAGCCATATCTGGGAGAGGCGGCATCATGACCGGAAATGACGCCTTGCACGTCACCGGAAGTGTTATCCGGCCCCCGATAGGCGTCACTACCAATCGCGCATGCGCATGCACGGTGATTACAGACATGTAACAATGTAGCTGATTAGGCTCAGCATGCACACAGTTGCTAAGCAACGCTAGAGTTCAGGATCAGGTCAAACTAGCTTGTGCCAAAAAGATGTGTTACAATCTATGTTAACCCCTTGTTTGCTGGTTATATACAGCTCAGGATCTATCTTGTCCCTTTTGTTGTTATCACATCACATTGCAGTACTCCCTATGAGCTGCTGGCCATGCCCACACAGTTTTTTAAATAGCACAGAAAAATGTGAGAAAACAAGTTATATGGGAGAAAAAAAAACATTATATTAGCTGCTATGTGACCCATCATTAACAACCTGTGCAGTATTGTTTTTTTTTTTCAGTGAAATAACATTTACACTTTAAATTATTGTGCATGCTATATTGTATAACAATTTGCAGCATTTTTTGTTTTTACACCCTTTGCTTTTACTATAAGGTGTCAGAGATTAGTGAAAGGCTTAGTGCCTGACAAAATCACTTTAATTTACACCTAGATTTGTGTAAATTATAATGCAAATCTACCCCAGCAATTGATTTTTTGTTGCACAAACTGCTAGAGATTTATTATGAGGTGTGTGTTTGCATTTATTTCTTATCTCTGTCTCACTACTAAAAGTGTTCAAACATTAATATAGGATTACTGAGGAGCTGCACCATGATAGACATAGACTTCTAGATCTTTATGGTCATTTCTAACAATACTATATTCACTAATATGTTTATGTCTTTTCTAAGCACTTAATCCATTACAATACATACACATATATACCTTACCTGTAGGCCAGATGAGGAGTTGACACCAAAAGATGTTCCTGTGAAAGAACTGTCATTCACTTTACTCACTGCCAGTGCCAAGTACTGTGAGGTCAAATTTATGGAATTTCCAGGAAAAGTCAATAGGAAACCAATTTTGTCCACTATTTTAATTAACCTATGAACACAGAAAAATACATGTTTAGGAAATCCGGTCTGGACATCCATCTGCGTGTACTTTAAACCAGTAATGAGAACATCTCAGACTAGTCATGACATTAGAGGGATCTGCCATCACTCAGGTCCAGGTAACTCACAAGAGGTATTTTATATTGAAACAGACTGACTTACCTGTTAGAGACTGGTCCAAGTAGAGCTTGAGAGACATTTAAAAAAGCATCCATGCAATTGAGGGCTTCTGCTGCTTCATCGGGTTTCACTTCTCTCGACAACAGGTATTCTAACTGGGACACAATGCTGTTTACAGTGGATGAGTTCAGATGATCAGAATGGACCTGGTTTGTCAAATTTTTCAAAGCATCTTTGAACAAAAACAAAATGCAATCAGGTGACAAACATTGCAAGTAATACAGTACATTTTGACATGTCTTGCTGGTAATATTATACATTTCTTTGAAGAATAATTTTGCAGTATGGGTGAGGTATACAAAATAATTCTTACAAAGGGTTGTCCGGCCTTGGGATACAGGACTGCAGTCATTCTATATGACTGCAGACTTGTGAATCCTCACAGTACAAACGCTGTCAGGATTGTCTGGTGCTGACAACAGGAGCAGGTGGCACATAACAGCAAATATTTGATTTGCATAATTCCGGCCACATTACGAGGTATACAGCGTGCGTGTCTAGTTGGTACGTGAACATGTGTATGCAAATCACATACCTGCAGTCATTTGCCCACATGATCCAAATGCAGGCACCAGAAAATCCTAATAGTGTGCACAACGCACGCTGTCGGGATTTGCAAGTCTGCAGATATAGAGTGACTGCAGACTTGTACCCCAAAGCTTAACAATCTGTTAAGGGGATTTACCTCCATAATAAATGTTATAGAAGCACTTTATCAGGATCCTAATCACTCTATTATAAGTAACTCTTACTGCAGTTTGTGGATAAACAATGTGTAATCCTGGCACTTGTGTACCTGGGCTAGTATGGGAGCATACCCTGCATTTCCATTTCCATTGTAGCACCATACCATGTAAGGCAAACCAGTGTGAATAGGTAATGCAGTAAAGTAGAGGGATCCCCTCTTCTCTGCCCTACTTTGTCTGCATAGGGGATTTCTGTCAAGTCAGCTCCAAACCTGTCCACATGTTGTATGTAGTTTTATAGCCATTTATTTTTTCATCCTATTCTTATCAATGGAGCCAAGCTCTTAGTCATGACTGTATTAATATAGCTTGTGCAGCTCTGCCCAAATGGACTTTCACATGCGTGTGTTAGGCAAAACTTGCAAAACGAAGCAGTGGTTATTACGGAAAATGATTAATCTGTAAGTTCAATTTCTCCGATAAATGCATTATATTTTGGTTATATGTGGACATTTTCTAAATTATTGATTACATAACAATCTACATGCATGTATTAGTATTAAACATTTACATGAACAGGAAGAAAAAACTCCCTAGATAATTGCAATATTATATTGTAAGACATTGGAGATTTTCACAAAATTAAGACAGTTCTTCAAGTTTACCTTTAATGTTTGGTGATTCTGTAGTGTTATGTGTAGTATTGACATTAGTAATATGTGTAGTAGTTCTTGTAGATTCACTGTTAGTCCTTCTATCTTCACTGTCAGCTGATGTCTTGGATCTTGTTTGAGTTGGATTGTTATCTTCACTATGAGTCGTTGTCATTGATCCTTGATCACCAGCTGCATTGGACTCTCTGTTAGTAGTAGCTGCATTACCAAGGGTAACTGTTGCATTAGTTCCACTGTTACCTGATGTAATTTCGCTGTTAATAATTGGTTGTGATTTACTGTTTGTTGATAATGTAATGCCACCTTTAAGAGTTGTACTTGATTCAAGATCAATATTTGAACTGAGTCCAGCATCCAGAGTTGTGTTAGATGAAATATTAAAAGTTGTACTAGACCCTTTGGTAAAAGTTGTAGAAGGTCCACGGGAAACAATTGTAGTAGATCCATTAATGACAGTGGTACCAGTTTCCATGCCACCGTTGTCAGCAGTTGTGGCTGTTGTGACTCCTCCATTGGTAGAACAGACAGTGGAATTCCTATAACTGCAAATGCAAGAACAAGTTTACACTTTGATATGGCTTATGGTCCCTCTTTTCTGAGGGAGTTGTAGATGGAATAAGTAAAATATCATGTTAATTCCCAATGTAATGTAGAACAATAGTTGGAACACATTCAAGGCAGGGCATGACTGTCCTCACACCCTAATTTGTGATTGCATTCAGCACTTTCACCAGGAATTGCCTGAGAACTCTTTGACCATTTGTATGCTGAAAGTCCTTCTTGTCATATGTTCAGCAGGTGTGCATAGTAGACTTTTGTTTTACATTGGACTGAAAAGTGTAGTCACCTATGCTTTACAGCATCAAGGCATTCTGTACATGAACATATACATTGTATTCATATCTTTTAGCTGTTTACATTTGGTGCATGTGTTAGGGGGTTTCATCAGCACATAAGAAGAATGTAACCAATATTGTGATGTGTACAGAGCATTACATTTCCTCTATCAAATGGCATCAGTCACTAGCACAGAACGTTTTACACATGGGTATCAATCAGATATCCTAATTCAGGGATCTCAAACATGCAAGTCATATGCAGCCTCTGAGGTTGAGAATAACCAGGACTAAGGAGCAAGAGAGCCTGTCGATACAAGCTCCATTTCTGGCTGAATATGCATCCTCAGAAGCACATTCAGCTGAAATGTATTGTGGCATAGAGAGCTTTTGGCTCTCTGAACCGCAAATCTCTATACACATCACCAGTCAATCAGAGGTTGGCAGATGTCATCATTGTGACCATCATAGTCAATGCATGACATCACTGCCATGTGCCGCACTGCTCCTCTACGCAGCTATGAAGCAGGAAGAGGACAATGCACATCGTGGTAGCGAGCACAGGTGAGAAGAACCTTTTTGTGTTTGTTTCTTATGTATGTCAAGAATGGCAGAATGGGTCCAGAGCTGGGGACATTATTACAGATTAAGGGCCAAAATAGAGAGAATTATTACAGGATTGGGGACATAATTAGGGAATGGGGGACAATATTACTATTTGGGGACCAGGATGGAGGAATTTATTACAGGACAGAGGACAATATTACTGGATGGGGTCCAAGAAAGGGGACATTATTACAGGATAGGAGTCAGGGTGGGGGACAATATTACTTGGCCCTATTAAAGCTCCATGTAGGAATTAGGTAAAGAAGTTAAAAAAGATATAGCAAAAAAAAATTAATTAAATAAAGTATCAAAAAATAACAGAAATATTACACCATCGAAGATGATGGTTTAGGGAAAGACAAAAGTAAACAAAAAAGTACAAGTTTGGAATAAACAGTGATCAAAAAGTTGTATAGAAAATAATGGTATCACTGAAAAAGTTATATCACCCTTCAAAAAATGTGACCTGTCAACTTAAAATGTTTTCGTTGAGCAGTCTGTATACCTGGCTGAGTTTGAGACCCCTGTCCTAATGTACAGTATATACCCATGTAAGTGCATTTACACAAATTAAATGGAAATCTAAACCATTTATAATACTCCCTGCTTAAAAGAGAGACCTTTAGGGCAGAGGTCCCCAACCTTTCTGATTTTGAGAGCCATATTCAGCTCCCCCCTCCCACAGTAGTGACACCCAAAGCCCTATACTATAATGAGAGTCAAAAGGTTTCCACACAAATTACATCCAATCTATAAGGGGCTACTCATAAAAATCACCATCCGGAGACCGGCTCTTCATAGCTGTTTGATAACCTGATGCTAATGCAACAATGCTGGAAGACAACCGCGAGCCACACATTATGAGCCCGTGAGCCACATGTGGCTTCTGAGCTTCAGGTTGAGGACCCCTGCTTTAGGGAATAGAATCACTGATATATGAGCTTTCCTTGGGATTTCTGCATAATGAGGCGAGTTTAGTAGGCCACCTAAACTGCCCAAATACTTAAGGACTGCCTAGTAGATGTAAATGTAGCCAGGGGCGTAACAACAATAGATGCAGGGGTTGTGATCGCACATGGGCCCTGCAGCCTAGGGGGGCCCTAAAAGTCCCTTTGGCTCATAGAAAAAGATTAATACTATTAATGATTTGCAATAACTGGGGGCCCCGTTGGAGCTTTCGCATCGGGGCCCCACAGCCTGAAGTTACGCCACTGAATGTAGCCATTGGTCACCTGTATGAGAAGATCTACAAGATGTCATGATTTACAGGAGCTTGACTTAGTGTTTATTAAAATGTATCTGTCACTAAGTAATAGTGCATGTGGTTTTGAGCAAAGAAAAGGAAAGAAATGACAATGATGAGAACTCACCAAATGGAGGATGGACAGGACTCGGGACAACAGCAGTAATCTACATTAAATACAAGAACACATCAGTCTTCTAACACACACATCCCCTCTTATTATATTTATGCAGGAAAAATAATTACCATGATTTTTATACTGGTTAAAAAGGTTTTCTCTGTAAAACAAAGTGTCTGATAAGGGTGCTTTAGTGCACAGTTTATGCAGAAATTATGATATTTCATGAACAGACTTCATACATCTGAATATACAGAGTATGAAACTGCACCCCAGTTTTGTCACCCATATGGACTGTCATACCACAAATGACTAATGTTATATATCTACATATTAACAATTTGTAAAGATCAAACAAAATTAGAGTTTACTGCATGAATCCTATCACAGAGAAAAACTGAAGCATGAAAAGATGATTAAAGTGAATCAGTACACGTAATGTAATCTGTGGACAGCATGGTATAGAGAAGGCGAAGCTGAGCAGAATGATATGTAGGTTTGTTGGAAAAGATTCAGTACAACTTTATTCTTTGACATACCTGTTTTTTCTGTGAGTCCAGTGGGTAGGACTAATGATTGATAGCTATCACTGCATGCAGGGAAGATTGTCAACCAATGAATAGGACCACCTGCAGGACTCATACATAAAACTTAAAAAATTTAAAGTGTAACCGCCATTTAAAGTTGTATCTACTAATAATTTAGAGCAAGTAATTATAATAAATTAGCAGATATATTTATTAATGAAATCTGGATGAAACCTTTCAAAACTTTTCTAGAAGATGTACCTCCTATTCTGTTTCTGAACCAGCCATATGCTTGTTGTCAGGGAAATTCATATTCAGCTCTACAGCCTGAATACGGCCATATAAGGCGGGGTGAGGCCTACACAGTGTTCACACTCTGGCTACAGCTGATCTGTGTATAATCAGTTTACCTCAAACTAAAGGGACAGTGCTGAGCTCATCAGGCTGTCAGCAGTGCACACAGCTCCTGTGATCTTATCTTCTGTATTCACATCACATGGAGCAGCGCTGATGTGAATGTAGGAGATAAGATCAGAGGAGCTATGTGCACTGCTGACAGCCTGACGAGCTCAGCACTGTGGCTTAGGCTGGTTTCACATTGCGATTTTCTTCAATCCGTGGATGTCCGATGTAATCCGGATGGATTTGGCCTAATTGCCATTCGATTTTGTGGGATCCGATTTGTGTCCGATTTTTTGCTGTACCCAAAATCGGGAACTGCTGCGATTTTGGGCACAGAAAAAAAATCAGATCCCACAAAATCGGATGGCAATTAGGCCAAATCCAATCCGATCCGTGGCCTTTAACATGGGGCCTATGAGCGCGGGTCCAAGGAAACAGCTGATCGTTCCTCGGACCCGATTTTAGTGTACTGAGCATGCTCAGTACACTAAAATTGCTCCTAACCATCTAATTTCACTTCTGCAATGTATAATATACTGAGTTAAAAATAAAAAATCAGTATGCTCCCTATCCGCGATCCACCGCTGCCTCCAGCAAGATCCGGGTGCTTACAGGACCTGCGGTGATGTCGCAATCCGGCAGCATCATTGGGTCACATGACCGCAGTTACCACGTTAACTGCGGTCATGTGACCCGATCAGCTGATCGGCTTGTGACGTCACTGCAGGTCCTATAAGCACCCGGACCTTGCTGGAGGCAGCGGTGGATTGCGGATAGGTGAGAATACTGATTTTTTATTTTTAACTCTTTCTTTTATACTATATTTCACTTCCGCAATGTATATTATACATTGCGGAAGTGAAAGTGCTCCGCTGTGTCCAGATCCGTGATAATCACGGACCCTGACACAGAATAGGTCACCCCCTATGGTGTCCTTCCCTGTCCTTGGGGTCCTACAAAAAGTAGGTTCCCACGGACAGGAAAAAATATGCAATGTGAACCCAGCCTTAGTTTGAGGTAAACTGACTATACTCATGTCAGCCGTAGGCAGGAGTGTGAACGCTGTGTAGGCCTCACCCCCGGCCTTATATGACCGTATTCAGCCTGTAGAGCTGAATATGAATTTCCCCGACAACAAGCATATGGCTGGTTCAGAAACAGCCTAAGGGGGACATCTGCTAGAAGATTTTTGAAAGGTTTTATCCAGATTTCATTAATAATATATTTGAAAGTTTATTATAATCACTTGCTCTAAATTATTAGTAGATACAACTTTAAACGGTGGTTACACTTTAATGGATAAAATGCAAGTTACACTGTAACTTTTCACACAAAAATGTATATCAATCTGATCAGCTCCTCTTGCCCTATGAAATCCTGCCTGCATTTTCAACATTACAGGTTCCCTTTAAAGCCAGTTAAACAAACAAAATAATTTACAAAATGATCTACTTACCTATTTTATGAGATTCCTGTACATAATCCTTATGATTATTCAATGTATCACACATATTGGAAACATCATTAATTCCCAGTAAAAAGACACTGCAATTTATTTTACTATACAGCAAAATGAGAAAATAAAAAAAGAAAAGAAAAAGAAGAAGAATCTAAATTAAAAGATGAATAAATCAAATAATAGAATAATCTGGGATTATAGAAATTTCACAACATGTACAATAATAAAACTATAAGCCAAAAATAACTGCAGTAATGGTGTGAGATTGCAGGGTCACTTTTCTGTCCCTGACATATCTATAAAAATGTAGTGGTGGTTTAAAGTATTTACTGTGATTATAGTGTAAGCAAGGTGAAGCCTTCTTGAAAAACTGTACTCTTCTACAAGTCAGAATGATGAATTTCCTCACTAATTTGAGGCTCCTGCTCCCCAGTGAGGGCCAGGGACAAACTTCACTGCCTACTGCTACCAAATATCGCTGTAGGTCTTTTGCAGTCATTCAAGGGTTTTTGATCATCTACCTCCTCGGCAATCTGGTGGCAGCTGGTGATAGATCCCTCTTTCTGCCACATCCAAGCCATTTCTCTTTAACTTCGAATAAGTGTCCTATGTTTCTATGGCCGGGGGTCACATAAGGCTTCTTTCACATCAGCTGTTCTCAGCATTTGCAGCAGATCAGGCAGTTTGGGACTTGCGGACATGTGCAGCACTTGCAGATTTCCACTTGCGGCAAGTTGAATAACTGCTGCTAGCAGCATTTTTTGTCTGTTGCCGGAAATTATTAGCCAGAATTAGCCAGATTGGGGCAAAACTTCAAGTGCCGCACATGTCCGCGAGTCCCATTGGGAATGCATTAGGTTGAACTGAGTCTCAAGTGTTTCGGCTTCCGGCAGATCAGGCAAAACTGTTTGATCTGCAGCAAGTGGTACAAACCGCTGATGTGAAAGTACCCTAAGCGTATGGCATCTGATGTGATATGCTAATGACACTGGTCTCAAACTCCACTGCGAGCATGAGCCAAGTGTCTTTCACTGTGAGTCGATTCTCTTGCAAGTGAGAATTGTATCACAGGTGTGAAGAAGATGAAGATGTTAACTTCTCCATTGTCTGTGTATATTGGACTGATGACATCCAAGTGCAGTGCGATATTTCACTCACACCCATAGACTAGTAAGGGTGCTTATGAACTGAGTCATGCTGCCAATCACAGCATGCTGCAATTTTTCTTTAGTCCAATTAAAGCTGAGAAAAAATTTACAGATCAGAACTGCGCCGTAGGATAACATTGGTTCACGTGCAATATGATATTTTATCGCATTGCATTTGTCTTAACTCCATCTATAGGAGCAGTCAATGCCTATGCTATCTTTTTCTACTTTTTTGGACCACTTTCTTGACCACTTAAGTAGGTCTTCTAGTCTAGCAGATCGGAAAAGTCAATTTTTTTATCTTTCATGTACCATATTTTTCCCTTTTTAAGACGTACTTTTGTTCCTCCAAACTGTTGGGGGGAAGGTGTTACAGGGGTGCGTCTTAAAAAGCAAATGAAAAAAAAAAAAATTTAAATTAAATATTACCGGTGGAGGGGGGTAAGGGGTGCGGCTGCTTAGCGGGGATGCCTAAATCAGGTTCCGGTGGGTGGGGGGCACAGCTGCAGGACCGGAGCAACGGAGATCTACCGGCTGCAGCGAGTGGTGGGCGCCGTCATATTTTTTGTGCAGTGTGCAACCGGCCGGTAGAGGTAGAAACTTAAATTGGCTGCCTGTCTCCACAATGGCGGCGGCCATTTTGTTGAAGCCTCCACAGATAATGAATGCAGCTGGCCACAAAAAACATGGCGGTGCCCACCGCATGATGCCGTCTGTACATTTCGGTCCTGTAGCAACATGGACGGAGACACCGGGAGGACACCGCTGGAGAAGGTAAGTAAAGTGTTTTTTTATTTTATTATGGGCAGCAGCATGGGAGCCATAGCCAACACAGGGGAACATGTGCCATAAATTGGAGATGTGTGCCAGCTGTAGGGGATGTGTGCCAGCTGTAGGGGACAAGTGCCATCAATAGGGGATGTGTGCCAGCTGTAGGGGACATGTGCCATCAATATGGGACATGTACCAGCTGTAGGGGACGTGTGCCAGCTGTAGGGGATGTGTGATATCAATAGGGGACATGTGCCAGCTGTAGGGGATGTGTGCCATCAATATGGGACATGTGCCAGCTGTAGGAGACGTGTGCCACAAAATAGGAGACATGTGCCAGCTGTAGGGACATGTGCCAACTGTAGGGGACGTGTGCCAGCTGTATGGGAAGGGTGCCATCAATATGGGACGTGTGCCATAAATAGGAGACGTGTGCCAGCTGTAGGGAATATGTGCCAGCTGTAGGGGACGTGTGCCATCAATATGGGATGTGTGCCATCAATAGGGGATGTGTGCCAGCAGTGTACGGGACGTGTGCCAGCACAGAGGGACATGTGTCATCAAATGGGGAACGTGTGCCAGCACTGAGGAAGTGTGGCATCACTGGGGGACGTGTGCCAGCACAAGGGGCTATATCCAATATAATGGGGCCATATCCAGATTAAGGGGGCTAATTTTAGGATGGGGGGCTATATCCCAGGATGAGGGACAATGTACGTCTTTGTTAGACGGACACTGGCATTATAAGATGGAACCCATTTAACATTAAAAATGATTTTTTTCTCTTTTCCTTCACCAAATGTGGGGGTACGTCTTATAAAGTGAAAAATACGGTATTTAGTGTGGAGAATATATCTTCAAAATAATTTAGCTCGATTTATAATATTAAGAAAGTTATAGTAGCTTCTCGGGATCGAGCTCAACCTTCCATCACAATAAACCACCTCTTACTGTGAAGTTATTGGAGGTAATAAAGCCAATTTATGAACAGCTGTTATTGCAGAAAAGAGAGAGCAACTCTGCAAGAATTTTATGAGCATGAGGAAGGATCACTATGGTCCTGGACTAGCTGATTGAGCATAAGTAAACGTGTATTTGTGTAATTAGTACGAAAAACTTTAAAAGCCAATTGAGTTGGGCTTGTGCACACATCTTACTATATCCAATATCTCCCTGTACCAGAACCAAGTTATAATCTTTTTTATTTTTTTTTAGTAATTTTGACAGACCCCCTATTGTGCTAAAAATCAATACTCAATTTTCAACATGACATCATTTTTTACATTTTCACTTTATTTTTAAATTCTGCTACTGGAGATATACCAGTCATAGTAATTAAGAATCTCTTTGATTTTTTGTTTCAGACAAGAACAACAGCTGAGTTCATGGCCACCATTTATCAACATTGTGTTTTCCTTGCCCACTTCACTGTATTTTTACAGCACTTATTTTTACTCTATTCATTATATAAACATTGTTAAGCATACTTCAAACATATGTATATATACTGTAAAAGATCCTATCCCAAAAATCCTTATTCTTTTTCCACAAAACAAATAGCAAAAATAGCATAAGAATCAGTCATTTAGACTAGACCCCGTTGAGAATATTAGTGAGCTGGAGGAAATTGATACAAGGAAAATTCCTTAAAATCCCCTTCTCACCTACATTCCATTTTTTTCTGCTTTCATTTTACCCTTTGTAAGAGTCCTAACTTTTTATTTTTTTGTCCACGTAGCCATGTGAGAGCTTGTTTTCTGTATTTTTTAATAACACTATCCAAATTAACATGGTATGTACTACACAGTGGAAAAAATAAAATATTACAGCGAAACAATTTGGTAAATTTTTTATATTCGCGGTGTTTATTTTACCTTAATGACCAAGAAATATGATTCTCCAGATCGTATGATGTAGTTCACTCACATTGACTGAACAAGTTCTTCAGTCACAGTATGTCAACTACATGCATATTCTAGAATACCCGATGCGTTAGATGCGGGCCACCATCTAGTTTATTTAATATTTTGTTAGTTTGGACTTTTACGAACAATGAAATATCAAATTTGTGTATTTTTTAAGTTTGATTCCTTAATTTTTAATGGGAAAAAAGAGTGATTTGAACTTTTTAATTTTTATGTATTTGTTAGTCCCTTTTAGACTTGATTACTTCGACCTCTGGGCTGTGGGTCTAGAGAAAACAGGGGGGCAAAGGAAAGAGAGGGCGCAGATCAAAGTGTAGAGTGTAAGGTGAGCGATTAAGCTCCTCTTCTATAATGTCTTTTTATGTTCCATATCAATCCCTTGAAGGGTGTAATACTCCAGTGCAATGCCCGTCTTGTATGCAGCTTCGTCACAGAGGGATCGGATCTCTCAGCCAAGAGTCCATAGCAATAGTTTCAGAATGTCCGGTGTAATGACGAGCGGCCCATCCGAATCTGGGAGAAACTGTTTTTGGTCCACCCGAAACTGGGAGAAACAATTTCCGGTCCATCCGAATCTGGAGCACTCATCATTACACTGGATATTCTATTCCAAAATTAGTCCCTTTTAGGGGAATTGAATCTGAATCATCTGATTGCTTGTGCTATATACAGTACAACAACACAGTATTGCTTTGTATAGCAAATATCACGGTCTCCTATGAATGCCAGCCGAGGGCTGGCTTTCACAGGAGTACTGTCATGAAAGGCATGTAAGTGTGGCGCCCCACTGGTCAGCACTCCACAGAAGGGGTACTACACCCAGACTAGTGTTTGCGGTATCCCTGTCACCAGGGGATGGTAATGTTAAACCTGAGTCCTTCATCCCTCGCATTTATACACTTAGAGCTAGGGGACTAATTGGCTGTACCTGTTACCAGGAAAACCAGTCCCGGTGGCAGGAGCATAGGAGTAGTGAAATAAGCGGGAGTGAAAATTAGTCATTTCGTGAGGAGAGTACCGTGAGGGAAGTCGAGGAGGGTGACCCTGCGAGGAGTGGAGGGCGCCTGTAAAGGAAAGCAGCCCAGACAGAAGGGGATCCCTTGTTTGTGCAAGACCGTGCTGGACTGTAGATTGCCAGTCCGGAAGGGAACCCAGTTCAAGTCGGAGTACTGAGTGGGTGCAGGAAAGTTTAGCTTTGAGCTGTCAAACTAGGTGGGTCGAAGCCTTTCATATAGCTCCGACCTGGTCCAACACGCACGTCCCCACCAGGAGCTCCAAACCGGGTTGAGCCCCTCAGAGAGAGAAGGGTGACCTCTACATACCCAACAGGCCTGGTAGGAAGAGTGCACCGTGCAGGGCCGTGCAAGGATAGTAAGGAGAACGCAGTGAAAAGGACAGAAGTCGTTAACCAGAAGGAACATCATTAAGGGCCTCAGAAAGACTTTGCATCCTTTGGTGACTACCTAACCAGCTACCTGAGACTAAGTGACTGTGTACCTATAACAATGGCTGTGTAACCTGAAAGGCTGCTTTACGTCACCAGTAAACACCCTGCAGAGCAAGAAGGCTTTCTGTGTTCCTTTTTTCTACTAAGTCGGTCACCTGTATTCCAGTCTCAAGGAAAAGACTGTGCCTCCTCCCATGTGAAATCATTTATTTACCTCACTGCCCTGGGGACTTTGCTCTGCCGCAGGGAGCAACATTATCCGGCTGCCTACCCATCGTCCCCGGAGGTCTGCTGGCAGTGCTGGTGCCATGACCAGATACTGCAGGTGGTGACACGTTAAAAACTTTTATCACTCACTTGCTCTCCTCTTTCAGAGCTATTTTACAGGGAGACACCTTCCCTCCGCAAGCCTTGGAGGCACACATTTGTACGTTACCTAAGCCGAACAAGGATTTACATGAGGCCGCGAGTTACCGACCTATATCACTTATCAATGTGGATGTTAAGCTGTTTGCAAAAATTTTGGCGGATAGACTCTCTCCGAGGCTTCCGTCCATCATTTACCTTGACCAGGTGGGCTTTGTCAAGCGCCGAGAGGCGCGGGACAACATTCTCAGATCCTGTCTCCTTATTGAGAAGGCTAGGATGTGGAAGTCCCCTCTATGTCTGCTCTCGTCGATGCAGAGAAGGCCTTTGACAGGGTCCATTGGGGGTTTTTGAGAGAGGCGTTAAGGCATCCAAATTCTTGAACGGGATCTCTTCCCTTTACTCCTGTCCCTCCGCTAGGGTTCGCATAAATGGGGGCCATCAGGGAGTTCCGCGTCAGGAACAGGACGAGACAGGGCTGCCCACTTTCCCCTTTGCTTTACGTCATAGTGATGGAGCATTTGGCAAAAGTCATAAGGGACAATCGTGACATTCAGGGGCTAGTTGTGGGATATGTTCATCACAAGACAGCACTCTTTGCGGACGACGTGCTATTGTATGTTACCCGGCCGTCCATGACCTTTCCCACTTTATTGCGGGAATTTGAGACCTTTGGTGGCCTCAGCAATTTTAAGGACAATTTCTCAAAAACGGAGGCTTTGAACGTCTCCCTACCACCGGCCGAGGTGGCCTCTATGGCGAGGGACTTCCCTTTCGTTGGAAGACGAGCCACATAGTTTATTTGGGTGTAAGTCTCCCAGCCGACATGTCCAAAATTTTTCAACTGAATCACCAGGTCATTCTGGATAAAGTGGGGGGCCTGTTGGAAACATATAGACCCCTGATGCTGTCATGACTGGGAAGGATCCATGTTGTAGGAATGGATATTCTCCCAAGGTTCCTATATATTTTTCAGGCTGTACCCATGTGGCCTAACGGTGCATTTTTCCGTGCCCTTAAATCGGCGATCTCACGTTTTATTTGGAATGGCAAAAAGGCAAGAGTGAGCTTAAAGACTTTAGCCGCCCTAGGGAGCTGGGAGGAGCAGGTCTTCCGGAAATCCTAGGTATTGCTCGGCAGCCATCTTGGTTCGTCTTATAGATTGGCACTTTAAAATCGACTCCAAGCAGTGGGTACAGGTGGAACAGGAGGGTATCCCAGTACCCCTCCGTTATTTGCAGTGGATTTCCATCGGAGCCTTGGCCTCCCTGGGTCCTTTGTTCGCTTCACGGCCGAAACGCTTAGGGCATGGCATGTGGGAGGAGGGAGTCGACGGAGGTACAGTATGACAGTCCTCTGACCCGATTTTTCACAATCCGGCCTTTCCCCTTGGGATGTCCAGCCAGACTCTTATGGGATGGAACGATGCAGATGACACTCGAATTGGACATATCTTACACAACGGTGCACTTCCTCCCCTTGGTACACTTCAGACAGCTTCTCCACATGTCAAACTTAAGTGGTGGGAGTATCTACAGCTGAGGTCCTTTATAGGATCCCTCGCGATACAGAAGGTCCCGGCATTGTTACTCTCTAAGTTGGAGGAGGTCTTTGTGGCTGACGAGGCGCCCCCGAGAGGGATCTCGGTTATTTACGGGATCCTGTCCAGATCTGTAGTTGCTGAGACCCCAGGATATCGGAAGGCTTGGGAGGGGGAATTGGGTAGGGTGATCCCTGACTTGGAGTGGGAAAGGTGCTTCCTAATGGCTCTCAAATCTTCTAGCTCCTGCGAGACTTTGGAAAAGAGCCTCAAGTTACACTACAGGTGGTATCTTACCCCAGACAAGCTGCATGGATTCTCCCCAGACACCTCGCCTTTATGTTGGAGATGCGGCATGGAGACAGGCACTATGCTGCATATATGGTGGGGCTGCCCATTGATCCAGGAGTTCTGGATTAAAGTGTTCCGCAATTACAATTTAGTCATGGGAAAAAGCCTGGTAGGCACTTCTGAAATGGCCTTGCTCTCTCTGCTCCCTGGTTCTTGGAAGACCCAGAAGAAAGATATCCTTCGATTTTGTCTTGCCGCAGCCCGCAGCGTGATCCCCCGACACTGGAGGGAGCGGGAACCCCCCTTCATGGTATTCGGAAATGGAGAAGCTCCGTAGGTATGAGGAATTGTCGGCTGACTTTTCTCGGTCATATGTGTCTACCTGGACTGAATGGATTATGTTTGGTGACACTCCTGACTTTGGGGACTTATTTACTTGAGAACGTTAAGGAATCCTCTTCCCTCCCCCCCTGGGTGTGCTCGGTTTACCGCTGCGCCTCGCTCTGCTTTTTCCTCTCATTCTCTCTCTTTTTCTGCCATACTCTATCCCCTCTTTGTTCCTTTCCCATCTCCCCCCCCTTTTCTTAATTCTCTTACCCTTAAAATCCCCCTCCCTGGACGACTATGGTTATATTATTATCTAAGTTAATAGATGTTTAGATGTTAATACCCTACAGTAGTATGTGTTGTCTGGGAACAGATAAACCCCTCTCTAGCTGAAGCTGGAGGTGGGGTCACCACATAGTGCTTGTGGGATGGATAGGGAGGGATAATTTCAGCCTATGGCTTATTATAGGAATATCTTGAGTCGTGACATTCCTTTTTGTCGGCTGCATGTTGTTTCTCTTTATCATTGTAATGTGACATATACTTCAGATATTTTGATGTTTGTCTTGTTAATACTTTGAAAACCTTAATAAAGATGTATTTACCAAAAAAACCCAAAAACTTTTTATCATTTTATTTTTTACTAAACCCCTTTTTCGTGACCACCAGGGCCACGGATTCGGGCACCAGCCTCCTGTGACAGTCCCTTAAAGATATGCTCGGGATCTGAGTACTCCGGCCCTGGGTTGCGTCATAAGTCTTCTGCAGTCTTCTGGCTGTTACAACAACCCATAGGTTGCACACAGCACTGAGTGTAATGGTCGTCTGACCTGAATCTGTTATGGTAAGGAAATTTATTTTCTATTTGTGTCCTTTGCTCACTTTAGATGAGAATTTAGTGGATAGGACTTGTGACCTGTGGGGAGCCGTGTAGGGGCTCACAAGCTTACGTGTTTTGGACCAAGGGACAAACCAATACCCCACAATTTGCTATAGTTTAAAACTAACTAATTTTCCACAATTTCAGCACCTGTCATTGTGGTTTTTTTCTTGCACTCTTTTTGTTGCTGTGTGTAGCTGGGCCATATGGGTGCGTTTGTTCTGGCGCAGGTAGCGGTGTTGAATGCCGTAACAGCCCGCCTACTGAGATGGGGGCTAATATAAGAGGCTGGGCATACACTGTGCAAGCCTGTGTGAACTGCGCCCTATATAGAACCCATTGTGTTTGCAGGACAACCAGTGGTCACTCCCTCTGTGAGAAAGGAGGTTGTTAGTGATTGGGGCTGGTGTCTTGCATTCATAGTGCCTTCATTTATAACCTGGGCAAAGCTGCACACAGCACTGAGTGTAATGGTCGTCTGACCTGAATCTGTTATGGTAAGGAAACAACCCATAGGTTGACAGCAGCATTTACCGTAACTGGTTAACAGATGCAGGTGGGGTAAGCTTCATGCACAGCTGTTAGAGACAGATGATTGCAAATGATGAGGTGCAGGCTTTGTTTCTTAAACAATTGGCTGAAATGATATTGACGTGATGTCACCGCTGCAGCCAAATAGAGAAAAACTGGAGGAGCAGCGGAGACTCAGGGCTGGACCCCAGAAAGGCAAGTAAAGCACAGTTTGTTTGTTTTTTTTACAAACTGTTTGTGGCACCCCAAGGGTTAATATGCCACAGAAACAACACAGGTTTAATCCCCACACTACACTACACTAGAAAGTGGGAGGAGCTTAGCTGGCACCTGCACTAGTGGGAGGAGCTAAAGTTGTTTACCACAAAACAAGAGTGACAGTTAGTTCAGTTTTAGTCAGTCTGCAGTTTAGTCTAGTCTGGAGCAGGAGCAGAGCCAAGTGTCAGTGGAGGTCCTGAGAGGTCTGAGGAAAGGAGACAGAGTAACAGAGGAACATACCCGGGATAAAGAGTTACCCCAAAAACTTGAGCCCGGGGAGGCGCTCAAGACGGATACCAGATCCGAGGCTGTGCCTGAGACAGACAGGACAGTAAACACCGGCATAGTGAAGGTCCACCATCTTCACCACACCATAGCAAAGCAACACGAAGGAGTCAGTGACACAGAGGACTCAAGTTGCCCAGCATATTGGTACCCGTGAGCAGAGACAGGGCCGGCAGTATAGCTACAAGCAGCAGCAGGGCCACACACAGCATTTAAGTAGGAAGCCAAGGACCCGGTCAGGGTGAGAGCAACCTGGTACAGACTCCGTGGACAATACTGCGTAATACCATCTGCCAGTAAAGACTTGAAGAACAACAGAAACCGTGAGTGTGTGTGTGTCATCCTTATGCTGAAGCCCCACTTGCCCTCATAGACTGCCATTGCCTCTACTCTTATCATCTCTACTGCTACCCCTACTCTGCTGCAGCATCAATAACATCCTCACAGACTTTATCTACCTCTACCACTGCCCCGGGGAACCCAGTTCTGCCCACAGGAACTATTCCATCGAAGCTGCTAACCCATCATCCCCGGAGGTTCTGCAGCAGCGGCGGCCCCATTACTGGTCGCATATAGTGGGTGGCGTCACGAGTGAAAAATCCCCTGTAAATAACCCCCCCCATTTTATTGTGCGGGTCCGGGACACGGTCCGGACCAGGACCGCCGTGACATCCCCCAGCAGTACCCCGGTCCGGCACCGAGTGCCCCGTCCCAGTGGGCTCCACATGTTCATATAAGGAAAAGTTTTCTGATAGAAGATAACCCCTTTAGCTAGTAAATGTCACATATGGTCAGTCAGAGCAAAAGTCATAAAATTTTCGGTAACTCCTTGAGTGTTAGAAAATGGGACTTTAACATTGATGGCCTATCCTTAGGATACGTCATCAATATTTGATCAATAGGAAGGTGACACTCCTGCTTGATTGTGAAGCTGCATATCACAGCCTTGTCAACAGAATAGCGATCAGAGCCAGGAAGTGCACATCTGCCCCCTATTGGTACTCAACTGTGGCGACTATACAGTTGACAGAACTGTGCTGTGCAGCACCACAACTGAGCAGTTCCTGCCATCACCAGGAACAGCTAATTGTGAGGGTTCCCGGGTGCAGCATTCCCAATTAAAGATTGATGACATATTTATTCTAAGGATAGGCAATCAATGGTAATGACCTGGACAACCCTATTAGGCACCCAATCAACACAAGAATAGGTTTTACTTCTAAATGGGACATGATCCTCCCTCAAAAAACAAACAAAAGAATTTAATAATATGATTAAAGGGAATAATGTCATTCATGTATGTATGCAAAGCAGGCTGAAAGGTGGGGTGCAGGGAGAGCATCAACAGCTCGCCAATTGTGTATCGAGAGGACCAGAAGCAAGTGGTCATAGAGAGAACACAACCTTACTCCCCCACATAGTTGCACCCCAGCAAACCAACCCTACACCACCAAGACACCACACACGCATAGACCGCCACAACATTTGCATGCAAATAGTGATTAAACCTATGCCAAATTATGTACTATACAAAATGTTTAGAGTGCATTTGTTTGTTTTTTACCAATCCAATCTTAAACTATTCATTAAACTATTTTGTTGAAATGATGAGCTGTAGTTCTACTCAATAGACTGGCTAATTTGTGAAGAAATATGTAAATTAAAAGTTGACAATAACATCAATGTATAAGCCATAGAAGAAAAGGATTTGGATATACTTACATGAGACTAGTAGAATTAAAGTTGCTTTGAAGGCTGATAGGAAAAAAAGTAAATCAATATGTTAATTATTCTCCTTTCAATGCTTAAAATTCATTACATCAACATACTACTATAGCATCAGTGGCATAACCAAAGTCCGGCGGGCCCCGATGCAAAATTCACACCTGCTTCCCCCGCCTCGCGCGCACACGTTGGTCAGATGAATGGGCCTCATGTAACATTCTAAATCCTCTAAAACTCCACATATTGACCCCTCTCCCCCTTCATTATGCATTAATGTCCCTCATCATGCTATATATGGTCCTCCTCCTGAAATATGGCCCTTATCGTGGTATATATGTCCCCCATCCTGGTTTATATGGTAGTCCTCCTCCCGCCACCATAGTTATCCAATTATTATAATGCATCCCCATATCTCTCCATATATTATAATGTACCCCCATAGTCCTCCATTCATAAGGTAGCCCCCATAGTCATTCAATTATTATAATAAACCTCCATTATCCTCCATATAATATAATGCAGCCTCACATCCCTCCATATATCATAATGCAGCCTCATATCCTCTCCATATAGTATAATACAGCCTCATAGCCTCTCTATATAGTATAATACAGCCTCATAGCCTCTCCATATAGTATAATGCAGCCTCATAGCCTCTCCATATAATATAATGCAGCCTCATAGCCTCTCCATATAGTATAATGCAGCCTCATAGCCTCTCCATATAGTATAATGTAGCCTCATAGCCTCTCCAAATAATACAGCCTCATAGCCTCTTCATATAGTATAATACAGCCTCATAGCCTCTCCATATAGCATAATGCAGTTTCTATCTCTCCATATCGTGCAGTATTATATAAGCAGCCTCATATCTCTCCATACAGTGCAGTATTATACTGTATATACAGCCTTCCATATAGTGTAGCCTTATGTGCAGCCTCATATCTCTCCATATAGTGGAGCATTATATATGCAGCCTTATATCTCTCTATACAGTGCAGTATTATACTGTATATGCAGCCTTCTATCTTTCCATATAGTGCAGCCTTATATATTTCCATATATTGCAGCCTTATATCTCTCCATATAGTGCAGCATTATATATGCAGCCTTATATCTCTCCATACAGTGCAGTATTATACTGTATATGCAGCCTTATATCTTTCCATATAGAGCAGAATTATGTGCAGCCTCATATCTCTCCATATAGTGCAGTATTATATATGCAGCCTTATATATGAGACACCCCCCTCCCCCATAGTCCTCTGGCCATAGTGCACTCACTTATTTAAAAAAATATAAAAATCAGTACTTAACTCTCCTGGTTCCCTCGCTGCTCTAGCGGTCTCCTGAAGATTTAAGACTCAGGGACTCAGGAGGAGGAGGAGGTGCCAGCCTGCTGTATGCAGTCCCCAATGGAACACAGGCCAGGAAGCCGGCAGGTCAGAGGAGAGGAAGCGAGGGGCGGGAGCAGCAGCAGGAAGTAGGAGGCTTCCCTTCCCTCCCCTCCTCTCCATGAAACACGGGCCCTATAGTGGCCTGTGCTGCTGCGCTGTCACATGGATGTGTGTACTCGGGGACGGACATCCATGTGAAGCAGGAGCTGCGATTGGCAGGCGCAGGGGGTGGCTGGAGGTCCTGTCCCTGTCGCAGCTGTGACCCTTGCAACCGCGATTGTTACACCACTGTATAGCACACTGTACACTTTATGTGAAGATCACTCATATGAGATCTCCATGGACCATATACAGAGCGTGAAATAAGTATTGAACACATTACTAATTTTCTAAGTAAATATATTTCTAAAGGTGCTTTTGACATCAATTTCTCACCAGACGTCACCAGAGGTCAGAAACAACCTATCCAATTCACACGGGCAAAGAAATCAAACCAAAAATGTGATCGGCTGAGCTATTCTTTATTTTCTTCATCTCAAACGAATTAACAGTTTCCTTGGCAGTGTTTTTGGGATCATTGTCTTGCTGAAATGTCCACTCTCATTTTATCATCATCATCTTCTTAGTAGATGGCAGCAAATTTTTATCAACAATGTCTCTGTACATTTGTCCATTCATACTTCAATTATATGACGTTTCCCAGTGCCGTTTGCTGCAAGTAGCTCTCCACAGGTGGTCCTGGGTTCTTGGACAACTCTTTTGATAATTCTTTTCACTCCCTTGTCTGATATCTTACAGGGAGCATCTGGTCATGGTCAGTGTATGGTGAAATTACGTTCATTCCTCTTCTAGATGAATCTGTAGTAGTTTAGAAATTATTCTGTAACCAATTTCATTAGTATGGTGTTGCAACAATAAGGTGACTCGCATGTTTTACCTATCACGAGATGTTTATTGTGTGACACAATAACATTAATGTAATGTAATGAGACACCTTTTTATAGGGCATCAGGTTACCCAGCGGATTGTCACACGCTTAGATTGCGCTGACCTTGCTGAATGCTGCTGTATGTGTTGTTTGTATTTCTTCATGAAGTACGGTTGTGAAGGTCTTGGTCCTGACTTACCTCTTGTATTATACTTCAGAGCTGCACTCACTATTATGTTCAGCTGCTGGTTCAGAGGTTGATGTGAGGTTTGGGTGTTTCATGCTGGCTGGGAACCCGATGCTGTTGTTAGCTAAGCAGGGTGTGTCTTGGCTAGTATCGGTATGGGAGACCGGCTGCTGGTTGTGAACTCACACTGGCTGGGACTCCCTGGTTCTGTTGACAGCTCAAGCAGGTGTTTGCTGGGCTAGTACCGGTGTGGGAGACCAGCTGGGAAACCTGGTTGTGTTGGGCACCAGACATTGGTGGTCTGTGTGCCACTGTCACACACAGTAGTCAGAAGTTCCCTTGTCCAAGTGTGACATTATCAGCGGCCCAAACTTTTTCCTTGAGTCATTAGGTCTCAGACTGCCTCAGCTGATGCATTTTCTCGCCTGATGCAGATAATCTCCGAGGAAGTAACTGGTCTGCGAACTCAGGTAGTGCAACAGCTGCAGCAAGTCGTGGGTTACCTGGCATCGGCTCATGCTCAGGCTGAGCCATAACCCAAGGTCTCTCTTCCAGATGTGTCTCTTCCCCCAGAGAACCTATTTTTTTGTGTTCAGTGAAGCCTGTAAACTTTATTTCAGGCTCCGGGCCCGTTCATCTGGAAGTGAGGAACAGTGGGTGGGAATAATAGTTGCCCTTCTTAAAGGAGACCCCCAGACCTGTTTTTTTTTCCTCCTGGCCAACTCACCATCGTTGCGGTCAGTGGACGGGTTTTTTGCTGCTCTGGCACAGGTGTATGATGAACCTAATAGGGTGACCTTTGCTAAGTCTAATCTCCGTAAACTCAAGCAGGGTACACAAGCAGTGGAGTACTGCTCGGAGTTTCGGAGATGGGCGAATGACAACCATTGGAACGACCCAGCCCTCAGGAGTCAGTTCTGCTTGGGTTTGTCAGCCAGACTGCAAGACACCCTGGTTCAGTATGCCGCACCCAAGTCATTGAAGGCTGTGATGTTCCTAGTAATACAGGATGACAGACGCCTGAGGGATCGAGACCTGCCTTGTCTCCTGTACCTATACCTGCTGAATAGACTATACCCAATGAACCCATGCAGTTGGGGGCAGTAGTTTCTCGTGTTCAACCTCCTGTGACCACTGTCAATCAAGTGTGCAGAGCTTGTTTTTCAGTGGAAAATCTGACCATTTTATTAAGGTTTGTCCACTTCACTCCAAGACAATCTTGCAGTCTCAGAAGCAGCCTACCTCGGGTCGTTCAAAGGAGACGACCAGAGGGTTTATATTTCCTTCCTTGCTAAATCTTCGTTCACACTACTGTCAAGTACTTAGATTGCGCTGACCTTGCTGAATGCTGCTGTGTGTGTTGTGTTTGCATTTCTTCATGAGCTGCATGAGGTACGGTTGTGAAGATCTTGGTCCTGACTTACCTCTTGTATTATACTCCTGAGCTACACTCACTACTATGTTCAGCTGCTGGTTGAGGGGTTGATGTGATGTGAGGCTTGGCTGTGACTCACCTGGAATCCCCTCCTCCTGGTTTTAAATAGCTTAGCCCCTCCTGTATCAGATGCCGCTGATAGAGTTACCGTATATACTCGTGTATAAGCCGAGTTTTTCAGCACAAAAAATGTGCTGAAAAGTCCCCCCTCGGCTTATACACGAGTATATACGGTAATAATAAAAAAAATATATATATATACCTGGCTGTATACAGCCCCCCCCGTGGTATACCGGGCCCCCCCTGTGGCAACCTGTAAAGGAAACGATGATTATACTTATCGGGTCGCTGTCGCCGACGCCGCCGCTCTGTCACCGTCCGTCACCGCGCTCCTCCTGGTCTTCATGCTTCCTTCACCGTCGCACAGGAAATGACGTCATTTTCTGTGCGCCGATGAAGGAAGCATGAAGACCAGGAGGAGCGCGGTGACGGACGGTGACAGAGCGGCGGCGTCGGCGACAGCGACCCGATAAGTATAATCATCGTTTCCTTTACAGGTTGCCACAGGGGGGGCCCGGTATACCACGGGGGGGCTGTATACAGCCAGGTACCGCTGTATACAGCGGGGGCTGCTGTATACCCCTCTGGGGCTGCTAAATACCCCTCTGGGGCTGCTGTATACCCCTCTGGGGCTGCTATATACCCCTCTGGGGCTGCTATATACCCCTCTGGGGCTGGGGCTGCTGTATACAGCTCTGGGGCTGCTGTATACCCCTCTGGGGCTGCTATATACCCCTCTGGGGCTGCTGTATACCCCTCTGGGGCTGCTGTATACCCCTCTGGGCTGCTGTATACCCCTCTGGGGCTGCTATATACCCCTCTGGGGCTGCTATATACCCCTCTGGGGCTGGGGCTGCTGTATACCCCTCTGGGGCTGCTGTATACAGCTCTGGGGCTGCTGTATACCCCTCTGGGGCTGCTGTATACCCCTCTGGGGCTGCTATATACCCCTCTGGGGCTGCTATATACCCCTCTGGGGCTGCTATATACCCCTCTGGGGCTGCTGTATACCCCTCTGGGGCTGCTATATACCCCTCTGGGGCTGCTGTATACCCCTCTGGGGCTGCTGTATACCCCTCTGGGGCTGCTATATAACCCCTCTGGGGCTGCTATATACCCCTCTGGGGCTGCTATATACCCCTCTGGGGCTGCTGTATACCCCTCTGGGGCTGCTATATACCCCTCTGGGGCTGCTATATACCCCTCTGGGGCTGCTATATACCCCTCTGAGGCTGCTGTATACCCCTCTGGGGCTGCTGTATACAGCTCTGGGGCTGCTGTATACAGCTCTGGGGCTGCTGTATACCCCTCTGGGAATGCTATATACCCCTCTGGGGCTGCTGTATACAGCTCTGGGGCTGCTGTATACCCCTCTGGGGCTGCTCTATACCCCTCTGGGGCTGCTGTATACCCCTCTGGGGCTGCTGTATACCCCTCTGGGGCTGCTATATACCCCTCTGGGGCTGCTGTATACAGCTCTGGGGCTGCTGTATACAGCTCTGGGGCTGCTGTATACCCCTCTGGGGCTGCTATATACCCCTCTGGGGCTGCTGTATACCCCTCTGGGGCTGCTGTATACAGCTCTGGGGCTGCTGTATACAGCTCTGGGGCTGCTGTATACAGCTCTGGGGCTGCTGTATACCCCTCTGGGGCTGCTGTATATACCACTGGGGAGGCTACTGTATACTACCACTGGGGAGGCTGCTGTATACTACCACTGCGGAGGCTGCTGTATACCACTGAGGGGGCCTGTATACCACACTGCTGGGGGCTGTATACCTGTGCTGGGGTCCACCCTCGGCTTATACACGAGTCAATAGGTTTTCCCAAGTTTTGGGGGCAAAAGTAGGGGGGTCGGCTTATACACGGGTCGGCTTATACACGAGTATATACGGTAGTTTACTCTTGGTCTTTGTGCTGTGCTGATGTTCTGTTGCTGTGCTGAAGTCCTTGCATTGGGAGTAGCTGTGATTCCGGTGGGTGGAGATAGGGGCTCTCAGCCTAGGGCTAATCAGGAGCTCAGGAAAACAGGGTGGAGACTCGGACCTCCTCACCATCAGAGGTACCTCCGAGAGCAGGGCGAGCCAGGGACCTCCAGTGTAAGGGTCAGATTAGCTCTCCCTGCATCCCCTCACCCCTCTCACCATTCAGTTACCTGATGCCCTCACCTCCTAAGCGTTACATGGATATTATTTTTCACTAAGTGGCAGGATTGCTTTCTAATTACTGATAGATTTCAGCTGGTGTTATGACTTTCCATGGTTTTATGCACCTCTCTTTTTTCATGTGTTCAATACTTTTTCCTGTGTCATTTCTTATTTTTACACACAAATTAATTTATAGACTTGTATGGTTTGATTTCTTTCCTTGTGTGGATTGGAATGGTTGTTATCAACATCTGGTGACAAATTCATGTTAATAGCACTTTAAGAAATATATTTACTAGAAAACTGGTGGCGTGTTCAATACTTATTTCACCCACTGTAAGGGGCTGTATTTGATCTCATTATTTACAAACAGGAAATGTTCAGCTCACTTAATGAAAAAAACTTTGAATTTTCAAGATGTGCACGGACACTGATTCCTGAATTCCATTTAAAAGGATACCCTAAACTCTGTGTCCCAACTAATCCACCTGTCTCCCCGCTATTCCCCAAACTCTACTTTCTATCAAGCCCTTCAATGGCTCCCCATTGCCCAGAGACTCCAGTTCAAAACCCTAAACATGACATAGAAAGCCATCAGCAACCTGTCTCCTCCATACATCTGTGACATGGTCTCCCAGTATTTAACTACACACAACCTCCGATCCTCACAAAATCTATCCTCTGCCCTTATATCTCTTAGTTTTTTTCCCTTGCATCCCCCATACTCTGGAACTCTTATTGATCCATTAACAAATATACAAAAAATACACAAGTTTAAAAACAGGACATCCTGAAAAAAAACTGCACTTCAAACCTAGAAATATTCACTTTTTTTGACATGACAAGAACCTTACAATTTTTTACACATTGTGAATAAAGAAAAAGTCTGCTCATCTTGAATCTTTCTCCTGTTCTCCTCCTCTGCACGGTTCGCAGTGGGCTACTGAAGGCAACTGCACAAGAAATTAGAAGATTGATCCTGTAAATGAGAAGATTTTCTGCACGATGAGTCGTAATATAAAATTTCCATTTATTTGGCGAAAATCCATTAAAAACCCAGCACATGCAAAAAATACAGACGGACCCATGAAGTTGGTCACATAAAAACGGTGACTCGTTTTGGCTACCATGTAGCCTTACTCATGATCATGATAGCTGAAGCGCATCACCGTTTTTATGTGACCAACTTCATGGGTCTGTCTGTATTTTTTGCACATGCTGGATTTTTAATGGACTTTTGCTAAAATAATGGAATTTTTATATTACGACTCATCGTGCAGAAAATCTTCTCATTCGCTGGATCACTCTTCTAATTTTTACAATTTTTTAGGTTCAAAATGCAGACATTTTTCTGAATGTTCTATTCTTTGTGTCGTTATATTTATATAAAACAGTTTTTTTTATTTGGAAATCTGGAGATTGAGGGCTGGACAAGATTACCATTGTTTACATTTGATCCTACTGCACACATTTAGGCTGCCTTCAGACTTGCAGATGCATCTGCAGCGTTTTGCAGATGCATCTGCAAGCATCTGCATGCAGACCGCGGCCCCTATGTTTATAATGGAGCGCACGGCGGTCTGCAGATGCTTGCAGACCGCCGTGCGCTCTCATTGCATGCCATTAGTGATCTGTGCGCACGCGGATGCCTGCGCACAAATTACACACTCCCGCCCGCACCAGGGACGCAACATCTCGCGTCCATGGTGCGAGCGGGAGTGTGTGATTTGTGCGCAGGCATCCGCGTGCGCACAGATCACTAATGGCGGGCAATGAGAGCGCACGGCGGTCTGCAAGCATCTGCAGACCGCCGTGCGCTCCATTATAAACATAGGGGCCGCGGTCTGCATGCAGATGCTTGCAGATGCATCTGCAAAACGCTGCAGATGCATCTGCAAGTCTGAAGCCAGCCTTAGAACTGACTGGGTTTGTACCTTTGTCTTTATCAAAACCTATTTCTTTATTTTGACAGTCCTTTCTAGTGTAAATAAGAAATGTAATTATACAATACATTATAGTAAGTTAATAATAGAGAACAGTGATATTATTGTCAAAAGATTAGACAAAACATCTTTTTAGACTGAAAAGTATAAATGGATTCATGATACCAGTGTACTCAGATCCTAAGACCCCCAGAACCATACTAAAAATGTAAAAGTGATTGCACTTACCTATTTACAAAATTTTGATTTTTACAAGGCTGTAAATAAATTATGAACATGTTTACAGATTATAAATAAATGGTATACACACATATTTTTCATCCTTTTTACCCCTTAATCTAGAGAAAGTGAGGGGTGCATTTTATAGTCCGTATATAATGTTTCTATGTGATACAGGTGCATCTTAATGAATTAGAATATCATCAGATTGTTTATTTCAGTAATTCAATATAAAAAGTGAAACGCATATGTTATATAGAATCATTACAGAGTAATCTATTTCCTGTGTTTATTTCTGTTAATGTTGATGATTATGGTTTACAGCCAGTGAGAGCCCAAAGTTCATTATCTCAGAAAATGAAAGTAGGAAGTATGAAGGGCTAAAAACCGCGCTGCTGTATTCCACGATCCATCAAACGTGAATATAATGTTAGTCAATATATATATATATATATATATATATATATATATATTGTGGTGCAGCGACTGACTGCCCCACAGGTGTTGGTGCTGGGATTTGCGGTTCCAGGGCTCTGGTACGGCATTAGATGTGTTGGGGCTGCAGGTTGGAAGCCAGGGGAGTGGCTGTCTAAGCTGGATACTCCTGTGGGTATGACGGAACACAAATAAGCAGACTTACTCACAGTCACTTGGGCTGTGAGGTCAGGAAAGGTCCTTGACCACAGGAAAGGAGGGAGCCTGGAGAATAAGGGTGGTGTTTTCCCAGCATCCACAGTAGCTGAGATAGCCTTAGGGAGCCTGGATCACCCTGGACTCAGGAAGTTTGCACCTGGTCTGAGCCCGGACCGGACCAGAGTCGGTGAACCTGCAGAAGAGGCATCCCGCCAGCTAAGACTGTAGCCAGCGATCCCTTTGATGGACTAAAGGTCAGTGGTTGCTGTTATGGACTAACCAGGTGTCGTCCCGGTCGGTGGGGATAGCCTGATATAGTGTACCTGTCCTGTCGATGGATACCCTGTATACCGTATGTGGTTTATGAGGATTGTTAATAAACCGTTGGACTTTGTTTTACTTTGAGACCCGGTTGTTTGCACAGTTTTCTGTGGCCAAGCAGTTCTCTAGGAGGTTTCATGGGCCTAATGAGCGGCCAAGCGGTCCCTTAGGCGTGTATATATATATACAGTACAGACCAAAAGTTTGGACACACCCTCTGGTTCAAAGAGTTTTCTTTATTTTCATGACTATGAAAATGGTAGATTCACACTGAAGGCATCAAAACTATGAAGTAACACATGTGGGATTAAATACTTAACAAAAAAGTGTGAAACAACTGAAAATATGTCTTATATTCAAGGTTCTTCAAAGTAGCCACCTTTTGCTCTGATTACTACTTTGCACAATCTTGCCATTCTCTCGATGATCTTCAAGAGGTAGTCACCGGAAATGGTCTTCCAACAGTCATGAAGGAGTTCCCAGAGATGCTTAGCACTTGTTGGCCCTTTTGCCTTCACTCTGCTGTCCAGCTCACCCCAAACCATCTCGATTGGGTTCAGGTCCCCATCACTCTCCTTCTTGGTCAAATAGCCTTTACACAGCCTGGAGGTGTGTTTGGGGATCATTGTCCTGTTGAACAATAAATGATGGTCCAACTAAACGCAAACCGGATAGAATAGCATGCCGCTGCAAGATGCTGTGGTAGCCATGCTGGTTCAGTATGCCTTCAATTTTGAATAAATCCCCAACAGTGTCACCAGAAAAGCAACCCCACACCATCACACCTCCTCCTCCATGCTTCACGGTGGGAACCAGGCATGTAGAGTCCATATGTTCAAAGACACGGTGGTTGGAACCAAAGATCTCAAATTTGGACTCATCAGACCAAAGCACAGATTTCCACTGGTCTAATGTCCATTCCTTGTGTTCTTTAGCCCAAACAAGTCTCTTCTGCTTGTTGCCTGTCCTTAGCAGTGGTTTCCTAGCAGCTATTTTTACCATGAAGGCCTGCTGCACAAAGTCTCCTCTTAACAGTTGTTGTAGAGATGTGTCTGCTGCTTGAACTCTGTGTGGCATTGACCTGGTGTCTAATCTGAGCTGCTGTTATTTCTGAGGCTGGTGACTCAGATGAACTTATCCTCCGCAGCATAGGTGACTCTTGGTCTTCCTTTCCTGGGGCGGTCCTCATGTGAGCCAGTTTCTTTGTAGAGCTTGATGGTTTTTGCAACTGCACTTGGGGACACTTTCAAAGTTTTCCCAATTTTTCAGACTGACTGACCTTCATTTCTTAAAGTAATGATGGCCACTCATTTTACTTTACTTAGTTGCTTTTTTCTTGCCATAATACAAATTCTAACAGTCTATTCAGTAGGAGTATCAGCTGTGTATCCACCAGACTTCTGCACAACACAACTGATGGACCCAACCCCATTTATAAGCCAAGAAATCCCACTTATTAAACCTGACAGGGCACACCTGTGAAGTGAAAATCATTTCCGGTGACTACCTCTTGAAGCTCATCAAGAGAATGCCAAGAGTGTGCAAAGCAGTAATCAAAGCAAAAGGTGGCTTCTTTGAAGAACCTAGAATATAAGACATATTTTCAGTTGTTTCACACTTTTTTGTTAAGTATTTAATTCCACATGTGTTAATTCATAGTTTTGATGCCATCTACAATTTTCATAGTTATGAAAATAAAGAAAACTCTTTGAATGAGAAGGTGTGTCCAAACTTTTGGTCTGTACTGTATATATATTGGTCAACACGTTTCAGGGCTCCCTGAAGCGCCGGGAAACATGGCAATACGATATTGATTTGTCCTGAGGAAGGGGCCAGGGAGCCCTTAAATGCGTTGACTCATAAATCAATATGATATTCACCCTTTGATGTCTCGTGGAATACAGCAGTGCGGTTTTTAACCCTTAATCCTCCTTACTCTATATACATCACACTGGGGACTGCAGCAGACGTAATATGCTTTTATAGTGGTTGTGACTCTCACAACCACACAAGGTGAAGCCGCTGATACCTATTTAGGTCATATTTTATCTTTTAGACCCTTCATCCTCCCTTCTTTAATTTTCTGAGATAATGACCTGTGGGTTTTCATTGGTTGTAAGTCATAATCATCAACATTAACAAACACTTGAAACAGATAACTCTGTAATGACCCTATGTAATGGATGCGTTTCACTTTATGTATTGAATTACTGAAATAAATTAACTTTTTGATTTTTACAAATAATTGTTACAATGATTTAAATGACCAACTGTCAAATTCTAAGGAAAGCTTGAAAACCTGGACTGTGTGCGGCCCTCGAGGCCTAGAGTTGCCCACCCCTGCTCTTATATATAAAAAAAAAATAACCCTGAGCAATCTTCATAAGTGTACTGGATCAGATTTTCATCAGTGTTTGGTCACAGCTCCATTTTTACCTTTAGTGATTTCCTTGTATGATAAACTAACAATTGCAACACTTCTTCGATCCATTAGAATTTTAACTCCCGTGTAAGTCGGGAGCGGGTGTATGGTGTGGGTTCACGAGGTGAGCCCGCCCCACACCTGGCAGATGTGTGTAACCACTCCCCCACCCTCCCGTAATTGTTAACCTGTTAGATCACGCTCTAAACCTCTGATTAACAGCATGCCGGTATGGGGCCACATCATTCTAGGCGCCCAAGAGCGAGGGGACTAAGAAATACAGTAATAAGTAAAAAAAAACTAAAAAAAAACATGAAAGTTAAAATCATTCCTCTTTTCTCCCATAAAATATAAAAAAATTACAAAAAATTTAAAAATTCACTTATGTGACCTTCTCACGTCCATAAAAGTACAATCTATCAAAATTAACCCATTCAGAAAGCACTCTAAAACGAAATGTGAAAACACCAAAACTGCATTTTATTTGGTCACAACAACTCCCCAGAAAAAATGTTGTAAGAAGCGATCAAAGTATCATAGCGATCCCACAATTTGTCCCACAAATATAAGCCTTCACACGTCTCCATCGACAGAAAAATGAAAAGGTTACGAGTCTCGGGAAAATGGAAAATCAAAAAGATATCTAAGGTATATTTTTTTGGGTTTCCAAATTTTTTTTTCATTAATAAACAATAAAAAACTTGTCAAGTTTGGTATTGCCCTAATCGTATTAGTGAGGAGAATCATATTGGCAGGTATTTTTTACCATATAATGTACAGCATAAAAACAATTCCAAAAGAGCAATGTCAGAGTTGTGTATTTTTCCAGTTTCACCACACTTGGAATTATTTTCTTGTTTTCCAGTACAAAAGTACAACTCAAAAACTCCCACAAGAAAACAAGCCCTTGTTTGTCTATGTGGACAGAAAAATAAAAAAGTTACAGCTCTTGGAGCAAGGGAAGAATAAAACAAAATGGAAATTGGCCATGTGAATAAGGGGATAAAAATGGACAGCACATGGAGTGCGTCACTGTGTGCATGACTGTCACGGACCAATAGGCTTGTATGGGTGATATTAAAGCAAAACCCCCAACTTTTTTTTATTGCAGTACTGGAGTGGTGCATCTTATCTAAGTACCTTGCCAATAGTGTTATACTTACCACCATCTTCAACTTTTATTGCTGACACTCCCGTCTGTCTCCAGCAGTTTGTGACCTGCTGGATCTCTCCAGTGTTTCATGGAGCGAGTCATAAGTCACTTCTCAATGCAAGTCTATGAGAGCCTTGTTCTGGTCTCGATCTGGCTCTCCTGAACTTACATTCAGCACTTGTGACCATTACCTCTGACTCTGGCAATCCTAGGTTGTAGTCATAAGATGGCACCACGGGACCAGAACAGCACAGATATAAGGTGAAGACAGGTAAGTATAATACTAGGGTCAGGGACCTTACATTAGAAGTACCACTCCAGCGCTGAAGCCCCCTTCCCCCCACTGGAGTAATATTTTAATTTGAGTCACAGAAATGGACGTCTCCATGATTTCTCTGTGCACACCCAGTCCACCAAAAAAAACATGTATGAACAGCACCATGGACTTTGAACATGAAAACGTGACATTTGAATGATACCGGAGGAGAGGTCATCAATTTAGCATTATGGAAAAACCAGCCAGCCCAGGAATTTACTGGAAATCTGGTTTTAATGGCATTCAGTAATCTGACATTTTTGGTGACAATTTTTAGATGTATGGCAGAATTTATGATACCGGAAAGTGGCTTGGAATAAACTCTTATGGCCACTTTACATGCGGCAACAGGAAGATAGAAACCGGCAGGTGTCGGAGACAATTGTACCTTTTACCTTCAAAACACCTTGAAGTGGCTGAGTGAATTCAGGTATCTGCAAGGTGTTTTGAAGGTAAAAGGTACAATTGTCTCCGACACCTGCCGGTTTCTATCTTCCTGTTGCCGCGTGTAAAGTGGCCATTACAGCTACACATACTTTTTGTTTTCAAGAGGAGTAATCAGGAACAATTACCAGGTAATTATCTACTATAATGAAATTGTATGATACTACACCTTACCTTTTTCAGTATTATCTCAAAAGCTGAAATAAAAACAAAAATACAGTTACTTTACATGAAAAATATATACAGAAAAAGTGAAAAAGATACAACTGGGATATAATATGAATCTGCTTCTTAAACAACAGCTAGAAAATTCTCCATTCTCTTTTGGCCCAGGTGGCAGCAGAGGTTACCGGAAGCCCCCTTTGAAGAGGAAACCTGCTACGAACTAGCATAACGTGAGTGTTTATATACAGTATATAGGTGTGTCTCTACTGAACAGTGAACACATGTGAAGCTTAAAAATAATTAATATCAACGTGTATAACATATATAAATTATTTTGTTGAAGGCACCGCCGGCATGATCCTCATGGCCGGTGACATCAATGTAGGATCAAGGTATGTCTGTGCAACATGCCGGTCTTGACTTGTCATTACTGTGTGAACCAACTTGTGAACACAAGGGTTTTTGCGAGCCTAATCGAGGCAGGAGAGTGGAGATGAGTCAAGGAGTCCATGAGGAATAGGATGTAATTGTGTAGTGCTGACAACCTGGAAACAGGAGGTTAACACTGAGGTGGACAGCGATTACCAGCAGTGAGGCTGTGTCCATGTGGGAGTGGAGTGGACGATAAAGGCAGCCAGCTGTGTGATTGAGGAAGATTGATCCTTGGAGGCAGAGAGCTCCATTCTCAGCCAGACACAGCCTAGAAGTGATGTGGGCTGATTACAGCCAGAGAGCAGAGCAGTCCAAGTCTAGAGCTATGTGTGCTGCATAATGGGAGCATGCTAGCTCCATGCCGGTGCCGATGTTCCGGGTCGTGACAGAAGCCTGGAAGGGGAAGTATCTGCATTTGCACCTGGTGGCATATGTCCGGGCGTGGAGGGAAACACGACCGAGGAAAAGGAGCCCGTGGATGCCTGGTAGAACCTTGCGTGAACATCATACCCGTATGCACGTACAGAAGAAGGCAGTTCCAATGATTTGTGAACTGTGGCCTTGTTGTTAACTCATGCATAGGCGAGTATAAGAACCGCCTTGGGTAGGACTCAGTGGAGTCCTATAAGGTCCTGATGAACCGGAATGTATGTAGCCTTTGAGGCAATCGTAATTGTAGTGTGCCAGCGGGAAGACCGCCTTTGGGTCCGAGTCGGATACTCCAGTTAAATGGACCTGATAATATGTGTATGAGGGCTTAGGTAATTGGCCTGAATGAGAGATGATGGCCTATATGTAAGACCCATGTATAATAAGATGTGTGGGAGAGAGAGTGACCCAGCGAGTATGATAGTTGGTAGGAGTTCCGTCCCTGGGACAGAGGGAGGCTTGCCTGCTGCTTTGCAGAGGGTAACCTGTTGACCTCAACCACGACCTTAATGGTGTGGGTTGTGCCTGTGGTCCAGACACAGGGGAAGGAGGCTCCTAGTAGGTATCGGATGAGTTCCCGTTGTACTATGGTTTGCCAGTCCCTTAATGGGCCATAGGAGGAGACAAGTCCATGGATGTGTTAGATGGGCTGGTAGCAGTGTGTGATCCATGGACGTTTGAATGATGGATCACTACGGTATGTAAGGTCCCGGTCAGGCAAGGAATCCTGATACGGGTGAATGATATATCATCCTGGGGGACTAAAGCCAGGCGGCAGGTACCGCCATTGGGACCCACAGGGCCCGTTGAGGCGTATGTAACGAAGGTCAGAAGCAGGGGTTAAAAGGGGCTCCTAGAGTGGGGACACCATGGTTGAACCAGGTGGACTCTGACCGGGACGTAGGCGGAGATGCGTCCAGGAAAGAGCCCCTTGGGGATACATGACATACCCGGTACTTAGGTTGCTCAATCCCTGTTATGAACCCGGAGGGGTCATCGTCGTACTGTAACGTATGTATAGTGTGAGTAGGCCGGAGGCCGTAGCCACCACGGGAGCTGTTAGTAGAGCTCCAATGGGGACAGAGATGGTTACAGGTCCCGGGTTACTATAAGATGTTATGTGCAATATAAGTGTTATGTAATGTTATATGTAAATGTATGGTGTATTTATGTAAAGTGTTTATAATCAATGTGCTATGTGTCAAACATGCTACCCGGGTTCTGTTATTATATCTGAAAAATAAACGGGTAGACATTGGTTAAACTTATAAACACGTGTTGTTGTCGTTTTGCAAGCGGGTTCCCCGGGTGCTGCCTCACAATATACACATACATACACTGTATATTAGGCCCCAAGCTGATCTGCATAACATAAAAAATTGCTTTTATTATACTCTCTTACAGGATGGTCTGGTCTGATAGGCGTTGCTGATCTTGATCTACCGCCTCCTCTCTTCTTGGTTTATGCGGATGAGGCATCCTACGTCACAGACACTTAGTCCATTACTGTGCTCCTGTGCATGTGCACCTTTCTCTGCCCTTTTCTTGGCAGAGCTAAGTACTGTAATGTGCAGGCATGGAGAAATGTCAAAGTGCACCCATGCATGCGCACTACATTAATTTGCTTTGCTCTCAGCAGGGAAGAGAAGTGTGCAAGTGCAGGAGCACAATGGAGGAAACGACGAATGCAGATGATGTACAATGCGTCACCTATACGAACCAGGGAAGGAGGAGGCAAAAGATAAAGACCAGTAACACCCATTGGACCAGATCTCCCTGCAGGTAAAGATAATAAAAGCTATTTTTTATTTTTTGCAGATCAGCTTGAGGACTAACATACAGCATTCTAGAATGCTGCATAAAAGGCCTTACTGATAGTGGCTGCACTTTGCATGGGAAAAACGTGGTGACAAGTTCTCTTTAAATCAGGTTTAAGTGTTAAGAATATTTTGTAAACGTTTTTGTCAATTTTTTTTCTTCATATCTCGATTTTAACAGAAAACTAAATTAGTATTCTTGCAATTTTCCCACTGACCACTAAGCATTTTTTATACTCAAACTTCCTGTAGTTTCAGGAAACAACAACACAGAACATTAGTCACAATGTGCAGACTCTGAACCTATTGTTTGTATTGAAATATCTAATAAGCATATGCAAAAGTAATTAAGAAGGGAAGGGAAGGATAGTATAATCAGCTGTGATACATTCTATTGTGATTGGTGGATCACTTGTTATCAGCTGTGTATAGAAGTGTTACTTATAAATGTAATCCTGCCTCTAGTGGTAAGGAACCTTGCTGAAAATTTTCCCTGCAAGAAAAGAAAGTATGAGTCTAAAACAAACCTCCTTTGGCTACTGTGAAAATTGGAAGCAAAGTAGACAGCAATTTGGGACAACTGCTGTAGCAGAGGTGTTTGTAATGAGACAAAGCTCAGTTCTGCTGTACCATAATTTCCCTTGGGATCACTAAAGCGTTTTGTAGCGTATCATACTGTCTTTTCAGTGACGCCAACTGCAGTGGGATGATAGCTGATGAAGATATTGTTTTTCTTGTTAGTAATCACACTCATCTCTATTTCACTCTGTGTACTTTGTAATCCACACGGCTCTGCAGGGGGATCAAGGATAGCAAAGTTTGTCATTAGATGTCTCAAACTGAGAAACCTGCTCTAAGCTATTGTTGAGAATTTTATTTTTTCCACTGTATGTTGTTGCCTGCTTATGAATGGTCAACGTCACAAATGGAGAAGGAGTGCAGATCTCCAAAGACAAGTCTCTGGTATTGCCACCTTGGACTTATCAGAAATTATAACCTAAACCTTAAAAGTTAATATATCCACAATAAAGAGGAGAAATTCAAAATAAAAAACTATATGATATTCAGCTATGCAACTGCTATTCCACAATGTGAGCAGTTTAACATGCTCAAGCCAGTGAAAGCCAAGATCAGGGATAGCAGTGATCCAGATAGCCTGAATTGTCATCACATGATTCAGAAGAGGCCTGGAAGGTAGCTGGAAAAGACAGCTATCTGTAAGTATATTAACACACTGACACTACACTGCATTAACATTTACACAGGTTTAGGGAAATAAATGTTAATGGGAAGCTACTTTAAGTGTAGAACAATACATAGAATGTTCAGTAGTGTTCAGAAAACTAGTGGCAATCAGTATGTAGAAAATGATCCAGCATCTGCAGGTTCAGGTAATAAAAACTTCATATTTATTGAAAAATACTTAAAATGAGAGTGAGTTTAAAAACATCAAATATGTAGGAAACACCAGATCCATATCTTTCCAACCCATATTGGAATCCTAATCATTATTATTCACGCTCTCATCATCTCCCGCCTCACCTATTGCAACCTCCAGCTCTCCGGCCTCCCTGCTACCTCCCTTGCACCTCTCCAATCTATCCTAAACACTGCTGCCCGTCTAATGCATCTGTCCTCCCGCTACTCCCTCTCTCCCCTCTCTGCCAAACCCTTCATTGGCTCCCTGCTTTCCAGAGATCCCGGTTTAAAACATTAACCATTACATACAAAGCCATCCACAACCTGTCCCCTCCATACATTTCTGACATGGTCTCCCGATACCTACCCTCGCGCAACCTGTGATCCTCCCAAGAACTCCTCTACTTCCCCCTCATCTCCTCTTCGCACAACCGTATTCAGGATTTCTCCTGGGCATCCTCCATACTCTGGAACTTTCTGCCCCAACAAATCAGACATTCTCCTACCCTGGGAACCTTCAAAGGAAGCCTAAAGACCCACCTCTTCCGCCAAGCCTACAACCTCTTATGAGACCTGGTCCACCGCCAGCCTCATGACCGACACCTCCCCCTCCTACTCTATCCCCACCCACTCCTCGTAGATTGTGAGCCCTCGCGGACAGGATTTCTCCCCTCTTGTATCTGTACGGCCAAATTGTCCACATATATTGTACTTGTCCTTGTCTGCCCTTTCAGCATGTAAAGCGCCATGGAATTTAATATCGCTATATAACTAAATAAAAATAATAATAATAATGATCAATGAATGAGCTCAAATATGTAAGAGGCACCAGGGCTATGCAGTTGGGTGTTTTTAAAGGGAACCTGACAGGTCAGATACATTTGTTAACTTGCAGATATAAGGGATGATTAACGCCATATCTGCATCTTAATCTTAGTCTTATCTGACTTGAAAGGTTCCTTTTAAACACACTTTCTTTTTAAGTATTTGTCCAATAAATTTGATGTTTTTACTACCCAAATCCGTGATTGCTGGCTCACTTTCTACATTCTGGTTTCCATATGCTCGTCCAGGAGACTGCCTGAATTTTGGAATGGACCTAAAACTACGAAAGAACAAACCGTGGTATTAGTAAACTAATGAAATACCTCTTTTGTTTGTCATATCTTAATGTTTGAATTCTATGGGTCTGCAGTTGTGTTCTTTTAAAAGAGCACCCACAAAATAAGTCCATGTCCCAAATGTGCCTAATAGAGCATATAACACCATTGTGTGTGAATCAGATGACTCAATGTCAACACACCATTTCTCTCATTTGATAAATGTTACTGGCTCGTTACTCAAATGATTTATACATAAGAAAAATACACATTTATTATTTACATTTTTTCCACTCATTCAAAGATCCAAATAAAAATGCATACATATATTATTTTTGCTTTGGAATCAATAAAAGGAACGTACCTGTGCCATTATCACAAGGTGAATTACAAACATTCAATTGAACTGTAAATAGAAATGAAACAAATCCACATTTAGAGATTGTAAAATCCAGAGGAACTGACAGAAGTAACATTATACATTATTTCCTTAAAGTGGTTTTACACTACCCCAATCCAGTTCCTGTTTTGCCATACTACCTTAAAGGGAACCTGTCAGGCTGTTTATGTCCCTTCGATTCATAGGACTATTCTAATCATCCCTGTCTGAGCTCATAGTGTAATGGTAAAGGTGAAAACAAAGCATTTATACACTTACATTTCCTTATGTGAATGAGGCAGCCAGTCTCCATCTTGAAGGAGGTAGACTGTCTGGCAGATTACAACAGACTATAGGTGTCTCTGTGAAGGGCATATTATCTCTCTCTGGTACGCTTTCCATGTACACAGCTTTCCCTAGTATATGATTGTCTCTGTGAAGTGCATATTATGTCTCTCTGGTATGACTATTTTCCTACACATCGCTTCCATTATCTGTTGTATTCCTCTTGCTTATTTTATTCTGGCATATCTCTGAATGGTCACTCCACCCCCTTCCCACTCCTTTATGACCTGTGTTTAAGGGCCACGTCACACGCATCAATTTACTGAACGATATAGTTTAAGTGACCTGCTTTTTTGATCGCTTAAGCGATATCGTTTGTGCGTCGCTGCGTGTAATGAAACGATTTTCTTTGAAAAATCACTTGATTGTTTGATTGCAGATTTGTGAACACGTTCACAAATCTATCGTTGGTCGGCTGGTGGACAGGCAGCATCGCTGCGTGTGACACCGGCAGAGCAATGATGAACAAGCTCCCAGTGCCTCTCAGCCTATGCTGTGAGCTCGTATCCATGGTAAACATCGGGTTACTAAGCGCCGCGCGGCACCTAGTAACCCGATGTTTACCATGGTTACCAGCGTTCTTGCTGGTCCACATCGTTGATGAGTCTGCCTGTGTAACAGCTCACCAACGATTTGAACGATATTTTTAGCGATCACACGTGCATGTGATCGCTAACAATATCGTTCAGTAAATTGAACTGTGTGACGTGGCCCTAACTCTCAGCTTTGCATCTGGTCTGTCCATACCCACCACCTCATTCACACCTGATTGCCTTTAGTTGAAGATATATTCAGATCCATGGGTCAGATCCAGACTTTAGTTTGATCCATGAACCTTTCCAAGTGCAATACTTTGAATTAGACCAGAATTTGGCCATAAATTGACTGTAAGGCAATGGGATAGAAAGCTACTACAATTTTTCTGTTTCTTTTCACTTTCACTCCCATGCTACTCCACTTCTTAGGCTGGCTTCACACTGCGTTTTGGAGGCATCCGTGTGTATCTGTTTAAAAACGGATACACACAGGTCCTAAATCGGATCCCATGTATCCCTATGGGACTCGGATCGGATGTGTGCCTTTTGCTATCCGATTTTGACACCATCCGATCCTGTCCAATTTAAGCACGGACACAAAATCACAGCCTGCTGAATGAAATTGGACAGCATCGGATCTGAGCTGATCCGACCCCCGATAGCATTGGAGCCTATGGACATCGGATCCGAGTTAATTTCGGATCCGATGTCGGCTCCGTAGTGATGTACTGAGCTTGCCCAGAAGCACTGCTCAGTACATCTTCCCTGTTCTTCTTCATGACAAAAAAATATATGTTGTTGCGCCACTCTGTAACTATCTCTGGAAACAGGTTATATGAATGAGGCTCTCACCTGTGCTCGTTGTGCTGTCTGCACAACAAGAGGCTTTGCACAATACTATCTGTCTCCCTGTTCCTTCGGCTGTCAGTCTGCTGTGGATAATGGAGATTTTTCGGCGTCCTCGATCCTAACTCCTCACACGTGAGCCGTCACGTGGCGGGTCTGTGGGCGTGTTTAAGACGTCATCCAAGGTCCTATTGCCCGGAGCTGCTCCATACCTCTCTCCACGAAGCGGAGGATAGAATGTATTCCAAAAGAGTAATAGGTAATTGTGTGAGCGCTGGGGAAGTGCTTGGTGCCAGTTGATTCCCCAGCGCTCACACAATTACCTATTACTGTTCTTCTTCATGTCAGCTGATGGGTGCGGTGACGTAATGAGAGGTCCTTGCAGGCAGAAGAAGATGGTCGCAACGCTGGAGCCCCCGGAGAGGTGATGTATCCTCTGTGAGGAGTATTATTTTTTTTTAACATACAGGAGGACAAAGGAGGGCTGAAGACAGGGGATAGGATAGGTAATAAGAGAGGGGACAGGAGAGATGAGCGGCGGTAACAATAGATAAGCGAGGGGAGAGAGGATGGAGGAGGGAGAATAGGGAAGAAGCAGGGAGAGACAGATACCAGTGGATCCACATGGATCCTGCATAGACTCGGATCGGATGGCTATTTGCCATCCAAGTGCAGGGATCTGTGTGGATCCGTGGCTGTCCGTGGAGATCCTGCTGAGACTCGGATCCCCACGGACAGCCCAAAAACGCAATGTGAAGCCAGCCTTACTAACTCCTCTAATCCTTCCATCTAGTAAGGAACTAGTCATTTCTCCCTCCATCCTCACCAGCCATCTGACCTCCTCCTCAGGACTGTTCCTCCACATACAATCCTCTATCTCCAGACATACACGGCCACACCATGCACTATCCTGCCCCCACCTTCTAACGCATTCCCACACTCATTTCTAACACCCTGCCACAATCCTTTACAAATTTTCACAACCCTAATAACCTCATACCTATTCAGCCAGCTCCTGCTCCTCCAGTCCCCTTACCTGGAGCACCATGGAATGCATGCTATGTCTGCAACAAACTTTCATACATCCATGACCTCTTTATCATTAACAAGCTCCTTCCTTGGCATCACGGAAACCTGGCTCATCCCCTCTGACAATGCCTCTTCAGCTGCACTTTTTTATGGCAGATTCAATCTCTCTCACACCCCTCGCTCCAGCAACAAATGTGGTGGGGGAGTTGGCTTGCTCCTGTCCGATAAATGCTCCTTTACCCCAATTCCACTACCGCCCTCCGCTACTCTTCCCTTGTTTGAGATGCACTCCGTCTGCATCTACTCCCTCTCCAACCTCCAGGGTGGCTGTCATCTATTGCCCCACAGAGCTAGCCATCACCACCTTTCTCAACCACTTCACCACCTGGCTACTTCATTTAGTTTCTGCTGACATCTCTACTATCATCATGGGTGACTTCAACATCCCCATTGACACTTCCACCTCAGCTGTCTCTAAACCTTTATCACTATCTCCTTTGGCCTCACTCAATGGTCCTCCACGGCCACTCACAAAGATGGCCACCCCCTGGACCTTATCTTCACCCGCCACTGTTCCCTTACTAACCTCTCTAACTCACCCCTCCCCCTGTCCGACCACAACCTACTGAAATTATCTTCCCTCTCCTCTCCCAGTGAGCAGCTACCACTCCACAAGCCCACTCATCCTCGCAGAAATCTTAGAAAAGAAAGAAAAGAGCACTATCCTCGCAGAAATCACTTATTCTCTGAGTCCCTTCTCCCTCTCACAGACATAGCTTCCTCACATGACACAGATGCTGCTGCCACTTTATATAATACCACAATAACAGCAGTGCTCAACTGGGCTGACGACATCACATATAGCAAAACGCGCACAATCATGAGGTAACCCTGGCAGACCAGCCTGACCAAAGAACGGAGACGGGCTTCCAGAGCAGCTGAGCAGAGATGGAAGATATTCCATTTTGCCAAGCACTTTGTTGCATACAGAGAGTCCCTCGCCAACTTCAAGACTACGCTCACTGCTGCAAAACAAACATACTTCTCATCTCTCATATCCTCCCTGTCTCACAACCCTAAACAGCTATTCCAGCTATTCAACAATTTCAATTCTTTCCTCCATCCCCAGCACCTACTCCTTCTCCTATAATTTCTGCTGAAGACTCTGCTTCTTTCTTTAAGTAGAAGAGTGATAACATCATAGAAAACTTTGGTCCACAGTCCCCACAGCCCCTCTTCATAACTGCTCAGCCCTGTTCTTCCGAAGCTAGCTTCTCCACCATGACAGAAGTTCAGGTCTCCTCTCATTTATCAAAATCACATGTCACCACCTGCATGCTTGACCTGCTCCCGTCCTACCTCATCCCTAACCTTGCCACAGTCTTCATCCCAACCTACAAATGGTGTCTTCCCTTCATCCTTCAAACATGCCTCAATCACACCCATCCTCAAAAAGCCCTCCCCTGACCCATCCTCTGTATCTAGCTATCACATCATATCACTGTTCCTTTAAGCTTCAAAACTGCTGGAACAGCATGTCCATCTTGAACTGTCCTCCCACCTCTCCTCCTGCTCCCTCTTTTACCAGTTACAATCTGGCTTCCAACCATATCACTCAACTGTAGCTGCCCTATCTAAAGTCACCAATGACCTACTAACCTCAAAGAGCAAGCAAAACTACTCTGTCCTCCTTCTCCTGGACATGTCTTCTGCCTTTGACACTGTAGACATTTCCTCGTGCTACAGATTTTCTCATCTCTTGGCATCACAGACTTGGCCCTCTCCTGGATCTCATCATATCTAACAGACTGGACATTCAGTGTCTCCCTCTCCCACACCACCTCCTCATCTTTCCCCCTGTCTATCTGTGTTCCCCAAGGTTCAGTTCTAGGACCGATACTGTTCTCCATCTACACCTTTGGTCTGGGACAGCTCATAGAATCCCATGGTTTACAGTATAATTTCTACGCTGATGACACGCAGATCTACCTCTCTGGACCTGAAATTACCTCCTTGCTCACCAAAATCCCACAATGTCTTTCTGCTATTTCATCTTACTTTTCTGCTCGCTTTCTAAAACTGAACATGGACAAAACAGAATTCATCATCTTTCCCCCATCTCCCTCTACCTCTCCACCAGACCTATCCATCCGTCCATAGCTGATCACTTTCCCCAGTCCTCCATGCTTGATTCTACCCTCTTTTCAAGCTCCATCCAAGCCCTTGCAACCTCCTGCCGACTCAAACTCAAAAATATTTTCTGAATTCGTTCATTCCTTGACCAAGAAACTGCAAAAACACTCGTGCATTCAAGTACATCACATGTTAAAATCGATGGCGGCACTCAAAGGCACAAAAAAATAAGCCCTCACATAACTATAGTGGCAGAAAAATAAGAAAGTTATGGCTCTTGGAATAAGGAAATGAAAAAAATAAAGCACAAAAATGGAAAATTGCCTGGTCCTTAAAGTGTTAAGGAGGTTCTTCAACACAGAAATTAATTCTTAAGACCTCAGTTTTAACACTCTAATGGTATCCAACATTATATATGGCTTTCAGCTGCTGCAGTTTCTGGCACCCAAGACTACATATGTCATCAAACCGAATGCTGACTGGAGGAGCTGAGCAGTGCCCACTTATTATTATACATACCACCCATTTCTCCAACCAGCCTTATACAGAATCCCATTTCATGTTCTCTCCTCTTGTGTAACATCACTCAATCCTCTCCTCAGCCCCAATCATAGTATTACTATTATGTAATATACCACTCACAACTCCCACCAGGAACATTTTATGTTTCCCATTCATTTTCCCCTTGCTCTAGCCCAGGGCCATCCTAAACTGTGCCCATGAATGCAAGCACTTTGGAGACAGGTCATCTTGTGCCATGTACTGGAGAACTGGAGATTTGGGGCAAAATATGACTACCTACATTACAAAAGGTTTCCCTTTCACATGATATGATTATTGTGATAATATTGCTATGTCATGAAAAATACTCCTCTCAGGCCCCTTTCAAACTAGCTTTTTTGTCCGGATCCGGCGGATCCGGACAAATAACCGCATCTTCCGAGGGTCCCGCCTAACGACACACTTGCGGCAAGCCCCATGCATTGTGTATGAGGCTTGCAGTAAGGTGTGGCAGGTGTGGCAAGTGTGGTTGTGGCAGATGTGGCAGGTGCAGCCGCGAAAAGAAACGTGGTCAGAAGCATTTTTTTTCGCGCGCGCAACTGCCGGAACCGCACTTGCCGCACACTTACCGAGAGCCCCATAGACAATGCATGGGGCCAGCTGCAAGTGCGGCCGTTAGGCGGAAAATACAGCAGATGCGTTTTTTTGTCCGGATCTGCCGAATTTTCATAAAACCGCCAGTGTGAAAGCACCCTAATGGCCACTTTACACACACCAACTTATCTGTCCAACTTCTGACCAACTTACTGGTTGCAGTGAAATCATGGACACATTGCTCCATTTGTACACAGCCACAAAATAGAACAATGTGTCCATGATTTCACTGCAACCAGTAAGTTGTTCAGAAGTTGGACAGATAAGTTGGTGTGTGTAAAGTGGCCCTAAGTCTTGATAAAAACATCAGAGGACATTTGTCAGAAATTTCAGCCGGTAGAGGCTTGCTAATTTTGTGTGTAGCTATGGGTCTCCATGATTTCTAACCAGGTGTCTGGCACAAGGTCTTGTTCAGATTTTAGTCACTAAAGCTTTACTAAACCATGATAATGCTTTCAACAAAGTCATATGCTCTGTATCTCGTCTTGAATTATTTTTTTGGTTACATGTTCCCTTTAAGTGAGAAAACAACTTACAGTTGTTATATTCATTGTTGTCAGTCAAGGAACAATTTATACTTCCTGCAATTATACAAAGGCAAAAATACAATATTAGAACAGTTTTAATTGAAGCCACAATCAACATAATGTCATAAAATGACTATGGATATATGTGTGGATCCTTCAGATAGAATAGCTTCATCGTAAGTTTTTTTTTTTTTTTCAGGAGAACTTTTTACAATGAAATAAAGCAGACTCTGATATTCTGAATCTATTTTCTTCTCTGTGACGACTCAATGGCCAGTGGCTTCTAACAACTACTATATTCATAAGATTTAAGTCATAAGATACCGTAATTGAGTTATTTTCAGGCCACATTACTATTTTGAGTATTTGATGCGTTTTTGATGTTGATGTTCTGCAGCATTTCTGCACTAAATAAATAAACTAGGTTTCTTGCATTATTTCATGTGTTTTTATCACATTTTTTATCTGCAGTTTTCGTCACTTTTTGATCATTCATATTTTGAAATAAAACTGCTTTGTTTTCAAAATTTCCTTGTTACTTGACTTTACTTTATCAACTGAGATTTATCAATTTGTGGATTACATGCATTTTTAGTGCGTTTCCGCTGCAAACACACATTAATAACTCAGATAAAGCAGATTTTCCTCATGTCATTTAAGCCAATGGAGAAAAAGCACAAATAGAACACATATTTAATGAAAGTGACAATGAAATGTTGCAACTTTTAAAAAAGCTCCTCAAGTCGGTTTACAAAACGTAAGACAAATGATAGTGTCCATGAGATTTCTATAAATCCTGCGTACTTTGCCGAAGCTGTAACATGCTGCCTTTTTTCTGAGCAGCAAAAATACAAAGCATCAGAAATGCACCAAAAACTCAATGTGGGAGTGAAGCCTTAGGGCCACGTCACTCCTGGCGACGGCGATATTTTAGGCGACGCTGGGGCGTGGCCTATGGCCGCCGACGTCGCCAATGCAACTAGGCGAGGGCGACGCATTTGACCGGGCGCCTGGTTTCACAGCAGCGCTGTGAAACCAGGTAGCCGATCTGGGGCGATGTGTACAAATCGCCCCATGTAAGCAGCCGACGGCGACCTGACAGGTGATGGGAGCCATAGGCTCCCATTGTACTGCATCGCCGCTGGGGTTTTGAGACATCTCGGCGGCGATGCCGCCTGTCTATTCGCCGGTGTGTCGCCCCATGTAAATGGGGGACGGCGTTGCTGGCGGGGTGCCAAAAACGTGCGCGCTCCCGCCTGTCACTGCCGACATCTCTGACGGCGTCGCCAGGTGTGACGTGGCCCTAAGGGTGTGTGCACAAAATCCAAATTAAGAGCGTTTTGGACACAGTGTCTTACCGCTGCGTCCAAAACGCCACATTGTACAGTAGCAGTACAGTGAATGGATTTGAAGAAATCCTATGCTCACTGAGCTTCTCGCCTACAGTGCGGGTTGCCAGACTTCCGCAGCTCTGCAGCATGTTAACTTAATGCTGCGGAGTCGGAAGAGATTTCCAGCGGGTGAATGCAGGGAAAAGCCACCCTGGACCGAACGCAGATGGTGAACACAGGGCAGCTACGTTCTACCTGCGTTCACCCACAGCTTCCCTCAGGTCCAGAGGCGCTGTGCCCAAGACGCAGCATCTCTGGATCATCTGCATGTTCCTTAAGAAAGCAAAAGAGATGTTTAATGGAGCACTAAACTAATGGGACACAACTTACATACCTGCTGTCATATTTAATCTCACAGAACCAGATGGGAAGGAAAATGTTTCATTGCTTAAAACTAAATAAAAACAAATCACAGAATTACATGTAATATCACATAATGCAACATGACAAATTTATCAGATGTATGAGGAATAACTCAAAGCTTAAAAAGGCATAGTTTATAGTTAGCAGCAAACAATACTAGGGCTAAGGCCTCGCTCACACTTGAGTATAAATATGCCGATAAAAAAAAATTGCATTGGACTCGCCCCAATGTTATTCAATGAGGCAGTGCTTATCTGTGGGTTTTCCTTAGCTGTACTCTGGTTGAGGAAAAAAATACAGCATACTGCATATCTCCACGTACATCAGACGAGACTCGACAATGCATGTAAATGGGTGGGAGAAAAAAAACGGACAACACAAGGTCTATCTATATGCCGTCAATATAAATTGTCCTGTGAATGATTTTAGGACAATAGTTGCTGAGAAAAAACAATCGCATAGCACCCACATAACATGGAATACCATAGAGATTTTACTTGTCCTACTTTTCTGGATTAAAATCAGTGTAATGTATTATCCCGTAGAATGTAAGCCCGCAAGGGCAGGGTCCTCTCTCTCTCCCCTCTGTATCAGCCTGTCACTATTAGTTTGTTCATTATACATTTTTCTTGCATGCACTATATTTCCTTCTGAAAAATAAAAAGAAAAGGAAAATCCAATCCTGTTGAGCCAGACTCCAATTTTTTCTATTATTATAGGTCAAAATTCAGTCTTGTTGCACCCGTAGATAGGTCACCACTTGTTGCAGACCTGCAAGCTGGGTGGGTCTGGAGTAAGTGGAGTCCATGACCTGAGCAAACTGTACCACTTGCGCGGGGGACTGGACCCACTGGGCTGCCGTTTTGGCTGCCACCTGGAGGGGCTTCACTAAGCGACTACCTTGTCTTCACTATAGCCTCTGATGGTGAGGTTAGGCTTGTGCTGGAGGGTAGCCACCAAGTGCCACTCCAGGGAGTTCACTGTACCTCAAGTACTGGACCCAGGAATCAGGGATACAGGCATGAGCACGAGTGCAGGCAGTAACAGTATCAGGTGTGGATAGGTGCAGACTGGATGGCTGGAGCAGGCTTATGCAGGCACAGCAGTTATAACGCGTACAGCAGGTCTAAGGGTACAGTAGGTGCAGCAGGTATGGCCGACACGACATTTGTACAGCAGGTGCAGCAGGTATGGCAAGCACAGCTGATACAGAGAGTACAGCAGGTGAGGCAGGTATGGTAGGCACAGCTGGTAGAGTGGGTACAGCAGGTACAGAAGATACGGCAAATGCGTTAGGTATGGCAGGCACGACTGGTACATCGAGTGCGGCAGGTCTGAAAAGCACTGCTCCTAAAGTGTGTACAGCTGATGAGGCAGGTATAGCAGGTACAGCAGGTATAGTGAGTACAGTAACACAGGCAGAGTTGGCAAACATAGTATGGACACAGGGTTATAGGGACCTGGAACCGGTGGCGTAACTACAATAGGTGCAGGGGTTGCGATCGCACCCGGGCTCTGCAACCTAGGGGGGGCCCCGAATGTCCCTTTGGCCTATAGAAAAAGACTAATACTATTAAAGATTTGCAATAATTGGGGGCCCCGTTGGAGCTTTTGCATCCGGGCCCCTGGGCCTGAAGTTACGCCACTGCCTGGAACTGACAACTAGCAGCATGTCTAAGCAAAAGACAACGTTGCTATGGTACCTACTATAAGGGAAGTTGCCTTAAATACCATAGGCTGAGAGGCTCTTCCAGGTAGAATACGCTGGCCCTTTAAGAAAAAAGGAAGTGTTGCATGCGCATCCTAAGTGCACTCCCAGGGACTTGAGCAGCGTGAGCAGGCCCCGAAAACCGGAAGCTGGAGCAGGGGACACCACAGATGCCGCAGGACAGCTGGAGGGCGAGTGCGCCAGCAGCTCTGCTGCAGGGTCATCGGTGCTGACACAAATGTTTATTCAGTTTTCTGTTATGATGTTTACATTTCTTTGTCCTAATTATCATGACAGGACTTTAATGCTCTATTTGAGAGTGAAGTTGAACATACTGGATTATAACCTTGAGTATCCTATCAAAGATACACACACCCATACTTTTTTATTCCTTAAAGCATTACCAACTGCTGAGTGGAAATTATACATGACCATCTGCAGTGTATTGTTAAGTGAAAACTGTATGATGTTACCTGTTATTCCCCTTCTATGAATGTCTATTGTTCCCCTATCATTTACTAGGATATCTTTGCCTAGCTAGGGTCATCCCAGGGATAACCATCCTTGCATACTTTACGGTGCCAACCTCGATGGCTAGGTAGGGGACACCTCTGTAGGGTCTATTAAGGGATAGATACTACATGCCTACATAGATAGATAATACATGCCTGCCTTATGCTATTACACCTAATATTTCCAATTGACTGGCAGGCCATTACTGTCACTTTCGTATTTTATATAGTGTGCTTTCACATCTACGTTTTTACAAATACAGCATAAATCTGCCGTTTTTGCAAAAACCAGACACAGCACACTTGCACCAAGGTTGCGCTTGTGCTAATGCATTGTAAATGGACCTCCAGACATGTGCGGAGGCTTGCATTTTGACAATTATCTGGAACTTCCGTTGCCAGACGAAAAGCGCTGCTAGCACCTTTTAGTCAGGCTCCAAAGTGCTGGAAGTGCTGGAATGCGGGGGAAAAAGTGAGTCTCCACACGTGTCCGGAGGTCCCTTTACAATGCTTTAGCACAAGCACAACCTTGACGCGAGTGTTCCTCAACTGGGGCACATCTGATTTTTGCGAAAAAAGGCGGAATTCCAACGGATTTTCAAAACGGCAGATCAGGCAAACCTGAACTTCAAAAGTTCAGGTTAGCCTGATCTGCCATATTTGCAAATAATGCAGATGTGAAAGCAGCCTAATGGAGTTCTGGCATTGTTCAGGTATCTATATGAGAATAGTACTCCATACAGGCATACATACTCCTCAGGAGCCTCTTTCATACTAATTTACCAGAGTACAATGTACTTACTGTTTGTTGTTTGGCTGTATTCAGAGGTCAAATATGTATGTTTAGAAGTTATACCACTACTCCAACTACTATTCCCTGTAAGAAGTAAGAATAAAATTAAATTAAAGAAAAAGTTGTGAAAATTCTAAAATAAAATTTACTGTGTGCACCTTAACATACATGTACAGTATAATATATCACTCTGCCTTGTTAAAATTAAAGGAATTATGTCCCATGTTCTATCTTCTGGAGTGCACAGCTCCTCAGCCTACGAGCTGCCTGCAGAGAGCTGTTCAGATAAGCAACACGGTTGAATCGATGGTCTGAACCAAGTGCTCCTGAATGCTTCAAGCAGCTTTGACTCTACAGCAGTGGAGGAGCACAGTGAAAATAAAGCTGGAGGGATACAGAGCGGCGCTTACAAATTCCATTGGAAAGAGCTTGTAAGCGCTACGCTCCTAACCTACAAGAACAACCAAAACTGGTAGAGTTCAGAAGTGACGGGTAACAAACAACAAGCAGTAATCTATTAAATTAAAAATACCACCCTTTTTCAGAAGGCAGACAATTTTTAATAGGAAGAAAACTTAATCATTGGCTGTTCTCACAAACAATTTGCAATTGCAATCATTAAAGAACTTAAAAGTGTAAATGTCATTTCACTGGAAAAAAACAACAACATAATACTGAACTGGTTGTTAATGATGAGTCACATAGCAGCTAAGATAATGCTTTTTTGTGCCATATGACTTATTTTCTCACATTTTATGTACTGTTTTAAAAACTGCATTTTATGGCTGTGTGGGTGTGGCCTGCAGCTCATAGGGAGCAGTACAATGTGACAATAGAGATGGGGTTAACAGAGATCCTGACCGAGCTGTGTGGAGTCAGATAACAGATCAGAGAAGCTTGTGCCAAGGAAAGAGGAGTTTACACTGATCCTGACATACTGGCATTGCTCAGCACTATGCTGTAGCCTGAGATAATCTGATGCATTGTTTCCTCACCAGCTGCACTCAGGAGCTTGTACACTGTATAGGTCCCACCCCTCCCTTATATGATTATGTGGCCATATTCAGTGTGAAGACGGATCTGACTGACAATGAACATATGTCTGCTTCAGACACAGTCTAATGGGGACACCCTGAGGAAGGTTTATGAATGGTTTTCCACCAGAATTCTCTGATAAAGTATATTTGAAAGTTTATTAAAATAAATTGTTCTACATTATTATTACCAAATATACTCGTGTATAAGCCGAGTTTTTCAGCACAAAAAATGTGCTGAAAAGTCCCCCCCTCGGCTTATACATGAGTCATACAGTATACAGGCCGGCCGCCCCCCCCATCAGTGGTATACAGGCGCCCCCCTTGCTGCCGCACACCTGTAAAGGAATACATCATTATACTTATCGCTGTCGCCGCCGCTCTGGACCGCGCTCCTCCGGGTCTTAATGCTTCTTCCTGCTTCTTCATGCTTCTTCCTCCGGCGCACAGACAATGACATCATTGCCTGCACCCGCCGGAGGAGGAAGCGTGAAGAAGCAGGAAGACCCGGAGGAGCGCGGTGCAGAGCGGCGGAGACAGCGATAAGTATAATGATGTATTCCTTTACAGGTGTGCGGCAGCAAGGGGGGGCGCCTGTATACCACTAAGGCCTGTATATACCACTGGGGCCAGTATATAGCACTGGGGCCTGTATATAGCACTGGGGCCTGTATATAGCACTGGGGGCTTGTATATAGCACTGGGGCCTGTACATAGCACTGGGGCCTGTATATAGCACTGGGGCCTGTATATAGCACTGGGGCCTGTATATAGCACTGGGGCCTGTATACCACTGGGGCCTGTATATACCACTGGGGCCTGTATATACCACTGGGGCCTGTATATACCACTGGGGCCTCTATACCATTGGGGCCTGTATATACCACTGGGGCTTGTATATACCACTGGGGAGGCTGCTGTATACCACTGGGGAGGCTGCTGTATACCACTGGGGCTGCTGTATATACTGCTGGGGCCTGTATATACCACTGGGGAGGCTGCTGTAATACTGCTGGGGCCTGTATGTACGACTGGGGAGGTTGCTGTATACCACTGGAGCTGCTGTATATACTGCTGGGGCCTGTATATACCACTGGCTAGGCTGCTGTATACTACCACTGGGGAGGCTGCTGTATACTACCACTGGGAGGCTGCTGTATACTACCACTGGGGAGGCCTGTATACCACACTGCTGGGGGCTGTATACCTGTGCTGGGGTCCACCCTCGGCTTATACACGAGTCAATAGGTTTTCCCAGGTTTTGGGGGCAAAAGTAGGGGGGTCGGCTTATACACGAGTATATACGGTAAATACAAATTTAAACGGTGGTTACGCTTTAAGTATAATCGTTTAAAAATATGATACAAAGCTAAATTTAGACCTTTATAAGTGGTTATGAAACAATGCATTTACTTTGCCACGGTCCATTCAGTGGCACACTAATGTATCATTATATCGGTGTACACTTACTGTATAAATACCAGACTTGTATTCCCCTCCCTGACCTTGCCATTTTTTCAATTCTGGCCAGTGTAATTTTATAAGGTAATAACTGTGGAACGCTTCAATGGATCCCAGTGTTTCTGAGATTGTTTTTTTTTTGTTGTTTTTTTTTGTTTGGTGGTAAATTTGGGATGATATTTTTTATGCTTATTTATGAAAATATCGGAAATGTGGTTAAAATTTTAAATTTATTGCTTTGATGCCTTTAAACCAGACTGTTATGTAACATGAAATAGTTAATAAATAATTGGCGTAGCGACTTCCGTCGTGTCCGGCGCTACTTCCGTGGCTTTGTTCGCGTGGCGTGGCACTTTCTCCAGGACTCTGTTCGCGACTCTGTTCGTGTCTCCTCTCTCTCTCCCTCCTCCCCGCACCCCGAGCCCCACAGTCATCATCAGCCCCACGCTCCCCGCACCCCACAGTCATCATCATCATCATCATCAGCCCCAGGCTCCCCGCACCCCGAGCCCCACAGTCATCTTCATCATCAGCCCCAGGTTCCCCGCACCCCGAGCCCCACAGTCATCATCATCATCAGCCCCAGGCTCCCCGCACCCCGAGCCCCACAGTGATCATCAGCCCCAGGCTCCCCGCACCCCAAGCCCCACATCAGCCCCACAGTGATCAGGCTCCTTCACCACCATCCCTGACCATGATACAAAGTATTGCACACATGATACATTGTAATCAGCTGTACCTCCGCCCTGCTGGATCTGAGATCTGCAGCTGTCAGCTCATTGCTCTGTCACATCCATCTCTACTTCTGCAATCAGTAATGGGGGAAGCAGAGGCTGCAGAATCAAGTCAGTGCAGGCAGGATCGCTGGGCACAGACCAGATGACATGGATCCACTCTCCCCAGATACAGCTCTCCTGATCTCAGCCTGGTGACACACTGCTGCCTGCAGCTCTGCTGGGTCCTACACTCCACCCCACATCACACTGACTGCACCCTGAGCCCCACAGTGATCATCAGCCCCACAGTGATCAGGCTCCTGCACCACCATCCCTGACCATGATACAAAGTATTGCACACATGATACATTGTAATCAGCTGTACCTCCGCCCTGCTGGATCTGAGATCTGCAGCTGTCAGCTCATTGCTCTGTCACATCCATCTCTATTTCTGCAATCAGTAATGAGGGAAGCAGAGGCTGCAGAATCAGGTCAGTGCAGGCAGGATCGCTGGGCACAGACCAGATCACAGGGATCCACTCTCCCCACATACAGCTCTCCTGATCTCAGCCTGGTGACACACTGCTGCCTGCAGCTCTGCTGGGTCCTACACTCCACCCCACATCACACTGACTGCTGCTGAATCACACAGACCCCCAGCAGCAGCTGCAGCACCGGGAGGAGGGGGGGATCCTGCACTAAGGTACAGATCCTGCTGCCAGGCTCTACTGAAACAGAGGTAGGGAAGATGGATTTGTCAGATGTAGCAGATTTGGGGTTGCCAGGTGGAGCAGAATTGGGGTTGTCAGATGTAACAGAATTGAGGTTGTCAGGTGTAGGAGAATTGGGGTTGTCAGATGTAGCAGAATTGGGGTTGTCAGGTGTAGGAGAATTGGGGTTGTCAGATGGAGCAAAATTGGGGTTGTCAGATGCAACAGAATTGGGGTTGTCAGATGGAGCAGAATTGGGGTTGTCAGGTGAGAGAATTGGGTTGTCAGGTGTAGCATAATTGGGGTTGTCAGATGTAGGAGAATTGGTGTTGTCAGATGGAGCAGAATTGGGGTTGTCAGATGGAACAGAATTGGGGTTGTCAGGTGTAGGAGAATTGGGGTTGTCAGATGTAGCAGAATTGGGGTTGTCAGGTGTAGGAGAATTGGGGTTGTCAGATGGAGCAGAATTGGGGTTGTCAGGTGTAGGAGAATTGGGGTTGTCAGGTGTAGCATAATTGGGGTTGTCAGATGTAGGAGAATTGGGGTTGTCAGGTGTAGCATAATTGGGGTTGTCAGATGGAGCAGAATTGGGGTTGTCAGATGGAACAGAATTGGGGTTGTCAGGTGTAGGAGAATTGGGGTTGTCAGATGTAGCAGAATTGGGGTTGTCAGGTGTAGCAGAAATTGGGGTTGTCAGGTGTAGCAGAATTGGGGTTGTCAGGTGTAGGAGAATTGGGGTTGTCAGATGTAGCAGAATTGAGGTTGTCAGATGTAACAGAATTGGGGTTGTCAGGTGTAGGAGAATTGGGGTTGTCAGATGTAACAGAATTGGGGTTGTCAGGTGTAGGAGAATTGGGGTTGTCAGATGTAACAGAATTGGGGTTGTCAGGTGTAGGAGAATTGGGGTTGTCAGATGCAGCAGAATTAGGGTTGTCAGGTGCAGCAGAATTGTGGTTGTCATGTGGAGCAGAATTGGGGTTGTCTGGTGTAGCAGAATTGGGGTTGTCAGGTGTAACAGAATTGGGGTTGTCAGGTGTAGGAGAATTGGGGTTGTCAGATGGAGCAGAATTGGGGTTGTCAGGTGCAGCAGAATTGTGGTTGTCAGATGGAACAGAATTAGGGTTGTCAGGTGCAGCAGAATTGTGGTTGTCAGATGGAGCAGAATTGGGGTTGTCAGGTGTAACAGAATTGGGGTTGTCAGATGGAGCAGAATTGGGGTTGTCAGGTGTCACAGAATTGGGGTTGTCAGGTGTAACAGAATTGGGGTTGTCAGATGCAGCAGAATTGGGGTTGTCAGGTGCAGCAGAATTGTGGTTGTCAGATGGAGCAGAATTGGAGTTGTCTGGTGTAACAGAATTGGGGTTGTCAGATGGAGCAGAATTGGGGTTGTCAGGTGTAGCATAATTGGGGTTGTCAGATGGAGCAGAATTGGGGTTGTCTGGTGTAGCATAATTGGGGTTGTCAGATGTAACAGAATTGGGGTTGTCAGATGTAACAGAATTGTGGTTGTCAGATGGAGCAGAATTGTGGTTGTCAGATGGAGCAGAATTGGGGTTGTCAGATGGAGCAGAATTGGGGTTGTCTGGTGTAGCATAATTGGGGTTGTCAGATGTAACAGAATTGGGGTTGTCAGATGGAGCAGAATTGGGGTTGTCTGGTGTAACAGAATTGGGGTTGTCAGATGTAACAGAATTGGGGTTGTCAGATGTAACAGAATTGGGGTTGTCAGATGTAACAGAATTGGGGTTGTCAGATGTAACAGAATTGGGGTTGTCAGATGTAACAGAATTGGGGTTGTCAGATGGAGCAGAATTGGGGTTGTCTGGTGTAACAGAATTGGGGTTGTCAGATGTAACAGAATTGGGGTTGTCAGATGTAACAGAATTGGGGTTGTCAGATGTAACAGAATTGGGTTTGTCAGATGGAGCAGAATTGGGGTTGTCTGGTGTAGCAGAATTGGGGTTGTCAGGTGTAGGAGAATTGGGGTTGTCAGACGCCAGAAGCCCAACGTACACCCCGATGAGCTATGCCCGCGAAGCGGCCATTACTCGGCCCTGCACCCCACACCACGAGCAATGCTTCGCCCAGCTATAGACATCGGCACAGACAAAGCGGCGGACCCACGTTGATATCCACCATACAAACATATGTAGTTAATGGAAAGATATCATGGAACAATTGGATTATTATTTTAAACTTTTAATAAATAAACTACCGTATATACTCGTGTATAAGCCGACCCGTGTATAAGCCGACCCCCCTACTTTTGCCCCAAAAATCTGGAAAAACGTATTGACTCGTGTATAAGCCGAGGGTGGACCCCAGCACAGGTATACAGACCCCAGCAGTGTGGTATACAGGCCTCCCCAGTGGTAGTATACAGCAGCCCCATTGGTAGTATACAGATTCCCCAGCAGCCCCAGTGGTAGTATACAGATTCCCCAGCAGCCCCAGTGGTAGTATACAGGAGCCCCAGCAGCCCCAGTGGTAGTATACAGGAGCCCCAGCAGCCCCAGTGGTAGTATACAGGAGCCCCAGCAGCCCCAGTGGTAGTATACAGGAGCCCCAGCAGCCCCAGTGGTAGTATACAGGAGCCCCAGCAGCCCCAGTGGTAGTATACAGGAGCCCCAGTGGTAGTATACAGATTCCCCAGCAGCCCCAGTGGTAGTATACAGATTCCCCAGCAGCCCCAGTGGTAGTATACAGGAGCCCCAGCAGCCCCAGTGGTAGTATACAGGAGCCCCAGCAGCCCCAGTGGTAGTATACAGGAGCCCCAGCAGCCCCAGTGGTAGTATACAGGAGCCCCAGCAGCCCCAGTGGTAGTATACAGGAGCCCCAGTGGTAGTATACAGATTCCCCAGCAGCCCCAGTGGTAGTATACAGATTCCCCAGCAGCCCCAGTGGTAGTATACAGGAGCCCCAGCAGCCCCAGTGGTAGTATACAGGAGCCCCAGCAGCCCCAGTGGTAGTATACAGGAGCCCCAGCAGCCCCAGTGGTAGTATACAGGAGCCCCAGCAGCCCCAGTGGTAGTATACAGCAGCCCCAGTGGTATACAGCAGGCCCCCAGGGGTACATATAGCAGCCCCCAGGGGGTACCCAGCAGCCCCCTGGGGGTGCCAACAGCCCCCTGGGGGTGCCAACAGCCCCCTGGGGGTACCAGCAGCCCCCTGGGGGTACCAAGAGCCCCCTGGGGGTACCAACAGCCCCCTGGGGGTACCAACAGCCCCCAGGGGGTACCAACAGCCCCCTGGGGGTACCAACAGCCCCCAGGGGGTCCCCAGCAGGTACCCCAGCAGCCCCCAGGGGGTACCAACAGCCCCCTGGGGGTACCAACAGCCCCCAGGGGGTACCAACAGCCCCCTGGGGGTACCAATAGCCCCCAGGGGGTACCAACAGCCCCCTGGGGGTACCAACAGCCCCCAGGGGGTCCCCAGCAGGTGCCCCAGCAGCCCCCAGGGGGTACCCAGCAGCCCCGTGGGGGTCCCCAGCAGCCCCTGGGGGTCCCCAGCAGCCCCCAAATGCTGTCACTCGCCCCCCCTTGCAAGGGCCCCCCCCGCTTCTCTTACCATTCCGGACTTCTGATCCGCGCCGCTCCTCGCCGCTCCTCGCTGCTCCGTCCGTCCGTCTTCTACATCCGGGATCCCCGGCCGCGCGATGACGTCACATGCCTGCGACGGCCGGAGATCCGAGATGTAGAAGACGGACGGAGCAGCGAGGAGGAGCGAGGAGCGGCGCGGATCAGAAGTCCGGAATGGTAATATAACCATCGGGGGGGGGCCCTTACAAGGGGGGGCAGGTGCCAGCACTTGGGGGGGATTTAATTAGTTATGCACTGCTTCCCCCTGCCGGTGATTGACAGGGGAAAGCAGTGCATATTTAATGAGCGGCCCCACGTGACGGGGCCGCTCATACAGCAGCCTCCCCCCCCCCGCCTCCTGAAGCCTCCACAGCCCCGGACACAGCCCCCCCCCGTATTGACTCGTGTATAAGCCGAGGGGGAGACTTTTCAGCCCAAATTTTGGGCTGAAAAACTCGGCTTATACACGAGTATATACGGTATACACAGATTCTAGAATCCCGATGCAATCGCATCGGGCTCACAGCTAGTAGTTAATAAATAACATTTACCGCATGTTTACTTTACACCATTTGTGAAACAATTTTTTTTTGTGAAAAAGTTAGAAGGGATAAAAGTTTACAAAACAAATTTTTTAAGGACCACATCACATTTGAAGTGACTTTGAGAGGCCTGTGTGACAAAAAATACACAAAAAGTGACACCATTCTAAAAACTGCACCCCTCAAAGTGCTCAAAACCACATTTATCCTTCAGGTCTTACACAGGAACTAAAGCAATGTGGAAGCAAAAAATGAAAATTTTACTTCTTCTCAAAAAAATGCTAATTTAGCCCCAAATTTAGTATTTTTACAAGTGTAACAGGAGAAAATGCACCAAACAATTTGGAAACTATGCTCCTCAAAAAAGTATGTGGATGTGTGATGAGCACCATAAACTCCCAGGTGCTTCACAGAATTTTATAATGTTAAGTAGAGAAAATAAAAGTTATTTTTCACACAAAAATGTTATTTTAGCCCCAAATTTTGCATTTTCACAAAGGTAACAGGAGAATATATACCCTTAAATTTGTTGTGCTATTAGTCCTGAGTAGTGATGGGCGAACCTGCTGATGTTCAGGTTTTTCAAAGTCCGGGTTTGGGACTTGATTTGACCCGAATTTGAGTCTGAGCTCTGAACCTGGACTTTAAAGTAATGAAATGGTAGCTGGGGGCTGTAAAAACAAACAAAATGGTGATTAAACATCAGCTCATACTCACCGAGGTCCGCACAATTGTACTTCCGCGGGGCCGTTCATTAACTTCCTGGATATTCACTGCACGGCAGATGCTAGAATGTATGGGCTGCTTCCAGGTTACTGCACTGGCTTTAACAGCCAATCACAGATGCCCACTCTCTGTGACAGCGTCTGTGATTGCCTGTTGTGCCCCTCACCCTTTGTGCCAGCATCTGTGATTGGTTGCAATAGGCAACAAACTGACATAGTAGTCAAACAATAGATAATTAATTTTAAAAAAATGATGTAGAGCTTCACCGTCTTTTTGATTCTCAGCGCGGATAAAGTGGACAACTATGGGCTACTACACTGAGCTGCCTGGGTTTACTTTGGCTGGCAATGAAAAATACAGGGAGCCCATAATTTATTTTAATCATTTAAATAAATAATAAAAAATAAAGTGATAGAAGGAGGTAATGACAGCTGAGTATTGACAGTTTGTCAATAAGCCCAGATTGATAATGGTCAGGTCTCTATGAGACCCTCCCATTATCAATCCTCTGATGAAATAGTTAAAAATACAGCACATAGGGGAAAAATATAGCAGCAATGGATATTGCTGAGTGATAATCTGCTATTGTAGTGCTCAGTGCATTGTAGTGCTCATAGATTGTACCCAGCTTGTGTTTATGGAGACCTAAACCTCATCAATGAAGTGTAATCTCCTCACTAAAGAAATGACAAACATAAGGATGCAAAAAGTTGTTTAAGCACACTTTGAAAGTGCAAAAGGACTTGGGAATGCAGATTTTACTGGATTTCTTTTTCGGGAGAGGCATGGCACTTTTACAGAGCCTTTGTGTAATGAGTAAAGTAGAAGCCCCCTATATATCCATTAATAAATGACAGAACATAGTTTTGAATGACAACATTCATATTATTATATAACCTACTAAAAAAGGGGTAACAATTTGTAGTGGAAAAAATGATGAGAAAAATGCATATTCCGACATACGGTAGTTTTGGTTGGTTTTTTTTTTATTGCGTTAATTGTGCAAAAAAATTCAGTAAAAACATTGCTGTCCATGTCAGTGCTGTTGTGTAATTACCAAACTTACACTGTTTTTCTATTTTTTACTTAGGTGATAAAAAAAATTCTGAGCTTTGTAAAAATATTTTTTTGACCTTGCGATCAATTGGTATGTATGGAAGCGGTTACTTAAGTTTATATTTTGATAGATTGGACTTCTGCAAATGCGGTAATATCAAATGTTTATTTTTTGGTCTTTCTTTATTATTAATGGGAGAAAAAGCAGTTGATTTGAATCTTTATATTATTTTATACATATTTTTAACACCTTATTTTGCCTAATTTTTTGTCAATTTTGGGGAATTTAGCCTGTGATAGTTTGTTTACTGGCATAATACACTGCAATATCATAGCTTAGGCTGTCAAAAAAAATGGGTAGACAAGGGCACAATGGGTCTTATCTGTTTAGTGTAAATTAATGTATACAGTGTATTGGCCGCTCACCTGGATCGGTTGTGCAACCCACAACCGGTTATTTGCGTATCGGACAGCTGCCGCAGGATCCACCACCTCAAGGATGGTCGGGTAATACCCAAAGGACAAAGATTTGATCTGCACTGCTGTATGAAATGAAAGACGTCCGTGGTATTGTGAACTATACTCTTGATTCCGACGCATAATCAATTATGCTGTTCCATCCCTGATGAAGAGGTCGGGACGACCTTGAAACGCGTCGGAATAAAGAGTACAGTTCACAATACCACGGGTGTCTGTCACGTCACTGAATTTATTATAACTAAAATCAGTTATCAACCACACTCTTATGGTACCTTTACATGCCGCTACTGGATGGTGGCAACAACCGGGTACATGAGAGAAATGTATTCTTGCACCGCCAAAGCAACCCGAGGTAGCGGCGTGTGAAGACGGTTGTAGCCACCCGCCAGTGGCGGCACCTGTTTCAGAGCACTGCCCTAAAACAGGTGGTTACCCAGCCGATGGTAGCGACCTGTATCGGCGTGTAAAGAAGGAACAGAAAGGTTGTTTCGACACCAGGCTATGTACCTGGTATGTAGCTGGGGCGTGACACAGGCTCCGGGTTACCATGCCCCATCAGCGATCATTGGAGGAAGCTCCTGCGTTACGATTGGTAGTCGCTGCATAGGGAGGCATATTTATGGAGCTGACCAGTCACACTACACAGTTGCTCGAGCGTCATGTATTAGTCAGCCTCCTGCGCTGCCTGGCCAATCATGATGTTATTGCATTGTCCTATCAGAGTACGAGCATCTCGTAATCCACAATTGTGGCACGCCTATGTGTTGTCCCTGCTGCACCAGGTCCGCCCATATTTGCTTGTTGTAGCGGTGTGTAAATGAGATAAGGTGCTCTGCAGAAGGTAACTTGAGACACCCGGTGGTGTATCGAGAGATAGATGTAACCTACCGTAGCGCACCTTGTTGCGGCGTGTAAAGGTGGTGCGTTTACCGTTGGCAACCGTTTGTGCGTGCTCGTGCACGTGAAGCACCCGGTTGTTGGCACCATCCAGTAGCGGCGTGTAAAGGTACCATTAGGGTTCCATTGCAA